>OX031010.1:103176810-103776810 GCA_943735925.1 Pollenia amentaria | reverse complement strand
CATTTCTATCAGAACGCTGACTTTCGTTATACAGCTGAACAATTTGGAGACGCTGTTGTGCTGTGAGTCTTTCCATGAAGACTTGCCAAACGATACTGAACAAAAATGACAAAGCAGTTTGATATCAGTCACTTGATCTTAAAAAATCATATTAAAAATCGAGCCTCACGATAAATCACCCGATATTATTGTTACAACAATCATGTTTTTAAAAATCACCTGATTCCTGTTGGTTAAGTAGTGAAACCTTAAGCGTAACAAAAGCTCTGTGTTTAGAAAATTATAGATTAAGATTACAATTTCTGCCAGTCGTATATAAAAAATCTCCTACACAGATTAAAACTAGTATTGAAAAAATTGAACGAGAATCTTTAATAAAGACATTAAGGATCCATAATTTACAAGTAAGAAAGAATAGTCGTATTAGCCCGACCATTTGTTACCACAGAATTTACGGAAACATTTTTAAGAGTGTATTCTATTTGGGACCCGGAATAGGATTTAGGATTTTACAACTCCTTGTATCTTCCTTAATTCTGCAACAACAAGTCAAATATAAGTTCAAAAAATACGCAAAATTATTAATATATAATTATATTATCAGAAGGCAAAAATTCATATGACAAAGTTTAGTATAAAACCTTTCACCGAAATTCTTTTAGAAACTTTTAACTATCCCTCACTCATTTAAATAATGCGTATTAATCTTTTAAACCTTTTTATATAGTCCCTAGGGGAAAGGGCACTAACACCAAACATGTCAGGTGATAGTTCTAAAGTGGTAGGGACCGTTTCTATATCTAACACTTTATATTAAGGGGACTTGTAACTTTAACATGTCCATGTCCTAGAAGGGGGTTGATTGGCACCTGTTTGACACTTTCTCACAGATCACTGAAATAATCTAAATTGACATATTAAATTTCGGTTAATGTAATAATGCCAGTCGCAGAAAATTTGACAAAAATGTCTTAATTTTTCAATGAATTTAAAACGAATTTAATAAAAATCATTTAAATTTCTGGTGACCATTTTTATATTATCCAAGACAGGACAGGTTAATTTTCCTTCACTATGTGAACCATCACTAAGAGCCAAAAGTATATCAGTTTACCACCTGCTAGGCTTTAAATAAAGTAATAGAACCAGATAGAATCAACCACTACCCGCACAAAAAAGTTTTGTGCCAATTACTTTCCTCTGGACTAAATGCACACTTTATCTTTTTATTACTTTTTTAGCACTTTTTATTATAATATTGTATACACTGGCCACGGATTTAACACCAATTGACACAAATTTCCCTCAGGGTTGTTTTAAAAAGTGTAAATATGTGTAATTTAATCTTCATTAAATTTTGTTGGCATATCTCACTTGACTTGTAAGAGAACACATGTAGGACATCAATACCGAAGGTTGCTTTATTGTGGATATATGTATATCGAATAGTTTTGACGAAAACATAAATAACCAAATCGCTTATATAAGACCTGTGAGAAATGCATGAAATATGCCAATGCATTGACAACTTTTTTACATTAAACCAAATCAGTGAAAATACAAGTTGATTGCAATACCCTTAACTTTGACACTCTTAATGCACTATTTTTTGCATGACATTATATTTTTTTCAAAGTTGTGTATTATTTATATATAAATCGGCAAGAGCAAAACAGTTCAGAACACTTTTCTCTTCTGTTTGTCAA
The DNA here is from genome assembly GCA_943735925.1 of Pollenia amentaria. Taxonomy (NCBI): domain Eukaryota; kingdom Metazoa; phylum Arthropoda; class Insecta; order Diptera; family Polleniidae; genus Pollenia; species Pollenia amentaria. The sequence continues at coordinate 103,775,104 of OX031010.1, read as the reverse complement.
CCGATTTGAACAACAAATACACCATTTGAAAGGTATTTACTTACGTAAGTGCACAATATTAATCGCTATAATATTGAATTATAGATGCAGGGTTTTTGAATTTTCGGTAATATTGGGACTGAAACATAAAATTAAACATGCATGTTTCTCAGTTAATAAGAATCTGTAAGTGGGAGATTTTGGTACGTTTTCCTTCTACAACTGGTACTTTTATTTGATTTTCGTCCTGAGTGGGTGAGAATTTATAAAAGGAAATCGTGTGGAGCATTTTGTTTTTCTACTGGTATTTTTTGAATTTTTGTTAGTATTAGACCTTTAAACATAAAATTAGACATTCAAGGTCCAAAGTAAATGAAAATCTGTTAGAGGGATCTTTTTGGTACTTTTTTCTTTCTTTCACTGGTGCTTTTGGAATTTATATTAATACTGAAACTAGAAACATCAAATTCAACATGCAGAGTCTAGAGAGATTGAGAAATTATATGAGGAGACTTTTTAGTACTTTCTTGATTTTCAATTAGTACTTTTTGATTTTTTTATATTATTGAACTTACAAAACTAAATTAAACATTTGCGAACCTGAGACCGGAGGTTGGTCCCTTGACAAATCGATCCACTAAGGCGAAAATAAACAAATGCATTAGTTTTCTTCATATTTGCAAAAATAATCAAGATCGAATTTCGACCACTTGGCAAACACTAGTTATTTAAATATCACTAAATTGAATGCCAATTAATACACTACTTTTGCTTTATTTTTAAAACACATCATTAATAGTGCATTATCACCAGAGTTGTGTAAACATGAGTAATGCACTATTATTGGATTAACAGTGAAACAAATTGTGAACAACAATCGTAAATAAAATGTGAAAATTTTTTTGATCACATAACACAAATAAGCTGGGACCGTCACAATTTTCTCTTTTATCAAAAAAATATAATTGATATTTTTTGTTTTTATCTTGTTTATTTTGTTTTTTTTTTTTGTTAGTTTTGATTTTTACAGCACATTTATATATCACATTTTTTGAGTCAAATTTGTTTAAAATTGAAACAAATATTTTTTTGATGACTTTATTGAAAATAATTAAGGAGGATTCATTCATGCGTTCCAAACAATATTTTTGTCCGGAGAATAATTTCTTTACTGAGAGTGTTCTGCAGAACGATTCACCCATTTCAGAAAATCTGCCCGGAAAAACCAAGCTACCATGTTGTTTGCAGATGTAAGCCATTATAAAAAATGGCAGCACAACAAGTAAACTACTAACATTGAATTGTTTTCTAAAAGTGTGTTAAAGAAAATTGATAAAAATAGATAAGTGATTTTATTATTTTAATTATATATATTTTTTTATTTAATTATGCAAAAAAAAATGTACAAACTGAAAAAAGTGGCATCTCAGCTCACTTTGTACTGCACAAGAATTAAAATTAAGCCAATTCAAGAAATAACTTGCCGAACAAAATAATTCCTCTTTGTCTCAAAAGTAAGACGTGAAACTCAATATAAAAAAAATTTTGTCCGGACAAAAATATTGTTCGAAACGCATGGGTGAATCAAGCTTTAATTTTTTCAAATTTTATTTCTGCAAAAATATAAAAACAGAAAACATCACATATATTTTAATTTTCATTATAAATATGAAAATTGCTACGGTCCCTGCTTATATGTATGTGTTATGTGATCAAACAATTTTCATGTTTTATTTAAGATTGTTATTCACAATAAGTTTTGGTACTAATGTAATAATAGCACATTAATCATGTTTACACTAATCTCGTGATAATGCAATAATAACGCTGTGGTAGAATTTGACACTTTTTTTGAGACAAGCGGGGCACCTGGCGTTTTAGTCTAATTCGGTAATTCAGTGGTGCTAACTTGTTTTTTTAGGTTAGATCTTGTTTTCGAGATATACCGTTATTTCGAAAATGGAGGAGGTTGCACAATATATATTCGCGTAACTCAAAAACTGTTTAGTTTATTGAACAGGGGCCAAACTTAAGAATTTCATTAAACCGCAATATTTGTTTGTTTAAAATTTTTAAATTTGCTCCCTGCAGCGCCTAGGATGCCCATAGACGGGTCAAATGTAAGACCAACCCCACTTTATTTTTCATCTCCACCATTTATGTCTAAGATATCCCCGCTATCTTCATTCCTTAAAGATGCTCCTATACAATATTTTCAATAAAGACTAGCCCCATATTCATAAAAAAATATTTTAAGTTTATGAAACGAATTTTCTACGAAAAATTATTAATCAAAAATATTTTTTATAGGGTAGAAATATATTGAAGATAAAACCCCATAACTGCCAAGGAGTCGGGCCTTGGGGGATAAAATGTATGACAGGCCTCCATTACTTTTTCTCTCTTTCTTAACATTTTCCACCACTTCTTAGGGGGGCTCCATACAAATATTGCGTTTTATGAAATTTTTAAATTTAATTAAAATTTTTCGTCTTTTGTGAGTAAAATCACAAGTTGAAAGAAATGAATGTGCAATCACGTTTGGCTTGTTTTGCTTTTAACTTCGTTATTTATATGTCTAGAAAATTAGAAGCATTGATGCATTTGCCAATTTTTTATGATATTTTAACAACAAAAATTTCGAAATTTTGCTAAAAATTTTTTTTCTTGCCAAAAAAATAAATTATTTTTCTAAAACGCATATTATAAAACATTTTTACTTTACTCAAAAGAAATGCTTCGGGTTTTTAATTCGTTCAATAAACTAAACCGTTTTTGAGTTACGCGAATATACGAGTGTGTTGTGCAAACTCTTCCATTTTCGAAATAACAATATATCTCGAAAAAAGAGCTAACCTAAAAAAAAAAAACGGTTAGCACTAGTGATGCCAATTGGGACTGTTTTCGCAAATGTTTTTGAAATCCCAAGTCCCGGATTCCGGAATTTTATGGGATCCCGGGATTTTTCGGGATATCGGGATTTTTCTGGATTCAGGATTTTTGAAAGTCAAACGATATTTATTTATTTATAGATATTTATTTAAAAAAAGTCTTTAAAAGCGGTTTACAAACAAAAGTTTTATAATTCATATAATATTACAATGTTGTTTAATAATTATATTGATTACTAAAATTTGTAAAAAATTGAAAATTGGGATTTTTTTCTTAATTAATGAATAATTTAATTAAAAATATGATAAAAAAACAACGTAAGATTTCCAACATTGTGTTAATTGATTTAATTTAAAAATAATTAGCGTTAAATCAAAATTTTACTAAATTACATCAGTTGTTTTAAACTTAATAAAACAATAGTTAATAGAGTAATTGAATAAAGCAAACTATTAATTGATTTATTTGTAAGATTTTATTCACATTTTAATTAAATAAATTAAGATGAATAATTATTTGAATTTGAAATTAATAAACAAAACCGTTTTTTTAAGCTAACCATAAAAATCTTATTTTACCAAAAAAAAACACATTCTTATACCCATCACCACTTGTAGTAGGAATTATATGGTGTTTCGAAATTACACTACTTTAATTCGTGAAATCGCTCCAAAAATTACCGAAGGTACCATGCCCACTCTCGGAAAACACTTTAATACACCTTAACCTGTGAAGAGTTAACTTTATATTTTGCACATTTCAATTAGAAAATAAAAATAAACCGACACGTACCTTTTGGTTTTTCTTTTTGTTTTGTGCATTTCCAAGGAGATTTCCTCAAGGACTTCTCACATTAAAATTTCTTTATAATTGTTGGACACGTTTAAAAAGAATAACAAAGTTTAACTTACTTTTTTCGTAAATATAAAAGATCAATATTGTGTTCTCTATTCTCTCAAGGTAGAATGTCATGATGTATTTGTTTTTATAAAAAAAGGTAAAACCAAAATATTAAGTGAACGATTTCGAGATTGACTAAATCCCGAAAATCCCCGGAATAAAAAATTCAAATCCTGAGATTCGGGATTAGCTGAATCCCGACAAAACAACAACACTACTTAGCAACAATAGACAACAGCTTAAACTTTTTGATAAATTTAACAGGAACACAATGTAAATTGAAACAATATAATTACAACTTTGCGAGACAAGTAAATTTCACGTACAACACGTAACTCTGACATGAATATGTCAGAAAATAGTGCATTAATATTGTCGAATTTAGTGCTAATGCCATAATTTTGCACTTAAATATTTTATGATATTTATAAAATAATATTATTTACATATTTAGAACTAGGATGATCGATTATTCGATTTTTTTCAAAACCCGGGTTTCGAATATTTCGAATAGTTGCTATTTTAAAATATCCGGTTTTCGGAAAGCATTTTTAAAATAATCGGTTAACCGGTTTCAATTCGAATACATGAAAATACAAAAATCAAATGAGTTTTTGTAATAAAACGTTAATTTGAATAAAAACAAAACAATTCACAAAGGCAGGGAAAATAGATAGATAGGACTTAAGGTATTTTCAGACCTAACAAATATTTGACGATTAAATCCAAAAAAAGTATGACCCGTTAGTTAATCAAACTTTAGCTTTATTTTTAAAAATTTCTTTTTATTTACTAAACTGTATTTGTAAGAAGATAATTGTATAATGTAATTTAGAAACTGTTATATAATATTTGATTTAGACAATCGTCTGGCAAAACCAAATAAAAAATTATAGGAATTTAATAAATTTATTATTTGAGATATTCTCCCAAATTTATTTACTCGTGAAATGAGTTTTAATTTGTTGGTGGTTAAGCATGTCTTTATCAATCATTGCAATACAACCTCTTTGCCAGGATTATATGTTTAAAATTAATTTGTTTCCCCATTATAGAAAGAAAGTGTAATATGAACACGCTTTTGGTACGAAATATTTGTCAATTCGTCGATCACAATTTAAAACCTTCCATGGCAGTGTTGGATACCTTCTATTTTGTTTTTTAATTCTTGGTGGTTTAATAAATAAAACGGATGAATTTTTTCCATATCGTTGATTAGACCGGAATGTTGTAATGTTAAACATGAATATATGCCAGAACTACTTAATTGTTAAGGCACTAACTAAACGGGCATTCCTTCCTCGGCACCAAAACGGGCAAAATATTTCACCCATTTTTGGCTGCGTATCTTAGCAAAGTATTATTTGTCGTCTTATTAGAACTACTTCGAACGGAGTTGAGTTTTATTTGTAGCACATTAATGTCAAGCAGGTGGATTAATTATAGGTGATTAATAAGTCGTTTAGGGGGAAAATCTTTGCAACTGATCATTTTAGGGCATTTCCGCCACCCTTGTCTTATTAATCCCGTTTGAAATATATTCAGAGACAACATCTATATACATTTCAGTGATGCCATTATAAAATTAATGCATCTGACATTGGAACAATTGTCATAAAAATATTTCTATTGGCAATGCCTGCTTACAATATTGTATGATCTGACCACCGTCCGTACGAAGCTATACAAAAATAACATGTATTTTGATCTTAGGTTTTCTAAGTTCTTCTGTAGTCTGCTTATGCTTGTGTGTCTTAAGATGAAATTTTAGAAGAAAAATTAATGTAAACTTAACACGTATATTAATTTTTACAAAAATGAATTTGTTTTGATAACATCCAAAGATAGTTACGTATAATTAATTTTAAAGTTTGCTTGCTGTATTTTTAAAAATTACATACCTAATATAAAAAAAGTGTATATTTTTGGAAACAAAAATGTATCTTTCTCGAAATTTCACTGGCAACACTGATACATATACAAAAATATATTTAATATTTAGAATAATCTCACGCAAATTACTATTTACTTTTTATTTTGAATTGTTGTTGTATATGTAATTACTATATCTATGTCGTTTTGTCATAACATCTTAAGTCAAATTTAAAAAGTTTAAAAATGCTGTTAATCACACGAATTATCGTTCGTTTTTAAAATTTTGAATTATAAACGAAATTTTTGTTTATATTGTTATTTGATAAAAATGATTTTTCACCGAGTTTTTTTTAAAAACTTTTCTTCTATCTTATCTCAACTTAAGATGTTATGACAAAACGACACAGATATGTATGAACAGTTTCCTTTAAAAATAGCTTATACTTGTTTCCATGTGGTCACGAAGTTATTTTTCTGCGTGTATTTGCAATTATTTCATAATGCAATTAATTTTGATGCCAGTATTTAAAAAAATTATTTTATAGAATATCTAATTAAATTTAATTGCTTTAAATTAAATTGCTTAATTCCTGAATATCTGTAAAATTGTTTTTATTTTTTTTTAAACTTTTCATGTTTTCCATAAATTTTCAATTTTAGCTATCAAGTGGTTAAAAGTGAGAATTGGTCTGAATAATGAAGATGGGAGGAATAGAGTTTAAATACATTTTTTTACATATTAGCAAGAAAACATTTATTTTTACGTAAATACCATCTTGTTTTAGATTCAGGTAAATATGTATGTATGTATATGTTGGAATGGATGACTTTGTTTGTTTTTCTATCAGTCTGACTGTCATTCATTCCGTCTGTTTTACCTTTATCTGAAATTATCAACTTTAGTGTACTCCTGTTCGTAGACTGTGTTTTTGTTGTTATTATAGTTGTTTTTGTTAATATCATATAAAAACATATACATACACAGCAATGTAAACATCTACACACACACATATATACACATACACACACAAATACTTTGGAATTTTGTTACGTTTAAAAATGTCACTGTGTGTCTGTTTGTCTGCGATAATGATGCAAAAAGAGAGATAAATGTTTTTGTAATAAAATTATGCACATACATTCATACATACATGCAAACATACATTTGCCCAAGGATATGCTGGGCTCAATACAACTCACAGAAATTCCACTCTCGATTTGTATGCGAGTGAGCCTGACTGTCTGTTTGAAGGTCTGTATTTTTTTTTATTTATTTAACAAAAAAGTACTTTCACTTTGCCACTTCTTTTTTCCGTAAGTGTGTGTGTGTGGGTGTGTGAAGACGAACTGTATCCCGCCGTAAGTAAATCTTGCCCACATACATTCACACACGGATACGAAGGCATAAACCATTATCCTGTTTTCAGTTCAGTTTTTTTTTAACATTTTTCCGTTTCATATTTTTTCTTTAACAAAAATTATAAATTTTTACAGTTGGGGATTTTTTTCTACTTCGGTTTTTTTATATCTTACGATAAAAAAAAAAATGGTTGAAATATAAAAAAATGCTTAAAGTTTGTTTTATGACATGTGGCCCATAAAAATTCTCAAAGAATCATCTCATCATCTTAATGGCTTAGATGTGATTTAGAAAATTTTATTTGCAAATCATTTAAGCAGAAATTTTTTAAAAATACATAAATACATTTAATCTTCACTTGTTGATTATTCTGTTGCGTCGTTCGTTAAATTTGTATTTAAATATTTATGGAGTAGAAACAATTTATGAGAACGAAAAATACAAATTTATTAAATGATTTAATGCCAAGGAGAATGTGTGTGTGTGTGTGGTGTGTATGAGTGAAAACATGTGAAAAATCTTCAAAAACTTCTAAAACAAACAGGAATACATTTAAACGATTTTTGTTGGTCGCATTTAAATAACATTAATATCAGATATCAAACAAAAAATTTATTGTATATGTTCCCTTCTGCAATAACTTTTAATGAATATCCAAAACTTTAAATTTATTACAATTAGCATCTTTAAAATTAGCGTTTAGAATAATATATTAAAAATCTGATTTTGAGAAAAACTTGTCTTACAATTTAAAATTTAATTAAAGTTAAACATATTCAAGTTTTTAAAACTATAACTTTCTTTGCAAACTTTAATGAAAAAGAAAATATATTAATTTTTTTTTTAAAATAATTTGCAATTCTCTCCTGTCTGAATACTAAAATTACATAAAATTTGCATTTAAAAAGACTTGATTGTATTCCTCATTTGCATTGTTTAACTCCTTTTTCTTACCCATGTGCGACCATAGGAAAATGTGTTCATTGAAACATGAAAGAAATCTTATTCGCGTTTTTATTTTCATTGTTTAAAGAGTGAAAAGGAAATCTACATAAAAACGTCATCAGATACTTTCTACAGCAAATAGAGAGTTTAGTTTTTTTTTTTTTACAATCACACTAAAAAAAAGGAAATAGACAAGTAAGAGGGTACAATCGGATAAGATCGATTTAAAGATACCCTTATTATTAAATATGATATTGAAATAAAAAGGTTCTTTTGTTTTTTAGTTTGCTAAATCAACTACCAACCAACTTACCAACATTTTTTTTTTTTTTTATTATTCCTACACTAAGTCCCGCGAAGCTTTTCGCTTGTCTGCAGGAGACCAGAGTCTCTGACGGGAATCGAACCCGCAACCCCGGTACTAAAACTTACTGGAATTAGTAACTTCCCCTATGAGCAACTCTCTAACGTTCACTCAATAACTTATAATCTACTTACAGCTAATAGGGAAATTCTTTATATTCCCCTCTTAAAGAGCACACTCGATTCTCGATTCGCCACTATTCTGTGTTTCATTGCATTCCACTTATTCTATTTATGACACACTACAAAATAGTGTCGCTTCTACAAATTCATAATTTAATATTTGTGTACTTGACCTTGTCAAAAATAGCCCGCATTCTCAATACGTAATATTATTATGTGTGACGAATCAGATTAGTTTTCCAAGTGACACATATTACTCATTAATATCAAGTAACGTAGAGGCGAGTATTTAAGGTCGTGGTAAAACTGATCATAAATAGGAATACAACTTTTTATTTTCTGCGAAAGAGTAGAGAAATCGATGTAAGATTTTTTAAAGTGGTAGTTGAGAGCACTGTATATCGCTTTCTTGCAAAAAGTAAAGATTAGTGGAACTGGTGCGATATGTATCGTTTTTCATTAAAATTTAATTTAGCGCCTTTTGATTATAAATATTTGTCAACGCTGCGATTTAGAGCTTTTTAGCGCGTTTTGAGAAAGAGAAGAGCGTGTTTTGGTTATAAAAAGTTGACAACGCTGTTAAGAACATAATATTATTACAAACCGCATTTAACCCGCTACTTCGTTTGCGTCTCTCCTTCTTTCGTGGTCATATTTGTATGCCAAAGTTGATGTTCTTGGTTTTAACGAAAAAATACTAACTCAGGCCGCTGCACTTATAATTTAATGTTTCTAAGTTGAATATTATAGAAAACTCAAAAAGAACCACAATTTGATCAGAAAAGTTAAAGAAAGAGATTTAATATCCCGTATTTTTATTTCTCCACCAGTGGTGAATTAGGGTAAATATAGATACTAATGGCCGCCTGTCTGTCCGTCTCTCTGCCCATCTGTTCGTCTGTTAAAAAAAACGCTCACTTTAGAAAAACTCAAACGAAAAGAATAATATTTGTGTCCAATTGCTTCTAGCTCTCCTAAGCAGTTTGGGATTAAAATCCAGCGAAATCGGTTCAGTAGATTAAGAGTTATTAATCCAAAAAATTTATAATTTCGTTACAATAAGTAACAGAAATTGTGGTATGTATAATGTACGGATTGATATGTGGTCAATAACTTGTTGAATAAAGCCAATGTTAGGCCACATGAGCATACCCTCTAGCTCGACAACCTTTGTACTAATCACGCATTGCTGAGATTTACGCGAAGCCAGCTATCCTGCTACTAGTGAGTGAAAATAGCACAAAGAAATTCCCAGTGGATTCTGTCAAGAATATTATAAAGAAAGACCGTGCTGAATTTGACTACTGATTTGATACTGCCAATCAAATTTTCTAAGTTTATGCACCACGCGTACAAGGTACGATTTTGTTCATCCACTCGGTAAGGTGGAAAGATGGAGGTGCATTAAAAATATTAAAGTATACGCATGGGAGGCGTCGATCAAGCTGACCAATCTATTGCAGCATATGGAACGGATGTGCGAGACAATAAATGATGGTGGGTTATATTTAACTACATGCTGAATTTGTCTCTGGCTCGGAAATGCATCACTGCACAGTATCTGATGAACATATGTAATAAGTTTGTGATGCTTATGCAAATTAGCTGATGTCAATGCTTGTTTGTTGCGCAGTTTGATTAAGATTGGGACACAATATGCAGCAGCCATTTTTGTGATGCGTACTTTAGATTTATGTGCGCAACATCTGTTTTTGTTATGTAGTTTCGAACAGATGAATATTGCAGTGATGCTTTTACGAAAATGGTGCGCATCAAATGCAGCGGATTCATTGGGGGCTTCGTCTCTTGACTGGATAATATAGACTAGCTCCAGTTTCGCCGAAGTATATACACAAGTTATTTGTGATATTCAGACGGTGAAAAAGATGATGGAAGGCCTTCATCAGGGTTATCAGGTATTACTTAGATAATATTGGCCACATCCCCTAAAAACTTGCAAGTAAAATACGAAGCTCCGTTCGATACATTAAAGTCCGTTTGTAATGTCAGAAATGCATCAAATTACTCTGCATCGAAAAATGATGATTACCCGTATGAGCGCATTGGCCCTGGTTGGAAACAGCATTTTTTTGCGTACCGAAGATTTTTTAAATTTATTTCATAAAAATATTTAATTAGCTGTTAATTAAAAGTTACAGAAATAAAGTTATTTTAATAAATTTCCTTTTAGTTTATACTTTGGTCCAAATGGGTTAAGAGCTTCTCCAGCAAAACTCACTTTTTCGACTTAGCATGTTTTGTAATTGAGATGTCGCTATCTAATAAACAACCAAAACAAAAATAATTCATTTCTTATAATATTTCTTATAAGATAAAATTTTAAAATTGTAAACAAACTTGTAAAAAACAAAAACTTTGCCAATGTGTTTTTTTAAAACATATTCGTCTTTATTACGCATTATAAGAGGTAGTTTACAAGTTAATACGATTAGAGTGGTTTCCTCAGACTTTGAATTAAAAAATGCGAATTAACAAGGGGACCAAAATGTATGAGATTTTTGCGAGTTATAGAGTTTTTTCAAGGGACCAGCCATTTATTTGAATTGTAGGGGTTATCAATTAACGTTGTACGAATAACCGCGGCTTGACTGTATAACTTTTTTTTCTATGATATTTGATTTTTAAGATAAATGGCGTGACACAAATGTTCCAAAGTACATATTTTACCTGTTTACACCCCAAAAGGGTCAAAAAAAGGGCCTGTTTGTTTAATGAACAACGATAAGAATTAATTTTATTCGAGATTTGACATAAATTAATTTACTCTTTTTTACCCCCTAAAGATTTGAATTTAAAGAAATCCCGTCTTAGAGGATCGATTTGGCGGGAGACCAACCTTCGGTCCAAATTTCAACATTGTAGATTCAGACGATCATCACAAAACTCGGTAGAATGATTTGTGGTATCAAAAAAACCTAAATTGAACCAAATAACGATGCAATTTTTTCAGCGCTTTATGCGTTGTAAAGAGGTTTTCGGAAGGTCGATTTATATGCAACTTATGATAAACTATGAACCGATTATCACAAAATTACATGGTTGTATTTCTAGCTATATAAAGCTTAATTAGCTCAAATTTTACTACAATATTTATATTTGATACAGTTTAAGGGGCACTTAAGTGTTCTGCGAGAGTAGATATTATATGGGACATGTCGTAAATTATAGGAGTATGATTTCTAGTCCTATAAAACGAGTCTGAAAAAAGTAAAATAATAGTCGCTGCATTCCGCAGCCAATCAAAGTTATATTTTCTAACAGAAACATTTATTCTTTAGGGTGGTTGATCACATTTGGCTTCATCCAGCATAATTGGTTCAATTCAATTGTGCCAGATTTCAATGCTGAACTGCCTAGAAGAACTAGAAACAATTTGTTATCAATATTGTTATTTTCTTTTGAGTCGTTCGAAAGGGAACGTGACATACAGACAGGCATGGATAAATCGACTTTTAATCACTCAAGTACCCAGAATGAAAATAATTTATAGGGTCTTAGATGAATATTAAAAAACTTTCACAAGTAATGGCAAACTTAGTATACTCTCTTCCCAACAATTTGTGGAGGGTATAAAAACATGCAATATTGCTTTATTGTATCACTCTAGCTGACTTTCTAGGAGCCAGTGTTGCCAAAACTTTATGACCAAAAATGGCTGAATTTACTGAAAAAAATTTATTAAAAATGGGTAAAAAATGGTTGACAACTTTTTTAAATATACAGAAACACATTTAAATTCAATAACAAAACAATAATATTTCATTAACAATTTGTTACAATGAAATTTTAAATTGAAATCAATTTGTTACATAAGAATAAACGTAATTTAAATACTTTAGCATTTTAAAAACTAAACCATCGAATATTCGATGTCGCTATTGTTTATCTCATAGGAATCACTAGTGCGGGTAAATCTTAATCATGACTACATTTACCCAACTTTTTGAGTCGAAATTTAGAATAAAAATAAAAAAAGATAAAAAATATTTTATTGTGATGGTAAAAATATTTCCCTAATTGACAAAAATCGAATTACGGGTGCTAAATGTAACCTATTTCTAAAATTATTTTTCACGATGTTTACTTGGCTTAATACCCTCTCTACTTCAGCATTAGACCATGGAAGTGGTAACTTTATAGTAAATTCTGAAGTTTCAAAAAGTTTTTTGTTGTCGCCTGTATCTTTACATTGAAATACTTTTGAATAGAAAGAAACAGTGTTGCTTGTGTTGATCCATTTTTAAAATTTAATATTGGAATCAATTGAAAGATGTTTCATCAACATCTTTTATAGCGAAAAGTTGTGATTTCAATTATTTGAGTTGTAATTGTTAAAAATTTTTATTTTACTTTTATCAATTTTATAAATTGATATTGGGAATTATTTCTTTTCATAAGCCACTTTATTATATTCAACATTTTTCGAATTTATTCTATGAGTTAAATTTCAGTTGTCTATTTTATAAAGCTTTTTGTAATAGCTCTATTCCTTAAATTTCTTTAGAAATGACTTTGTACAATATAATAGTCTGGTAGTGTATAAAGTAATTTCTAAAGAAATTTAAGGAATAGAGCTATTACAAAAAGCTTTATAAAATAGACAACTGAAATTTAACTCATAGAATAAATTCGAAAAATGAAAAATGTTGAATTTTATAAATTTTTATAAGAACATTAAAATCATGGTGAAATTACTAATTTCACCATGATTAAAATTATTATTTTAAATGGAAACGGAAAAAAAATTTTATGGCTAAACAAGGCGAAAAATGGCTAAAAGAATGGCTAATGGCTAAACTCATTGTTTAATGGCTTAATAAGTTGATTGTGTACAACAACACTTTTTAGAGTAAATTTCTCATTTCTAACGTAATCTTTGGAAGAACAAAATATTCAGCTTTGCTTTCAATTTGCACATAAATGATTTTTGTATTTCATATAAAGCTTTTGAGTAAAATTAAGCTGCCCCACAGAAGTTTGGTGCATAAAAGGTTGAAATAGCGACTACATTGCGGCAGAAGACCAGCGTCTCTGGCAGGAATCGAACCCGCATCCCCGGCATTGATAGACTAGCTAACTACCAGCTAGCCCATCGGGGCACCCCCAGATGAAGTTCTTTTCTTGCTAAAAGTTTTCGTAATCATGCAAAGTTGTCACATTTGGACGAGAGAGCAACTTAAGATGCTGCAACCTTATCCGTAAAAATAAACTGTTTTATGCCACAGTTATGACCGCAGCATCATCACCCCATTTTCTTTTTTGATATAGACGGCAACCAACAACCTCCAACGGAGATCGCTACAGACTCATGAAATCGGAGTATTTTTTAGACAAGTTCGCCGCTATTAATACGGCAATCCACGGCCACCATCTTTAGAATAAATAAGAGCCAACATTATACGAGAAGTTTCTGGCATTTTGGCCAATTAATGCGCTTGAGTCAGGGAATAATACTTGCGTCAGCGCTTAAATAATAGCATGAAATATTCTTGCATTTGTAATAAAAATAATTTCAATTACTAACCCACAAGCGTTTTCCATGAAAAAACAAAATGCGTCGATTTTTATAACACACCTTTTTTTGTGTGATTGGACCTCGTATTACTTTAAATCCTTTTTTTTAAATGGAGACTTACGGTGATATTCATAAAATGTTCTTATTTGAAGCTTAAAGAATGTAATAACCATCAAACGCTTATTGTCTTATAAACCTCTTATAAAAATTTGTTTTCATAAACGTACATTAACAGCTTTAACTATTAACTGTGTGTAGCGATTTTGTCTTTAAGTATGGCAACGTCCTGTTTAAACAACAATTTGTGGTTGTTTAACACATGAAAGAAAAATCTCAAGGTTTATGCCCCAATTTTGTTAGACGCTTTAGAACGAAGATTCTTCTCTAAATATTTGACTTATTATTTTTAAATTCTATAAATCAATAATGGTTTTTGTCTATGATTATGGCAATTAATATCGTTAAATATTTGATTCAGTAAAATGATTGTGGAAGTTTCTAAATTTCAAAACAGACGAAAACTATTTTGTAGTCTTCTTGAATATTTAAGTATTGAAAATGTTTTCTGTTGTTGGATTTTAGATTGGTGTAGGAAGTATTCCAAAATGAATTGCTCTTTAAAGTTTTTAGCGACAGGTACCCATGCAGAAAGAGACGTAATTACAATGGTTTAGGGTTACAACTAACATCGGTTGTACATACTATTTACCAAAATTACAATGCATCATTCACAGTACTAAAATGATAACGCTAATTGGCGATCCTCTTACTCTTGTTTTCAATGTTACTGTTACTTCAAATTTACAATATAGTCACAATGTTAATTGTGTTCAAAGTCGCTAAAATACATACATACATATAAGTTTATTGCGTCAGTTTAACATATTGATAACATTAGTAAAATGTATAACAAATAAAAATATGTACTGTTTTTTAAACTAATCATTGACCCGGCAGAACAAAATTATGTTAGGGGGTTAAAATTCATGTGAAAGTACTTTTTTAAATACATGAATAAATATTATTTAAATACATAAATTTCTATATATGAAATTTGTTTACCTTTAAGTGATTTTAGGAAGGGGGTTTATATGGGACCTATGATAAATTTTGGACCCATTAGCACAACATGTCATAGTAGATATCGTTAAAGTCATTGTCGCCAATTTTTATATAAATACTTACATTTAATAGGAATTTATGGCATTAAAAGCTATTTTCGGGAGTAGTATTTGTATGCGAGCTATGGTCAAATATGAACCCTTCCAACGAAATTTGGTAGGATGATTTTAATTGCAATAAAATTAGTTTGGATCAAATCTAATCTTAGTGCCAGCATAATATAATGGTATATGGGTACAAAGACCCTATTCCGAAATGAAGCTTTTAAGGGGGCTGTTGAGTAAAAAACCAAGCTTTAGTAGCTAACTGATTCGTCGCTTTAAAATTCTGAAAGCGACATTTTTATTAATTCAATATCTTACAAATAATACAAATTTTACCTTAGTTTTCTAAACTTATGTTTGACAAGCTTTAATTGACGACCACCGCGCTTTTTTACAACTTTATAAATGGCGAAATTACAGCTTATTAATCAAAAAATATGTATATGTAATTTAATTTAGTACAAAAGAAAGAATAATCTAAATAACACAGTTGTAGAAGGGGTTACCATTGCATCTACGTGTATAAAAGTGGGAAATGTCGACTTGCTGTTAATTTGAAATAATTGTCGGTAACAATTCTCCCCCCTGTAAGGCACCGCTTTTAGGGCCTTTCTCTGAACCATTGCTGACATCGAGTACTGCTAACTTAACGGCGGGTCTTACCATGATTCCATTTTTAGTTTTATTTTCGCCTTTCGTACTTGGCCATCTTTTGCTTTCGTAACCTCGATCACTCTGCCCCTCAGCCATGAGTTGCGCTCTGCATTTTCATCTACCACAAGTACGATATCATCCTCTTTAATTGGCCTTACTCGCTGGGTCCACTTACTGTGACGGGTCAATGTTGGCAACATTTCCTTTACAAAACGACGCCAAAACAAATTGGCAAATATTTCGCTTTGGCGCAGGCACATTCGATGATCAATATGTTCAGGTGAACTGAATGGCTTTGCACCATTCGAGCTGCCCAAGAGCAAATGATTAGGGGTGATAGCTTCTTGATCTTCATTTTCAAGTGACACATACGTTAAGGGTCTAGAGTTGACTACCATTTCAACTTCCATTAGTGCACATCTGAGACTTTCATCAGTAAATTTCTGAGAGGGTATTATTTTGTATAAAGTAGTTTTGATAGATCTCACTAGCCTCTCCCAAGCTCCCCCCATATAGGGCGCTGCTGGTGGATTGAATTTCCATGTAATGCCTTTATATGCCAATTCAGAGTGAATATCATCAAATTTTATATTTTTTATTTCCTCCTTTAAGAAACGACCGGCACCACGAAAATTTGTGCCGTTGTCGCTATAAATTTCAGCAGGAGTGCCACGCCTTGCTATGAAATTCCTCAGGGTCATAAGGAAAGAGTCAGTTGAAAGGGTATGAGCTATTTCAATATGTATAGCTCTCATTGTTAGGCACGTAAACACTACTCCCCACCGCTTTAATGATTTTTTTCCAAATGTAACCGCTATTGGGCCAAAATAGTCAACGCCGACAAACGTAAACGGCCGTTGAAAAGCTCCTAGGCGTGCTGGCGGTAGGGGTGACATCTGAGGTGAGAGTGGCTTTGCCGATTCGTTTTTACATTGCTGACACTGTCTACGAATAATTTTGTAGACCACTCTCAACCTGACGATGAAATAAATTTGCCGTATCTCATTTATAACCGTTTCATGGTTTAAGTGGTGATAAGCGCGATGATAATCATTTACAATAAGCCTTGTTACGTGATGATTACCCTTAAGTACAATCAAGTCACGTTGAAGTCCACAAGATTGGGTCGCATATTGTGCACGATTTTTAACTTTTATGACGCCATCATTATCTATATATATATTGAGATTATTTAAAGTACTACCCTTTGAAACAGCTTTGCCATATTGAATGGCCGCATACTCATCAGCAAAGCTTGATATTTGGCTCATCCTGTAAATAATATTTTTCGCCCTAATGATATGCGATGCATTTAGAGTCGCGTCTGGCTTTTGTTTCTTTAATTTTTCGTATCGACGTTCAATATAAACCAACCAGTTTCCAACAGCACGGTTAAGTCTAAACCAACTAGAAAAATACTCAAAATTAATTGAAATCTCAATTGACTTACTAGTGTGTATATTTAAGTAACGGGGGCGGATTTCACAAGAAACCCCTTCGTCCACATTTGAGTCGAATATGTTTGAGTCTTTAGGCCATTCACTTTCAGGGAGTAGTAACCATGATGGGCCATCAAACCAATCTTTGTAAATATCTGTAGGCGGTCTGTATTTTGTGGCAAAGTCAGCTACGTTCATAGCACTCGGAACCCATCTCCAGTCGGTAGCGTTTGTAAACTTTAAAATTTCAGCAACACGAAACATAACAAACTGTCTATATCTTCTAGGGTCCCCAGTTAACCAATTTAAGACTGTCTTTGAATCGGTCCACATTACCTTTCGCTGAAATTTTATGTTGTGAGAACTAACTGTTTGCATGAGCCTAGCCCCAATGACGGCTGCTTGTAATTCTAGTCGAGGTACTGAGAGCGGTCGAAGCGGGGCAACTTTTGATTTGGCTGCAACAAGTCTTATCTCAACATTACCGCTCAGTTCAATACGAAAAAATGAAACGGCTGCATATGCATCTTCACTTGCGTCGACGAATGTATGCAATTCAACAATGCAGTTATGTTGTAAGGCTGTCGAATAGCATCGTGGTATAGAAACAGCTGCTATCGTGGGTAAGAATGTTACCCAATTTTTCCACTTACAATAAAGAGCATTGTTAAGAGGCTGATCCCAATCTATGCCGCAACGCCAAATTTCCTGGAGTATGGACTTTAAATATGACATAAAACAGGCTACAAACCCCATAGGATCGAAAACAGACATCAAAACTTGAAGAACTTCCCGTTTTGTAGGTACTATTTCCTCGTCAAGAATTGGTCGGCGGAGTCGTACAAATTTTAAATTCATTTTAAAAGTGTCAACTTTGGGGTCCCAGTATAAGCCAAGAATTTTTTCAAATTGAGTTGAATTTTCGCTATTTTCAAAACTTTTATTTTCAACAAATTTCGCTTCGCCAAGTGCACTTAAAACTTCTGTTGAGTTTGAGGACCAATTTCGCATATTAAACCCACCATTAGCGTGTACATCTCGGACCTTTATAGCCAGCTCGATTGCCTCTCCGATAGTGTTTGTGGAGTCGATGAAATCGTCCACATAATGTTGTTTTGTAATGGCCTCAATAACTTTTTTATCGTCACTAAAAACTTGCGCATTTTTATCTCTCACATAATGAGAAATAAACGGAGAACATGATGCACCGAAAGTGGGAACATTAAGTTGATAAATCACCACAGAATTATTGTTGTCCCACCACAAAAAACGTTGAGCGCCGGCATCGTCTTTGCGTACTTTTATTCGATGAAACATTTCAGCTATATCTCCGCAAACGGCCACGGCTCCCATTCGAAATTTGAATAAAATATTCATTAGAGGCACAAGAAGGTCAGGCCCCTTCAACAAAAAATCATTTAAAGCAAAATTACCAGACTTAGCGGCAGCATCCCACACAAGTCGTATTTTATTTGGTTTATGGGGATTTTTTACAATAAATGTGGGCAAATACCATATTTTATCTCCCCTATCCTCTAGGGCACTCGTTGGCAACTTTTCGGCATAGCCTTTCTCTTCTAAATTTGAAATTTGTTGTTGCAACAATTCATATAATTTAGGGTCACGATTGGCCTTTCGTTGAATACACTGAAAACGTTTCATTGCTGTTGGCAAACTATTTGGCAACTCTGGCGGGTCACATCTCCATAAGAGCTCGACTTCATAACGGCCATCAACGAATTCGCAAGTTTCCTCTAAAATTGCTATTGCTTTTTGATCATCCTTTGACATGGGTACAACTGCCGGGGATGTTATGCCCACACTCTCATCAGAAAAGTATTGTTTTACTAGGCCCTGAAGTTCATCACAGCTGCATTTATGAAAATTTAGTCTACCACATACCTTCGATCCACCACCAAAAAGTGTCCACCCCAATCTAGTTTTCGATGCTACTGGTTGCTGCCAGCCGCCTTCACGAGCCTTAATTGAAGAAATTAAATTGGGGTTGTTTACGCCAATAATCATGGATGGAATTGCTTTGGAGTAACCCTCTAGGGGAATATCATCGAGGTAAGGGTACTGTTTCTTAATATTTTCGACAACCATTGTTTCAGCCGATAAATTCAAATTTCTTACAGTGTACACATTGCTGATTGGATAAATTTTTGAATTCGACTTTGCTGAAGAAATCTTAAAATTTACTCTCCTAGAGCTGTCTTCATACCGAGATACGTCACCTGTCCACCGGATGCAAAGTGGATCGTTAATGCCCTTTACACCCAACTCGTTGGCCACCTTTTCCTCTAGGAGCGTTAGCGTTGAACCATCATCCATAAGGGCGTATATTGTGACCGATTTTGTGTCACTATGAAGAGTGACTGGCACAATACGAAAATAGGATTCACCCTCGCCTTTGTGGTTATTAAGTGTACTTACTGTATTACTAGTCCGCAGCTCTTCATCGTGCAAAAGTTCATTGTGATGGACAGTGCATCCATTTACACCACACTGTTTCTGAAACCAACACCTACGTTTGTGATTGCCTAAACAAACACGACATACATTTTTGGCCTTTACGAAATTCCACCTTTCAGCTGTAGACAAGTCCTTAAATTTTTCACAATGTGTCAATTTGTGAGGGTCGTTGCATAAAACACACTGCTGTTGTGAATTTTGTGGTGTTGAAACTGTATGGGTATTGAGATGGCCTTCCCTTTTTGATGGCCTTTTATCGTGGCTGGTCTCAAATACAGGAACGGTCACTCTGCATGTTGCCTCTGCTATGGTGTATAACCAGTCAGAAAAGTCTTTTAAATTTGGCCGATGTATATCATTGGAGCGAAGGGTCCATTGCAGCAGTGTGTCTGGTGGTAATTTATCCACTAATTCCTGCAAAAGGGTCGGATTGATCAAATATTCATCTAAATGTGACGCCCGAATCGTAGCATACATATTCTTTACTGCAAATGCGAACTCAATTAAATTGTCAAGCTTGCCTTTTTGTAAAGTTATTTTCCGCACTTCATCAATTAAATTTCTTAGGATACACTCGGGTCGGCCAAAGTACATCTTAAGTGTTCTTATGATGTCCGGTACCATATCAGGTATCATCAAACAGTTCCGTACTGCATTGCGAGCCCTACCATGCAAACACTTTTGCAACCTTATGAGGTTTTCTTCGTTGCCATAACCAGCAACTCGGGTGCTCTGTTCAAATGAACTGATGAATATGGGCCACTCCCTTGGGTCTCCATTAAATGCGGGCAAATCCCTAGAAATGCATTGGCGGGCCACAAATTGTGTTGTGGTTATATTGTTTAGACTATTTTTATTTGTCGTGTTGGTATGATTATGTTTGTTTATATTATTTTGACAATCCCGTTTGTTATTATTTTGATTAGAAATGTCATGTGTGCGGTTGATTTGGTTAGATACATTATTGTGAATGATTGTGCCTTTTGAACTTAATTGGCAGGTTTGTGTATTTGCTAAGTACGAACAATTGCACTGAGTGGTATTGCCATTTAACAGTGGAGTATTTCTATAAACACGATTTTTTTGTAGACAAAGATTATGTTGATGATCATTATTCACACACGATGGCATATTAATTGTAGAATAATCCACCAAAGGCCATGAATCTCGCATTTGCAAATCATCAACAATGCCGTGGCACTCAATATCATCATCAGCCTGTAGCAATTCATATTTACGCCTTATAAACTCCCTTTTTAATTGCATTTCCTCCTCCAGTTGTTGCAGTTGAAGTTTCTTCCTTTCACTTATCTCGGGTCGGATGTTTGGTGTACGTGACGATGTGACATTTGCTGAAGTGGACTGCTGTTGAAGATGAGTCTCGATGTATTCAACACTTGATTCCTCTATTGTATTTCGCAGATTGGGGATATGTGTGGAATTTTGTGGGTCTTTGCATTTTTGGCAAATCCATACAAAAAGTTCATCTTCTGCAACATCACAACATGTGTTGTGATAGCTGGTTAGGCATTTGGAGCAAGTCACCATGTTCCCATCATTAGGGTCTACACATACGGGGCAGATGTTAGTTATATTCGCAGATGTCGCCATATTCTTATGGTTATAAGAATTTTAAAGAATTTGTTGAGTAAAAAACCAAGCTTTAGTAGCTAACTGATTCGTCGCTTTAAAATTCTGAAAGCGACATTTTTATTAATTCAATATCTTACAAATAATACAAATTTTACCTTAGTTTTCTAAACTTATGTTTGACAAGCTTTAATTGACGACCACCGCGCTTTTTTACAACTTTATAAATGGCGAAATTACAGCTTATTAATCAAAAAATATGTATATGTAATTTAATTTAGTACAAAAGAAAGAATAATCTAAATAACACAGTTGTAGAAGGGGTTACCATTGCATCTACGTGTATAAAAGTGGGAAGTGTCGACTTGCTGTTAATTTGAAATAATTGTCGGTAACAGGGGCTATGTAAAATAATGGCGGTCCATAATTCATCCGCCCCATTTTCAGTTGGCTTCGTTCTTGTTAGAGGGTATGTACGAAATTTCAATAAATTACCTCCAAAGTTGTGACCTGTACCTTGCGCACAAGATTTACATTGACAGCCAGACAGCCAGCCAGCCAGCCAGCCAGCCGGACGGAAATCGTCCACTCGCCTTATAAAGTAATTCTCAATCGGTTACTTAAAGGTGGAGCTAGGACCAATTTTTTAAGACGATACAAACTTCAGCCCAACTACATAATAATACCCTCCACTATTGTGGTGTGGGTATAAATAATGTAAACTTTTTCTGGTTATAATGTTGTAGGTGTGCAGGAATACATACTTTGTGTGGTAATGCTAACCTTAAGTCATACTTTTTATTAGTAGAACTGTGACTACACAACATTTGACTAAAACTCTTAATTTATTATTTATAATGCTACTTTAGTAGTTAATTTTGTTGTCACGATTTCTGCCTGGGTATTTACCAAAGTCCCGGTGGTTTTTGGATGCGTTTATCGCACAAGCATGTGCCGTAGTTTGGATGAAAAGTTTTCATTGAAAATCTTAAATTTTTTTCAATAGTTGACAATTTTGTTATTAATAATTTTTTGATTATTTATTTGTCAAGTTTGTTTAAAACATTGTTGCTGAACCAATAAAATATATAAATTTAAATAAAAAAGTAGAAGAAAAATTTTAAATTTCGACAAAATAAATATCTTGGCAATATAAACATGAAAATGCCGTAAATCATAGGCAAAAACCACATAGAGCAATTCCATATGAAAACGATCAAAATTGGCAAATTTTTGGACGACCCCTCTCCGATTTTAAAATAAATAGTCTCAATCGATTGCCCAGCAAAAAATAATGTACCTACATATTTTTTTTTTTTTTTATAGTGACTGGTTTAGTGGTGGTGTACACCACTGTCATGTGACAAAATTGAAGAATTCTTCATAAGGGACCTCATTGAAAGTTGTTTTAAAAAAAACTACTAAAGCGATCGCAACGAGTGATAGCTCGTTGGAAAGGTATTGAATCAGGCTTTAATTGAAAAATAAAATTTTCCTAATTTTTCTTAGAAATTTACCTTTAAATTTTCCCAAGAAAATTAAATTTTCCGATTTTTCACAGAAGCTCCTAAATTTTCCGGCTAATTTTTTTTTTTGGATTCCTCATAATTTTTGCTTTAAGAATCAGCAATAAAAAAATGGGTCCCGACTCCTTGTTTGGACAGGAGAAGAGCATTTAAGAGACCACCTCGTTAAAAATACATTTTAAAAATTATTTTACAGTTAAAAATACATTTATGAAGAAAAAATCTTTCTTATTTTGCTGCTTATACTTAATTACAATATTTATTAAAAATTTCAATTGTCTTGGCATCATTATAAAATTAAAGTAACTTTAAATTTAGCACGTCGGCAGACGAAGAGTACCGCTTTACATTAATTGACATATCAGAAATATTTGGTATGAAGCAATGAAACTTTTGCGTTCCAGTTATAGTTTTGACATTATTATATCTGTTTTGAATTCGTCGCTCCATGGCATCGTGTTCTTTTTGAGTGCATAAAACTGTGTTAATGGCAATTTCCTTGCTTTGAATCCACGAAAACAAATGTTGTACATTTAAGATCTGGTCAGTATATGGCCTTTGCAAACTTGCCTTAGTCGCCATGCGTTTTAGGGTTCCCCCTAACGCATCGCATGGGCCCTTACCGTGGGACGTCGCGAAAAAGTGCCACTCGACCTTGCAGTTTTGTTCTTCTTCAATTATGCAAAGATTGTAAAAATTTTTTTTATTCTTGTACTGAGAAGCCGCGCCGTCTGAGAAAAACGTTACTTTGTCGATTGCATCGAATTTTGATCTTAAGAATTCAAACAGTTTCATTTGAAATAAATAAACGGACACATAATTATGAGCTAAACTCTCCGCGACAACAACAAGGCTTACGGTCTGTAGTTCGTTATCTTCGTTTTTGAAATAAATGCAAAAAGGATGCACCGTGCACTGGTCGTTGCCCAGTGATAAGCCTGAATTTCATCCTGAACGAGAAAAGTGTAATTCTCGGCAAAGTCGCTTATCACAATGAATTCATTTTGGGCTAATTTCTCCTTACTTTCCTTTAGAAATTTCGATTGCATCTCGGATATGAAATGGTGCGCCTTCAGTTCATTCAACTTGAATCCGAATTCCTCGATGAATTCCGGAATCTGCTTTACCACGGTCTCAAGGAAACATCTGTCGCTGCTAATTATCCACTGTTTGAAATGCACCTCCTGAATTAACAGCTGTTCAAACTTTTCCGCCAAATATTGCTCTAGCTCGTCAATCTTCGGACAATTGTCGCATTTGGACAGATGACAATTTTCCGTGGGGTATGCGCACAACGACTTCGACAGGAGGTCCCTATATGTTTCAATTTCACCGTGAAATACTTTCAATTTCTTGCATGGAAAGAAAATTAATTTGATGTTTTGATGAAACATGCAAACGCAGACTGAATGCGTTCCGTGCCTGTCTAATGCCAGCACGCATTCTTTTGGTCGTAGGATGGCAAACTTAGAAAATTCCACTTTTTCTGCTGGGTATTTCTCATTGAACTGATGGTATGCTTCGGATAGATTACATAATAATAATCTGCGCTGCTTGTGTACTTTTTCTCCATCTTCACGTGTGATAACATAGTCACGTGTACCTGGGCAGGCGCGGCTGTTGTCATCATTGCAGTAAAAATCTTGAATCAATTTCACCGTTGCTTCGCTGAGGGTCCTTGAGCCAAATTTCTTGGTGGGAGTCGCCAATATGCCCTTCTGTCGAACTAATTCTTTGCTTCTTCTCGCGATGTAAAAAGATGTTTGAAACTGTTCAGAAATCTTGCGTATAGACCATGATTGAGGCAGCACAGATAAAATGAGATATTTCTCCGGAAAAGTGGTCGCTAAATTGAATTTTTTTTCCAACTGCTCAATCATTTGTTTGCCGTCATCAACGTCATCTGCTTGACTGCATTCGTTATCAGAGCCTTCATCAAATATTGTCGCGATTGCACTCATAACATTGCCTTTTTTCTCTTTCCTGTATGTTTCACTTCGCAACTTTCTTTTTCTAATAGGCGTTTCACCTAAAGTGGTAATAGCCTCATTCAAAGGACTCAAAGACATATTGACCATCGGAATGTCTGCCTCACTATCAGATGAAACATTTTGTTCACTTGTCATTTCACTCTCGGATTGTGGCTGCATTTGTTTCAATGCATTTGCTTGTTGAGACAAATCGATTTTACACTTGGGGCAAATGAATTCTGCTTCTTCACCGTATTGTATATTTAATTCATTCATGTATCGCTTCGAAACACCAGTTAATTTTAATACTTTTATCTTTTTCGAACGATGTCCACTCTTGTTAAACGGATTGCAGCAAAATTGATTCATTTTACTTTAAATTGTCTTTACAGCTTCACTCTTTACTTTACAAAAAAAACACTTTAGCACTTTCACGTTTAGTATTCACCTGAAATTTGACTCAGAGTGTGTGAAGTATTTATATTTATTTTTTGGTAAAAAATAGGTAAAAAAAATAAGCGATATTTGCTTTTCTTTAATAGGAAAATTTGCGTGAACTACTGGTCATAAAATGTTTTTTAAAAGGGACTTAATTGGTTACTGCCAATAAGCCGACCACAGGTCATAAAATGTTTTGCAAATTTTTTAAATTACCAGGTAATAAATATTTCGCCATATTTATGGAAAATCCGTGTTTTATGACTTGTTTCTGCACGTGTCATTTTAGGCGAAATATTTATTACCTGGTAATTTAAAAAATTTACAAAACATTTTATGACCTGTAGCCTCAGTCGGGTTTGGTGTGCCATTACATGCCACTGCTGCTATTATCCATGGATTTATGGCCGATCTTGTGAAGGCAGGCAGACCATATTCACTACACACTCAACTTGGGGCTCTTAAAAAAAAAATTAATTTTTTCTTCATAAATGTATTTTTAACTGTAAAATAATTTTTAAAATGTATTTTTAACAAGGTGGTCTCTTAAATGCTCTTCTCCTGTTCAAACAAGGAGTCGGGGCCCATTTTTTTATTGCTGATTCTTAAAGCAAAAATTATGAGGAATCCAAAAAAAAAATTTAGCCGGAAAATTTAGGAGCTTCTGTGGAAAATCGGAAAATTTAATTTTCTTGGGAAAATTTAAAGGTAAATTTCTAAGAAAAATTAGGAAAATTTTATTTTTCAATTAAAGCCTGATTCAATACCTTTCCAACGAGCTATCACTCGTTGCGATCGCTTTAGTAGTAAAGATTAAATAAAATAAATAAAACAACTTTCAATGAGGTCCCTTATGAAGAATTCTTCAATTTTGTCACATGACAGTGGTGTACACCACCACTAAACCAGTCACTATAAAAAAAAAAAAAAAATATGTAGGTACATTATTTTTTGCTGGGCAATCGATTGAGACTATTTATTTTAAAATCGGAGAGGGGTCGTCCAAAAGGTGATCGCTTTCATATGGAATTGCTCCATAATATAGACGAAAAAAATTTATTGTGTAAATGCATCGTAAGTTCGAATACTTTTCTTCTTAAGACAAGATGACATAATTGTCTAACAGAATAGGGGTAATAGTCATTAGAAAGCATAGTATAGAACTAGTATGCCGACTGGTGAGAACGTTCTCTTTTTTTTATAACTCTCATCACACATATAGGTTATGTGTGAATTCAACACACATAAGAACAACAAAAACAAAACAAAATTTGAAATCTTTCAATTTAAAACTTTTCACAATATAACACTTCATGATTAATTTTATGACTTAAACACATAATTAATAATTTTTTGCAATACATTTTGCTGATTTGCTTTTGCAAAATGTTTTTATTTTTCACAAACTAAAAATTTTTAAATAAATTTTTTTGACATTAAATTTTTTCTGTTGTTAATATTATTAAAGCCAGCAGAGTAGCATTTTGTGGTATATAAATAATATTTGAAATCATTAATTATTTATATATTATTCGATATTGCAGAATACAAATTTAGCAAACATGGCTTTTAAAAGTTTATAAATGCAGCCAGCATTCAATAAATTGAAAATTTATTGAACTAAGAAAATTTTATTTTGGAAAAAAAATTGTTGCCACATTCTATACGATTTTATGCAACTATGTTTAGTGGTGGAAATAGTTTTATACACCAATACATTTGAAAAAAATCTTACTAATACAAACATAAAAATGTACCACTGACAGTTGAGTTATGTACCTGTCAAAGAGTCGGCATACTAGTTGTATACTATGTTGTATACTATGTTAGAAAGTTTGTTCTCACTTTTAAAACTATAAAATTTCAAAGAAGAGAAAATAACGAAAAAATTAAAACAAACGTCAAAAATCAAAATTTTATGTTTTTAAAAATTTCTTGATATAAAAATTTTTTGATACCAAATTTAAATCAAAAATTAATTTTAAATAGACAATGTATTAAATAAAATATAATTTTATATAACAATGTAAGTTGCAATATCTTAAAGGCTCTGAAATTTATAAAAATTTAATCAATTGCAATTGAGTAATGTTTGGGCAAATTATGACAAGTCTCCCTAATGAACCAGTTACTCATGATACTCTGGTTTAAAAATAAAATTAGTAATTGTAACCATTCAATAAATGATTATAGAGAAAATCTGCATTTGTACCTGAACATAATTATTTAAATCATATAAAATTTTTTAAAACACTTAACAATATACATACAAACGTATGTATGTATTTACATACATATGTAACTTCCCTGCAAAAAATAATGGACTACTTGATTCATTTTAGATAAAGTGGACTATTTACAACATGGTCCGATGTAATGCAATAATGGACCATGTCATTGTTTAAAAAGAGTGTGTACCCTAGAGGGAAGCGAACTGACATCAAAGTAGCCACGTGATAGGTCTTTGGTGGTAAAGACCGGATCACTTTATGTGAATATGACTTATCACTTTTCCATGTGGTTGTCATTGGAAGGGGTCAATTGACAGCCAAAAAACAAGTCACACATCTTTTTCTCAATGAACGTGTTAGTTACTTCAATGGAGTATTATATCTATAAAACGAGTCCTAGAACTAAGTTAAAGAACCAAATTTTAGAAAGGCCAAAAGAAATGTGTTAAACCACCGGTGAATACTGTACTGTAATTCATTACTTTTTCTACCTTTTGGCTCTTCATAAGCCAGTTTCTTTTTGTACTTGCTCTGTTTTCACAAACCCCAGGGTCAGTCTGCTGATACAATTGACACCAATTTACCGCAGGGTAGTAAAACAACATATCTTCGTTTTTAGACAACATGTTTTCGTTTTAAAGCGATTTCAAAACTAATCCTAAGGAGTGTACCATGGAGTAGTAGGAGAATGTATGAACACGGAGTAGTTTTAAGACTACTCCATTGTAATGCAAAGCTGGGTTATATCCAGCCCTAGGACATCGTAATGTTAAGTAGGCCATATTTTCTATATACATTTGGGTTACCTTTGGACAAGTCCATAAGGAATATGGGCTTTATTTTACCCGCGTATATAGACTAGTCGTTTTATCTGGATTATTATCTGTTTTTTTTTTGATTAGGCCGTTAATAAGCAGGACCTGTCTGAATGAGTTCATATAAACGAGCGGCTACTGTATTTATGAGGTAATTGGTTTAAATTCTGATTAATTTGTTTAATTGTTGATTTATTGATCTGGCAAAAAAATCTGAATTTACTTCTGGTATCTCTGATGTTGTGGTTCTGGTTGCTTCTTTAAACCCCAGGAGGGCAATGTGAATGTATATGAGAATATCACCACAAAATTTAACCAGCAGTGTAACTGTCACTTAACCAATTTAAAAATGATGGGGATTTTTTTTAGTTTTCATATTAATTTCAATAAACGCCGTAGGGTTTTCATTTTATTTTTGATAACAAAAGTTTACTTTAAAAGTCGCATAATTTTTTAAGCATTTTTTATTAAGATTCGGTCATTATATCGACCTTTTTTTGTCATTTCGAATACACAAAATACTTTTTCAAGTCATTATAATTTTTATCCTTCGTTTTGTCAACGATATTTGTTAATTTTCCGCTTGTGATTTTTTTCAATCATCTCTTTTGTATTTTTTTTATTTTCTTATTTTCTTCTCAGTGGTTGGTGGCCATAAATGGTGCCCTATTCAAAATTATTGTCGTCATCATGGACAACATTTTCAAAACTGAAGTCACCATCACAGTCTGTCTGCGGTATGTTGTTTTTTGTGTAATTATCTGCTTATAGTCAATGTAGATTTTTTTCATTCTCTCGTTACTTGTGGTTCTTATTCCCAACTGAAAGGATGTTTATTTATTTTTCGTTTTATTTTATAATTTTTTTTTTTTTTAATTTCTTTCCTTTAATGTGTATAAAAAGGAGAGTTAGTTTAGACACTTTGGCTTTGTATTTATGTTGTACAATATAGTTGTCATTTAAGGTCTGTTTATGTTTTTGTTGGCTGGCATTTAAGCAGCTTAAGTTTGTTACTTTAGTGTAGCAATCATTTCACATTTCCGTTTCCTTTGGCTTGTGTTTCCCTTTTTCGGTTTTCGCTGTAACTGCACATTCCCTTTTGAAGCGGATGTTATTTTTAGTTCATTTTAACGAGTATTTTAATGATAAAATTAAGCTTTACTTTTTGCTTTCTAATTAGTTTCATTATAATTGCTTAATATTTTAGTTGGAACTGCACAAAAAGAAGAGAGAAAGAGAAGTTTGTCTCTTTTTATTAAAAACACATGTATGCATTTGTAGCGTATGACTATTATTTAATTGTTAATTGCTTATACGTACGATGTTTAGGGAGAACTAAATGTACTAGTAGTAGTTCTTTTGTTTGTTTGAAGTAGAAATATGAAGCGTACGTAATTGCACAATAATTAGTCGAATTTGTTCCTTTCCTAATTGGTTTAAATTTTCAAGTGCTTCTAACAGTAACGAAATCGTTAAAAAGTATAAATATTAGACTGATTGATTTGTGTATAGATGAATTATAAACTAAAGAACAGTTCTGATTGATAAATTGAAAAACCTCATCGTAAATGGTTTTTCTTTAAGGGGTTCATAGCTTTATATAAAATTTTTTTTTATAAGATACCCCCAAAATTGTTATTCGTTTGATAGACCGATGCCATTATATATGGGGCTGCTTTGCTAAGTGGCGCGCATACGATATGCCCAATATTCCACGACTTTTTCGCATAATTAAGGCAACATTTCACCAATGGCAGAGGTAAGGCTGGCCTTTAGGTCTGCTCTGAATTGTAACTTATTCGTAATGATTTGTGGCTTAAGAAAATTCCAACGCATAAAGTGTTGAATACCACCACTTTTTGTATTATAAACAAGAATTTCGATCACTTTGCTAATTAAAAGTTACCATTTTAATATTTCTTGAAAAGAGTTGAATTTATTGACACTTAAGTCACAAAATTGTCCACAAATATGGTTAATTATATAATTAAATTTGGGCTTATTTTAAAATAAAAATTGAAAAAAAAGTCGCAGTGGTATTCAAAAGGAGAATTTAATAAAAAAAAATTTAAAAAACAAGCCGCTGTAATCCAATGAAACGTTGTGCAGAATTTTATGAGGACCACTAAAAATACAATTCAAATAAAAACAAACCACAGAGGATTTTAGTCGCTAGTATTTTTAAGCCTGATTCATAAAAGGACCAAAGTAAAAATTAAAGCATTTCTACAAAAATTATTCGTTATAATTTTATATGATAAAATGTTTTTAAACTAAGACTAGGGGTGGAAATATGTCGGGGGTGTACCAAATCCAATAATAAAATAAATTTATAAAATATTTAACAATTTTGAATAGTTTTTCCGCTATTTGTAATTGTTGACTTTTGAAGTAGTTTTGTTTAGGCTGGATATTGTAGAATCTTAAAAAAGCACTGCACGTTCGATGACATTAGCATTAGCAAAATTTGTACTCGGTAATTGATCTAAAGGGTGGTAGAATTTTAAGGGCCGATGTTGATTTTGAATAAAACACAAATTATTTAGGAAATTATTGTCATTTCTTTTTATTATGATAATATTGGTATGGTTCAATTATGTATGGAACAAAATATCGGCGGCACATCTCCATCCGATGGTCCAAGTTTTCTATGACCCTGAGGCATAATTGAGGTTCTATGCCGTTAATGTGCCGAATTATCTCATCCTTAAGCTCTTGAATTGTTGCTGGCTTATCGACGTACACCTTTTCTGTCAAATTACCCCAAAGAAAGAAGTCCAACGGTGTCAAAGCACTGGATCTTGGCGGCCAATTAACATCGCCACCACGCGAGATAACACGGCCATTGAATGTGTGCAAGTGGCACAGTCCTGTTGAAAAAAAAATATTGTCCACATCCATATCTTCCAATTCGGGCCATAAAAGGTTCGTTATCATCTCACGATAGCGAACACCATTAACAGTAACTTCCTGACCGGGATCATTTTGGAAAAAATACAGCCCGATGATGCCGCCAGCCCATAAACCGCACATTCACTCTTTGTGGGTGCATTGGTTTTTCGACAATCACTCTTAGATTTACATACGTGAGTGATATTTTTAAATATTTATATTTGTTAAGGTGACTTTCATTATTGCGTCTAAAATTATGTCTCGATTAAAACATTTTGAATTATTAATTGAAGTTATTTTTGACATTGGATCTTTTATATGGACGTCTTGTGGATTAATTTACGTTTACATAAAAGTTATTTTTTACGCACTTTTAAGGTCAAGGTGGTTGATAGCAGTGCCGAGGACCTGAATGGCTAGTTAGTGGTAAAATAAACTGGTCGTGAACAGCTTCCCTCTGACGCCGATGGCAAGGGTCAGTTGTAATTCTAGCCTAGTCCGCGTAAGCCGTCACTGCGCGCGATGGTCGCTTTGTTTACGTGCATACTCGTGGGACCAAAAACTGGATAAACTAAATTTTAAAAAACGAAATGAAGAAGTTGGCGCAGGGAATGTCTCTGTTAGCTCAGCAGGTTCGGGGTCAGATTTGGACTCCGACTTGCTGGGTATTCACAGAGATATTCTGCTGCAATACAGTCAGTTAATGACAGAACTGACAGAGACGGACAGGATAGACTCGCCAATCGGCTCTCCGTCTCGTACAGGGGCATCGGAAAGACTCGGTGACCTAACTCTGGGCTCTGATGATGAGCACGAAATAACACTGATTTCGGCTCATGATGAGGGCCATAGGGTTGGGCCATCGACTTCCGGAGTCACACTCGGGTTGGAGAGAGGATTGGCGAATGTATCAAAACTCGTTGTTCGGCAAGATGCGACAGAACAGGTCACGTCAGATAGCCGAACGAGCTACGATAAAGCCAAGAGTGGTGTGAGAGCCTCCTTAGCCTTTCTGGAAAAGATAGCTAAGAAAGACTCCTCACTGCACGATGGGCGGGATAGGCATCTGCTGAGGAAGCACCGAAAGAACGTTGCTAGATTCGAACGAATCCACGGCTCTGTCGGTGCCATCCTAGGGCTTCCCTATCCTGCGGGATACACAGCAAGGGCTGCTGTGGATACAAATGTTGTCAGTAAAGACAGCAAATCCCCAGTACCCCCTGTTGATGAATCCTCGAATAAAGCAGAAGGTAAGGAAAAGGAGGGTAAAGGTTCAACGACTGGCCCTCTTAATCTTGACAGTATGGTCACAGTTAAGGGAGCTAGGCCTGAGAACGTTTTACCCACTACTAGTCGCGCGATGAGGGCTGGAAATGTCTCGGTAATTTCCGATAGTCACTCCCAAAAAGGAGTCACTAAAGGAAGGGTTGCTGGGACAGACCAGTCAACATCTGCAGGGAAATCGGGTGATCATCGACAGAGCTCTGCTAAGGGCCCCAAAAAGGGGGTAGTTAAGCGAGTGAGGTCTGGTGATGACCAGAAATCCCCTGCGGCTAAGAGGACTGGTCAGACTGTGGTCAGTTCTCTTAAAGATCCCCATAAGGAGATCAATAAGAGGACTGGCTCCAGAAAGGACCAACCATCCACGTCAAAAAACTAAAGGAGTCGTCGAGTAAGGACGGTATTCTAGCGGCTGTCATTGATCGTAAGGATCCCGATGGAAGGATCAGTGTCGAGAGATGGCAGGTGCTAGAGAACAAACTACTCGACGAAATCTTTAGTGCTAAAGGAAGGCCGGACGAAGTATCGTTCAAAGGGGCTGACTGGGCAAGAGGTGTCAAAACTGTCAGTTGCGGCAATCAGAAAACCTTTGAGTTTTTAAAGGCTGCAATTGGTAAGTGTGGCAGCTCCTGTCCTGAAGCTAGTCTGGACGTTATACTAGCGTCTGAGTTGCCATTAAGGCCGGTAGTCACGGTATGGATACCTCCACCTATAAAACCGGTGGAGGTCATACTGGGGGTACTGGCCAACCAGAACAAGGGACTCAATACAAGCCAGTGGAAGTTGGTAGCTTCACTGGGTTGTAAAGAGAACCAGGGAAGAGACTTCAGGTTCGCAGTGGACCGGGAGTCTCTTAAAAAGCTGGATTCGATAGGAGGGGTTGCAATATTCGGGTTGGGGTCTATCAAATTTAGGTTTCCTAAAAATGATAGACCCTAAGAGGTTGAAAGTGGTGCAGATAAACCTGCACCACTGTGAAGCAGCCTCAACCGAATTAGTAACCCACCTCATCGACAACAACGTGGACGTGGCCTTAATCCAAGAGCCCTGGATTAATAAAAACCGGGTAGTTGGATTAAGGGTCACGGGGTATACATTGTTCGTACCCCACACAGATGAGAAGTTACGAACTTGTATTTTGGCGAGAACTGAGTTTAAATTTATGTTTTCTCATTCTTACAGTAATGGAGACCTCACGGTTGTGACAGGAGAAGCCAAGGACAGAACGGTCCTGGCATTAGCATCGGTATACTTGCCGTACGAGGCTACCGATCCACCTGGTGAAAAAGTGCGAGAGTTGGTGGAGTACTCAGGCAGAATTGGCTCGAGGCTGGTACTAGGGTGTGACGCCAATGCACACCATACCCAATGGGGAAGTGCCGACATCAACAAAAGAGGTGAGTCTATGTTTGATTTTATTATTGCCAGCAATCTTTATATCTGTAACAGGGGGAATACACCTACGTTCAGAACTAGGGATAGAGAGGCAGTGATAGACATGACATTGACGAACTGTAGGGAATTAGTGGAGGATTGGAGGGTGGACCTGGGGTTTTCCTTCTCTGACCATAGTCGCCTGTCCTTTAATCTAATGTTTGAGAGGTCGAAAAGGTGTCCGTATAGGAATCCGAGAAGGACGGATTGGGATTACTTTTCGAGATTGGTGCAAGTAACCTTAGAGTTACACACGACTGGGGGTCGACTTCGACCGGTGTAGAGCAACTGGTGAGCACCTTCACGGGGGTACTGACTAGTAGTTATGGGCGATCCTGTCCTTTGAACTTTCCGGGCAGGCGCACACAACCAAGATGGTGGACAGACGAGTTGAGGACTCAAAGGTCCACTGTCAGAAGGTTGTTTAATAGAGCGAAGTATACTCGTAGGGAAGAAGATTGGAGTAACTTCAGATTGAGTTACAATAGATATAAAGGAGACATTAGGAGGGCGAAAAGGGACTCGTGGGTAAAGTTTAGCGAGTCAGTGGAATCTGTAAATGAGATGTCCAGGTTCAGGAGAATTTTATCCAAGGACCCTGTAGTCCCGGGATTTATTCAGAGACCGGAAAACTCATGGACGGAATCTAGCTCTGAATCTCTTTGTCTGCTAATGGAGACTCACTTTCCGGGATGTGTGGATCCTGGGATGGGGGAACAGATTGAATGTGGTAACCCCTTCTCTGGGTCAGACTCGGGCGGTGAGGAGAGGGAGACGGTGGAGGACATGATCACCTTGGATAAAGTAACATGGGCGGTGAATACCTTTGGGTCTTACAAATCGGCAGGACCAGACGGTATCTTTCCGGCGATGTTACAGAATATCGGGAGATCATCACTCCTGCTGTTGGTGGAACTGTTTAGGATCTGTGTGCTGAACGGGTACATTCCTAAAGGGTGGAGGGAGGTCAGGGTGGTTTTCATACCCAAGGCGGGAAGAACCGGTCACTCTAACCCCAAGGATTTTAGACCAATTAGCTTATCGTCTTTTCTTTTGAAGACGTTGGAAAGACTGATTGATCTACATCTGAGGACGAAGATTGACGCCGGCATCATCAGCGGCGCTCAACACGCCTATCTTAAGGGTAGATCTGTTGAGAGTGCGCTTCATGATGTGGTGGGTTATGTAGAGCGGGGATTGCGAAACAAGGAATACACCTTGGCGGCATTCCTGGATATAGAGGGCGCCTTTAACAATTTGAAGATAGAGGCTATCAGGCAGGCATTGGTGGATCTAGGCGTTCCACTGTTCCTGGTCGAATGGATAACTCTGATGCTCAGCAGCAGAGTTATTCACTCGGACTGGGGAAACGAGCGCTTAAAGAAACTGGTGACTAGGGGAACCCCACAGGGGGGAGTTATCTCTCCCTTATTATGGCTCTTAGCTGTCAACGTCGTTCTGGGACTTTTTGACAGAATGGGTCGGAAAGTTGTGGCCTACGCGGATGATGTAGTGATATTGGTATCGGGCAAGTTTCTGCCGACAATAAGCGAGGTCATGCAAGGGGCGCTGGGCGAACTGTCAGCATGGACGAG
Organism: Pollenia amentaria; assembly: GCA_943735925.1. Lineage (NCBI taxonomy): Eukaryota > Metazoa > Arthropoda > Insecta > Diptera > Polleniidae > Pollenia > Pollenia amentaria. Next base: position 103,739,625 of record OX031010.1, on the reverse strand, counting down.
TGATAAGGGATTGGGAGTTAATCCGGAGAAGACCGAGTTGGTTCTTTTTACTAGGAGGTACAGGGTAGAGAATTTTAGGCTGCCGGTACTAGGAGGAGTAGAGCTTAGACTATCTGATAGCGCTAAGTATCTAGGAGTTTTTCTGGACAGCAAGCTGTCGTGGGGAAAGAATACTCAGGAGAGACTTAAGAGAGGCCTCAATGCCTACTATGCTTGCAGATCATCGATAGGTAGGAGCTGGGGACTCCGGCCGTCAGTAGTGGGATGGCTGTACACTTCGGTGGTTAGACCCATTCTTACGTATGGATGCTGTGTTTGGTGGGAGTCATTGAGAGTGGCTTGTCGAAGGAACCTTCTGTCTAAGGCTCAGAGGTGTGCTTCAATCGGCATGACAGGTGCCATGAGAAGTACACCTCAAGCGGCACTGGATGTCATTCTACATCTTCTGCCCATTGAGCAGTATGTTATGGGAATGGCAGCCAGAAGCATTCTTAGACTGAGGGAACTAGGATTGATTAGGAATTTCACGCAGGGTCACTCACGGATCTTGGGTGAGATCGAAGCTGGAGGTTACTGCCTGAGATCACCCGGCTCCACCGATTTCGTGGGCACCAGGGTGGATTTCGGACGGTTGCCGGAGGTGGTAACGCCTTCTAGGGAGAGTTGGTCAGGTAGGAGCAGATTATTTAGTGGATTTGCTATTTTCACTGACGGCTCGAAGATGAGAGGCACGGGTGCGGGGGTCTACATTGAGGATCTGGACATCAGAATGTCATATAGGCTTCCGGACGACTGCAGTGTTTTTCAGGCGGAGGTTCTGGGGGTCTTGAGGGCCGTGGAACTGATGAGGGACAACATTGATAGGGGCTCGGAGGTCACTATATATGTCGACAGCCAGGCGGCCCTTATGGCCGTAAGGGGCTGTTACGTGAACTCCAAGCTAGTTGACGGTTGCAGGAGGGCTCTGGAGGGAGCCTTAGGAGAGTATATGTTGAGATTGTGCTGGGTGCCTGGTCACTGCAACATAAACGGCAACGAGATTGCTGATGAGTTGGCGAGACAGGGCTCAGAGATGGAGGATCCTAATCACATAGAGGCGGTTAGGCCTCCAATAGGATTCTACTTTGGGAAGATTAGGGAATGGATTCTGGACGCGACCAATAGGGCCTGGGGGAACCGAACGGACTGCCGGGTATCACGGACGATGTGGCCGGTGCTTAGGAAGTCCGACTCGGAGTTGTTGCTGGGCAGAAGCAGGGTCTGCGTGAGGACCATAATAGGAATCATCACGGGTCATTGCATGATAGGCAGGATGGCGATGAGGTTGGGATCCGACGTGTCGGATATGTGCGGGTTGTGTGAGGACCCGGAGGAGCTGGAGACGGTTGAGCACATTTTGTGCCGCTGTCCCAGGTTACAGTGCAGCAGGCTGAGGTGGCTGGGTAGCAGATTCCTAGGCGAATTAGGGGACGTCCCGGGCTGTGGGCTCGAGAGTCTGATAGGATTCGTAATGGGAATGGCCTGGCTGCGCAGCAGGAGACTGGGAGCTAACCGCACATAGGGCGGATTGGTGTTGTGTTGAGTGAGGCTTTCTCTCGGGTTTGGTCAGAACTTCCTTTTCTCATCTATTCTTATCTTTTCTAATGCTTTTGCTGTTTCTCTTCACCTTCTTTTTCAGCTTCTTAACTATAAACAAGGCATCACAATGGACCGTATTGGTCTCTGGGTGAGGGTGTGAAGGAGACTTCACACCAGCCTTTCTACCTACCTACCTACCTATTTTTTACGCAAGAGTAGCACTTAAAAAGGATTTTTTCTATTTTCAGGATTGAGTCATAAATTCAGCCATTTATGGACCTACACGAACGAAATTTTGGAGAGCCATTTGCATTTTCATTAAAGAAACATAATTAATATCATTCTTGCTTTTTACATTTTCAACACACAAAAAATTATCAGTAGTTTTTTATCAATTAAAAAAATTTATTATCAAAGTTGTTTGTGGGAATACTATTATTTATTTAAAGATTTTGTTTGTTGTGCTTAATTCCCTTTTTTAATAATTGATAACAAATACTGAAATTTATTGTTGGAGGATAAGCTGTTCCTATGCGCATTTTACTGGTTGCTTAGGCCAGATTATCAGGAAACGTTCTCCTAAATAATTTTAGAAAAGCCAAAGCTATCAGCAAACAAAACTACAGAGGGAATGAGAATTACCTACAATCACTCAAAAAGTCTTCCTTGCAACGATATCAAAGCTTAAACAAAATACCAAACAATAAATCAGTGATGAGTTTATCCTTTCTTACAAATAAAAAAAAAAAAAAAAAAAAAAATATTAAAAAAGGGAATTAATACCTGGTCTTAATAAACTAGTTTGTCGCAAATTACATGACAATGCCGATGTCTCGCGATCGATTTTATTACAAATTTATGGTATTTTATCCGCTTAATACATGACAGCGCAACTTTTTGTGATGCAACGTTCAACTAAGTGGGCATTTCAAACACTTTCCAAACCAGTGCAAAGCTTAACACATTTATTATTTGTATAAAAATATGATAAATGTTTATTGCATGTTGCATATATATACATATCGTCACCTAAGATTCAAAAGGGTGTAACAACACTTTTTATTTTTTGTGCAGGAGAAGCAAAAAACTTTACAAAATCAATAACAATAAGGTGTATTTCGCGTTTGGATTTCTTTAATAAAGTCACCATTTTTGATCGTAGGGACTTAAAATTTTTTTGTGAACATGTAGATTAATAAAACGAACAAAAATCAATCAAAAACTCTATTTCGAATTATATTGTTGGTATGCCCTTTTGCATTTTAGGTAACGATATTTACATATGCACATATTTTAAAAACTTAAACCATCAGATCCAGCCTGTATCCGGGCGGTATCTCAGTAGGTAACTTAGTCAGGATCTAAATATCTCAGCTGGGCAGGATAGTGAGTAGTTGCCCAGGAATCTGTTTCTCCGATCAACTGGGACATTCGTAGAGAAGGTGGCAGTACGTTTCTTCTTTATCCCTGTCATTACAACTGCGACAGGTCTTTGAAGGGATGTCTGAAACGACTTACATGTCTGCCTAGCATACAATGTTCTGTTAATACTGCTAGCAACCTTGATATATCATTTCTATTGCGGGTTAAAAGTTTCATAGTGCGTTTCTGAATCAAAATAGGGCCAAATAAACTTCGCCACTTTACAAGTATTAAACGCCCGACAGTTCAAGGAGCCTAATCTGTATATATGGGTAGTATAATTATTGAGGAATCAGAATCTCTTGATGTTCTGGGCATGAGGATACAGTGTGACGTCCGATGGACAAAATATATATTCAAGGTGTTGAAAGAAGCATTCAAGTGCCTCAGTAAGATATACTTCACTCCAACTGATCCGGTGCTTCAAAGTGTATTTTGGAGCTTCTCCACCGCGTGCAGGAGAGGGCGAAGGTTTTAATTGGTATCAGTAGGGTAACCAATTCTATTGACTCCCTTGAACATGGTCGTAATGTGGGTTATATTTGCCTATTTAATCGTTACTACCACGGGATGTGTTATGATGAAATTAGGGATCTGGTTCCCGAAACCCATATGTTTGTTCGTAATACACGTTTTTCCTCAAGAGCCAATTCTTTTGTGGTCGGTTGGCCGGTAAATCGTACAATGCATTACAGGGAAAATTCGTTTTTTGACCGGACTGTTCGTATGTGGAATAACCTTCCTGCTGAAGTCTTCCCTCTCACTTTCAACATGAATAAGTTCAAGTCGAATGTTCACAAACAATACTCTCTCTATCCTCCCTCACATAACCTTTTTTCCTAGTTCCAACACAATGCAAGGCATTTGTAGGGGTCATCTTCTGAGTGCTGGTCCTAACCAGAAAAAAGTGTTTAAATTGCGCAATCTCTTTTAAGCCTTTTTGAAGAAAGAACTTGAAAATTCTCCTTTAAATAGAATCCAGCAAGAGTGCGGTTGACACTGCATTCGAGGTATTAAAAGTTGACTTCACTCTGTCTTACTGATTTGCCTGTTCATTATCATAGTAGTCTGCACGTGCAGGGACCCAAACTTAAATAAAGTCATGCATACGTCTGAGGCTTAGAGCTCATTCTTGCAAAAGGAATGTAATAGTGTATAAATTTTGTGAAAGAAGCGCCGCATGGCTATTGACTAAAATTCTAATATTGCCACGAATATTGCTTTACATTCTACCATGATCTTAGAAATTTCTGCCAGAAAATAACACATTCATTTGGAAATCGTACGATATACCTATCCCAAGCTTGTCGCAGAAAACACCAGATCCAACACCGTTTAACCATCCGTGTATATTCTGGTGTTGTACATGTCCATTTGTTAACCACTCGCTTCTAGAAGAACCTATGACCTTCAACATTCTATCGAAATCCGTATGTGGAATAATAAATTCAGATCGTTGCTTTAAGATCCGGGGCAGTAGTCTCAAGATCCTAGTGAGTCCATATGTTCTTAATATTCAACATCCAGATGCATTAAATTACAAATTCTACCAAAAAATTACTTGTTCCTACATTTCTGCGAATTATCCAAAAATCTATACAATAGAAAAACTTTGATTAAATAGTAAAAACGTTCTACAGTTACACTATTGAGTTTGGCCACTTGGTTGGAAAATTATAAGGATATGAACACAGACTTGATATACTGTATAAATAAAAAAGAAACACCAAACAAAAACATCAACAAGTATGACAAAGAATGAGATTAAAAATCTGTTTTCATAATGTCATAAAGTCTTATTGCCAATAAATATGCTCTGTTGCCACTGCCACTGCTACCGACAAAACCACATTCAGTTAAACACTTAAAGTCACCTACAGAGAATTTAATGAAAAAAAACAGCTCGTGCCACTGCGTGGAAACACAAAAAGGCACCTGTAAAATTGTTAACATTAAATAACACACACACACGCACACATACAAATATTTACATACACCTACTGTAGTTTGTCTATTTAGTGTTAAACAGGACTATGAAGTGGTTGTTGTTGTTGTTGTTGCTGCTGCTGCTGCTTGTGTTGATATTGGGACTTAAGTGGCGTATACTTTATATTCTATTATGAGGTGTCAAGTGCTAGAGAAGATCACTATACAACACACTCGAAAATTATTTATGTTTCTGTTGCTGTAAATGTTTTTCCTTTTTTAACTTAATATTCAGGATTTATCAAGAAAGGATGTTGGTAATGGCCACGAAGAACAATTTGAACACAACACCGGCACAACAAAGTGTTTTAAACAAAAACAATAACTTGTGAAAATTAAAATATCCTGCTGAGTGTATGAGTGTGTGTGTGTGTTTTAAGTTCATGGTGTAGAATTAAATGTAAATGAAACCCTGCATTGTCTTTTAAAAGTGAAATAAGATAGAAGACTCTTTTGTTCAACGGCAGAAATTGCAACAGTATTTTCAATTTTTTCCCCACTTATTCATTGTTTACAATTTCATTAAGTTTGTGGTGTTGGAAGTGGTGTTTCTAGTGCAAAGTATGTCCTTGTGTATTGGATTTTTATTCCCTATAGCCCTTGGTTAGTTTAACTAGCTGTCAGGGTTTCAGCTGCTTGGATAGGCGTTCAAAGGAACTGCCGAAAGATAGGAGAGCTTGTAATTAAAAATGCAAGGCAAGTTATTGCCGATATAGATTGATAATTTCAAGTCTACTTTATTTTTAATTTACATGCACTTAAATACTATTCATGAGTTTTTAACTTAGCCTGTCTTACTTATTCTACTTATCGATAAAGTTCTAGCTGTCTTTGTCGATATTATGGACATATGCATAATTACCCTGATTACAATTGCTTTGACCAATAGGAATATTTGCGGTTACACTCATTCCTATGTGTCACTCAATTTACAATTCTTATTGAGTAGAATTGTTCGTTTGTTTTATCATACTTATGCCCTAATTAACTTGCATTCCAATCAATGTGTGTCGATTGGTAAATGCCGTTATTTGATCTTGCATAATTACCCTACTCTATTTAGGTTGGTGTGTATAGATTTAAGAGTAGTTTAAGGGTAGGCGGTGGCAACTTATGAGGTACACTACACCCTCACCGCTAAGAGAAAAATTAGGGGATTGATTTTTCTTGATATATTCATATTACCGACAATATTTGTAAAATAGTTCTTAATTTCTATTTACATATGTTATAGTTTTACAAAGTAATTCTTATATAGTATTTAATATTTTAATAGTTTTATAATATGTATTTACATGAGTTATAGTTTTTAAAGTAGTTCTTAATGTAATTAATATTTAATTTATAATTATTTAATTATTTAAAAATAGTAGTAAAAATAGTATTCTTATAGTACTTAATTATTGTCTCTTAGGCCTATATATGGTTTTAATTGATTATTATGAAATTCTTTTTCAATTCCGTTGTAGTCTATTATAGTATTTACACCGTTTTTTCTAATAATTCTATATGGGCCTTTGTACGGGCTTTGATTCTTTTTCCTATTCTCTACTTTTATTAAAACTAAATCTCCTATATTTAGATTTAAACTTTTATTATATCTATCTTCTAAATTTCTTTTTTCTTTTATTTTATCTGTGAAATCTTTAGCTTTAATCAAAGAATATTTTAATCTTTGTTTCAGCTCTTTTGCATAGTCATCATAATTGTATATTTTGTTATTATCAGTTTCATAAAATTCTGATGGTAGGCATGGCAATCTACCATATACCAATTCAAATGGTGTGTAACCAGTGTCTATGTGTGGAGCCGTGTTGTAGGCAAAAGTAAAATAGTTTATCCACTTATCCCATTCGTAATCATTTGCTGTTGTCAGCAAGAATTCATTGAGAACCCTGTGATTTCTTTCTACCGCACCCATTGTTTCATGGTGGTAAGGGGTTGAAAATGTTTGTTTGATATCGAGTAGTGAACATATGTTATGCATGAGTTCGTTTTTGAATTCTGTCCCGTTGTCTGATTTGAGCATCTTAAATTTACCGAATTTTAAAATTAATTGTTCTACAAGTGTTTTGGCAGTTGTAAGTGCGTCTTTTGTTGACATTGGGTGAGCAATAATGAATTTTGTTAGCTCGCATTGCATTGTCAATATGTATCGGTAATCGTTTGAAATACGAAGAGGTCCTACAGTATCAATTGATATTGTTTCAAAACTGTTGCTCGGTGTGTCCGTTATTGTAAGTGGTTCTTTAATGTGTTTGGTTTGTTTGTTTATAGTACACTTGTCACAGTATTTTACGAATTGCTTTACCATCTTATTCATGTTTTTCCAAATGTATCGCTGTTTTAATTTAATAATTGTTTTTCTTATTCCTAAGTGGCCTGCGTGTGTGGCATTGTGGAATTCATCGATGAGTTTATATTTCAGTATGTCATCTGTTATTCTTGTTGGGGCATTGTAAATTAATATTTTTAGTTGAGGACTTTTGTTGTTTATTCTTATCTTTGTATAGGCTTCTTTAAAATCTTTCATTGTATATACTTTAAATATCTTATCATTCTTTGCTAGCGCTAATTCTTTTATATTTTCCTTGTTCATTTTAGATATCAGTTTCCTCAGAATCGAATCTAGTTTCGCTGAGTTATCGCTGAATCTTGCATGCATATTATTATCATTTTGTATGTTTTTGGCATGTAACTTCTTCATAATCGAATCTTGTTTCGATGAATTATCATTGCATCCTTTATTCATATGATTATTATCTTGGGTACGTGATTTCTTCATAGTCGAATCTTGTTTCGATGAATTATCATCACGCCCTATGTGCACAACGTTATCTTTTATATATATATCTATATCCTCTATATTTTCAAATTTATTAAACTGTACTTTCTTCATTTTCTTGACGTCATTTATGGATGTGCATTCCCATATTAGAAGTTGATCAGACTCCTGAGAGATGCATTTTTCCACATTATTTCTATACGCGTTGCTTCTATCCGGATTATTTCTATACGCGCGCGCTTTATTCATATCTATTTCTTCATTTGCCTCATTATTTGTAACTTTATTTGCCTCTTTTTCATTTCTCTTTGTCATTGCCCTCGTAGTTATTAGTATTCTTTTTTCTTTCTCATCATTTTCTAACGGTATCATTTGTTTTAGTACGTCTGAGTTTATTTCTATCCTTGATAATGCGTCCGCATTAGTGTTAATTTTTCCTTTCTTATAAATTATCGTGAAGTCATAATCGCTTAAATCTAGTCTAATTCTTGTCATTTTTGATGAGGGATTCTTATGTGAAAATAGTGATATCAATGGTCTATGGTCTGTTACCACTATGAATTTTTGACCGTATAAATATGGTTTGAAGAAATTTATTCCCCAGTGAATTGCGAGCAATTCTTTTTCAATAATGGGTTTGTTCATATCATGCTTTTGAAGTGATTTACTTGCGTAAGAAATAGGTAAATCTTTTCCAATTTCACCTTGTGATAAGACTGCTCCTAAGGCGTAGTTTGAGGCGTCAGTCGTCAAAATAAAAGGTTTGTCAAAATTTGGGTACTGTAAAATTGGTGGGTTCATTAATTTTTCTTTTAGAGTGTCAAAAGCGTTTTGGCATTCATTTGTCCATAAGAATTTTACTGATTTTCTCAATAGCATATTTAAATGTTTTGCAATGTCCGCAAAATTCGGTATGAATTTTCTATAATAGTTACAGAATGCAACGAAACGTCTAATTTCATCTGCGTTTTTAGGTATTGGGTAATTCTTTATAACTTCATATTTAGCTGGATCTGTTTTCACACCGTCTTTTGTTATTAAATGTCCTAAGTAAACTACTTCTGGTCTTAAGAAACAACATTTCTTTGGATTCAGTTTTAAATTGTATCGCTGAAGTCTATCCAAAACTTTCACAAGATTTTCATTGTGATGGTTCAAACTACATCCATAAACAATTATGTCATCGACATAAAGAAAAGCTTCTGAATCAAGTCCCGAAAGTGCTATCGTAAGCATTCTCTGAAAACTGTTTGATGAAATTTTAAGTCCAAATGGTAGTCTTTTAAATTGGTAGTGTCCCTGTTGTGTAGAAAAAGCTGTAAGTGGTCTTGAGTCCTTGTCCAACTGAATTTGGTGAAATGAGCTAGTCATGTCAAGAGTCGAAAACCATTTAGCTCTTCCTAGTTTATCCAAAATATCCTCTAATCTAGTTAGTGGAAATTTGTCATTAACTATTTTGTCATTTAACTTTCTAAAGTCTACTACAAGTCTCCATTTTCGTTTGTCTTCCGTATTCTTTTTGGGTACCAAAAGAAGTGGAGCATTGTAGGGGCTAACTGATGGTTCTATTATATCGTCATGTAACATTTTATGTACTTGTTCATTTATTATGTCCGTGTGTGAGTGGGGTAGTCTGTAGTTTTTTATGTACACCGGAGTGTTATCTGAGGTCGTAATGTTTTGTTTATAAAAATTGTTTACAGTCAATTTTTCATTCTCTAAATGAAAAACATTTTGGTGTCTTTTGAATATGTTTATTAATTCTGATTTTGCATATTCATCAGTTTCATTTAATTGCAAGTCATTTAGAATTTGTTGAAAACGTTCGTCATTGTTTATATTTGTGTAACTTAATACGTCATAATTCTTAAGTGGGTCAGTGTGCAGTTTAATGCCCTGTAAAATTTGTGTCTCATTTGTTGTGTTTAAAATTTTAATATGTGTCATTCCGTTTTTTGGTGCTATTGAATTACTTAAAAAAATACCGCTTTTTAATTCATTATTAAGTATTACGCAATCTTCAGTAAGGTTTAATTTCAATGGTTGTATGATTTCTGTTCGGGGGGGTATGGTAATTTTTAATGTGTCGAATGCTTTTGATTGCATGGGCAAAATTATGGTTTCATTGTTGGTAAAGAAAGAAATTGTGAATGTCTCATAATCTATTTTACATAAGTATTCTCTTAAAAAGTCTCTTCCTATTATGCCGTCCGTCTCTATTGGAAAATTGTCATCTACTAGATGGAATTTGTATTTGCATGTTTGTTCTGCTAGTGAAAGTTCAAGTTCACTTGTCCCCAATGAATATATTTCTTCTTTAGTGATGCCTGTTAATTTGCATCTGTTTTCTACATTTAGTGGTTCATCATCAAAAATTGTTTTATTGCGACATAGTGATATGTCGGCTCCTGTGTCGACAAGAAACGTTAATTCTTTACTTTTGTATTTAGCGATTATGTAGTTTGTGTTATTATTAGAAATTTTAAATACCTTTAATTTTGGCTGTCCGGAATATCCCTGTATTCCGAGCCTTCCCCGTTTCCCTCGTCTTGTACTACATGTATATTTCTTCTATTGTTATTATTTCCGTAGTTGTTGTTGGTTCTATTTCTATTATTATTGTCATTCCTGTAGTTTCCATTATTGCTTCTAGGTGTATTACGGTTGTAATTGTTGTTTGCAGACGAATTTGTGTTGTTTCTGTTATTGTTTGAATTGTAGTTGTTACTTCTACTGTTTTGGAAATTACTGTTATTCCTAGTGTAATTGTCAAAATGTCTGTTGTTTCTATTATTGTTTGAGTTGTAGTCGTTAGTACTACGGTTTGGGAAATTATAGTTGTTCCTGTTATTAATGTTATTCCTCGCGTTATGAAATTTGCTATTGTTGTGTCTGGTATCATTATTATTACGATGTTGTTGTTGTATATACTGCACTGAGCTAGTAGTTATTTTATTTTCATTTTCTAGTTCTAGCGCAAGTTCTACCGCGTCCTGTAAAGTTTTTGGACGAGCTGCAAAAATGGCTGTCTTTAAATTATCATTAATTCCACTCTTAAATGAATCTAGAGCAAGCTTTGAGTTTAATCTGATAATGACATTTCTTTCCGCCTCTGTAGCGTCACTACTAAGTTCTTCTATTCCTAACTTGTTCAGGTTGTCTATTACTGTTAATATTCTTTCCCTGAATGCGTTGACAGACGTTTTCCCTTGGTAGATATTGCTTAGTATGGACTGTAGTTCTGGAATGGTCTTTGTACTTTTGTACCTTTGTTGTAATTGTGTTTTTAAAGTACCGAAGTTTTCGGGTTTCGCATAACTACCTATTGCTGTTCTTACCCTTGAGGTTAATTTGGCGTGGTAGACATATTGTAGGAAATCTTGTTTTGCTGTTTCAGCAAGAGTTTTCTCAATGAGTTCTGCTGTTATTAAAAAACTTTCCAGTTCTTCAAAGTTTCCAGTAAAAAGTGGGAGTGCTTTAGACACTGTTTCTAAACTAAATGCTGCCATTGTATTTCCTATTTCTGAAGGTTCTGCCTCTAATGGGGTTTTAATGTCTTTGATTAAGTACTCTTTGATTTTCCTAATAATATTGCTAAATTCTAATCTGAGCACTGCTATTTTCTTTTCGTCTTTTTCTTCTAGTTGTGCTAACTCAAATTCTTCTGTTATAATTTGTATATCCTTTAGTCTAAGATTTATTGTTTTTTCCGAATATGTCCTTCCTGGACTTTTCTTTAAATTCTTTAATATGTCTTTAAGTTTTATTAAACTTCCTTCCATCTATCTTCACTTTCTATACTTCTGTTATCTTATTTCTACTATTGTTTCTGTTTTTACAACTATTAATAAACTTATACATGCTTTGTAATAAGAATATGATTAAAGCAATAATTACTAAGACTTTTGTTATTTTAGACAACATTAAAAATATTTATAATTGTACAGCGAAAATATTTATTTTTCTTTACTTTGTTTTTATTTTATGTATATTTGAATTATTAATAGTATTGGGTACAATTAGTTTTAAATTGTATTAAATTTATTTTTCCTTTACCGCCTGTTACTAAGTATTGCATACATTAACCTTATGATGTAGGCAATTACTAATAAAGCTAATGTGATTATCATTATTATTTCAAAAATGTTCACATTCTCTTGTTTATGTTCACTTTGTATTCTTATAGCATTCATGTATTCTATAATTTGCTGATTGTTCTGTTCGCTTTCATGATTTTCATTCTTTCCTACCTCGTATCCTGCAAAAACTAGTGGAATTGCTTTTAGAATGTTCTTCCACCATGCCATCTTGATAATATTCTCTTAACGATTGTATTTAATTATGAAGTAAATAAATGTATATATATATTTTTTTTTTTTTCTTATTGTTATTACAAAATATGTATTTATGTATTTTTAATTGTTTTTTCCTTATGGAATGCCCTGATTTGCGACCTTATTTCTGTTTGTTTTATTTTTTCTGTTGCCATATGTAGTTCTCTGTATAAGATCGCTAACTCTTTCCTTTTTTGGTACTGCTTGCCTGCCCTCTTCTTCTTTTTCTTTTGGAATTGCTTTTCAATGGTCTTCACGCTTATTGGTTTTATTTGCCGCTTCTTGTATTCTTCCAGGGTAATAGCCTTTGGACCTGCGTTTAGTGGTAGAGGTACATAGCAGGGTGTCGATTCTTCTACTGGATCTGGCTCATATTCTTCTTCATTGCTGTTTTCCAGATATAACTCCCAGCGTGCAACAATTTTGTCTATTTCCACCTCTAAGGACATCAAAAAATTTTCTCTAGTCTAATTACAAAGGCAAACTTTTTTTTTTGGAATTTAAAAATTTTGGTTAGCAGGATCTTCAACTAATTTTTAGTTTGGAAGGATCTAATTAATTGGAAGGAAATAATTAATTTGTTGTGGTCCGAGTGGGCAGGATCGCCATGTGGTGTTGGAAGTGGTGTTTCTAGTGCAAAGTATGTCCTTGTGTATTGGATTTTTATTCCCTATAGCCCTTGGTTAGTTTAACTAGCTGTCAGGGTTTCAGCTGCTTGGATAGGCGTTCAAAGGAACTGCCGAAAGATAGGAGAGCTTGTAATTAAAAATGCAAGGCAAGTTATTGCCGATATAGATTGATAATTTCAAGTCTACTTTATTTTTAATTTACATGCACTTAAATACTATTCATGAGTTTTTAACTTAGCCTGTCTTACTTATTCTACTTATCGATAAAGTTCTAGCTGTCTTTGTCGATATTATGGACATATGCATAATTACCCTGATTACAATTGCTTTGACCAATAGGAATATTTGCGGTTACACTCATTCCTATGTGTCACTCAATTTACAATTCTTATTGAGTAGAATTGTTCGTTTGTTTTATCATACTTATGCCCTAATTAACTTGCATTCCAATCAATGTGTGTCGATTGGTAAATGCCGTTATTTGATCTTGCATAATTACCCTACTCTATTTAGGTTGGTGTGTATAGATTTAAGAGTAGTTTAAGGGTAGGCGGTGGCAACTTATGAGGTACACTACAAGTTTTTAAACGATTGAGGCCATAAATTACCAAGTGTTGGCAACAATAGTAAAAAAGAAAACTAAAAGCAAAAAAATATTAGGCGACATTTAAATTTTTTTCAAATATTTTTCGCTTCTTTTGTTGCTTTTCGAAGAGGAAGTTGGTATGTTGGCATATACTTCCGTTAGGCTTTTGGTTTTTATGGTCAATTTTTTATTTAACGTCTCGCTAAATTGTTAAAGAAAATATTTTATTAAGATTTCTCAGAAATTAAGGAACTGAAATCAAATATGGAGGAAAAAAAGTTTTCTCTTTCAAGGAGTAGAAGTTACTTTTTCATATTCAGTTTAAGAAGGAAAACATTTAAACTTCTACTACGAACATAAAACTAAGTTCATAAATTACTTTTAGTATCCTCGGGCATATTTAAGTCTCACCTACGGGTCCTTTTTATTTAGTTTATGCTTTAGCACCTTTATTTTACTTTTAATTTTGTTTTTGTTTTGCATGGAATTGTCCAGAAGTAAAAGTATGTCTCCCATTAAAATTGGTAGCAGCGCAAGTAGCCAGAGGCGGAGAGCAACATAAACGGCAGGAAAAACAAAATATATGCAAATTAGTCGGAAATGTAAATGTAGCGTCAACCACACAAACAAACAACAACAAAAATAGCCATTTTGCCAAGTTTTATTTTCGAAAAGGAATTATAACATTCACAAGTGTATCCTTGTCGATGGCACAGTGCAGCCGTATGATAAATATTGCATAAAAACTTTGGCGTCAAGAAAATACATTTCGCAAAAAGAAATCCATAACGAACTACACTTGAAAACTGAAGCATTGAGACAACAACCCAGTCTATAAACCACAAGTGGATGTTGGTATAACTCAGATTTTATTACAATATTTCCTTCAGTTTGTCATAGGACCAATATTTAATTCATTTTATTCAATTACTAAAATATAAATTAAGTTTATGGTTTTTCTAATACGACTAGTGAAGGGTGTAGGGCACTACTTTCACAATTAGCTGATAAAATAAAAGGGCTTGGGAAACATATATATTCTTAAAGGAAAGAAATTAATGGGCTAAAGCAGTAGGATTCGAAAATTTTACTTTTGTATTAAATGAATTCTTTAGGAAATTATTAAATGCTTAAACTGTCTTAGGAAGGACATTTTTTAAAAAAAAAGAATGATGATGCTTTTTAAAGTAAAATAATTAGATTTTTAAAGCCACGCCACAATAGTGGAGCGTGTATTTTGCTTTTGTGCTGATATTTTTAATACCTTAAAAGGTTGGTCCTAGACCAATAGACTCAGAATCGCCTTCTGAGTCGATCTAACGATGTCCGTCCGGCTTGCGGCCTGGCTGTCCATGTAAACCTTCTGCGCAAAGTACAGGTTGCAATTTAAAAGGCAATTTTGTGAAATTTGGTATATTTGTATGTAATAATTACCATAAGGACGAAGTCTATTGAAAATGGTGAGAATCGGTGCATAATTTCACATGGCTCCCATACAAACTTCATTCCAGTATATAGTGTATATGTCGATTAACATCTTATTATGATGATATTTAAATAAAATTTGGACCGAAAATATTTTATTGCAACATTTAACCAAATTTTTTTTAAAAAGACCGAATTCGGGATTTTAAAGTCCGGGACTTAGAGATTCCGACTTCTCAAATTCGGGACTTAAAAATAATACTGATTTTGACATTTCGGGATTCTGAAATTGAAGATTTTGAAACTATCCGCTTTATATATGGTAAACGTTTTTGGGGCTTTATTTAATTTTTCGTTTTAAAATAAGTATGAAATATGTTCCTATAAGTATGTAATGAAATAAATACACAAAATAAATATTTGGGGACTTTTTAATTTTTAAATTACATATTTTAAAAATCGTAATGAATGCAAATTACATTCTGTTATATTTACTTTTATGCAGTAATATCAGAATCCCAAGAAATCGGGATTATTTTTAAATCCCGAATTTCAGGAACCGGAATCTCTATATCCCAAACTTTATTATCTTGAATTCAAAAATACCGTATCCAAGAATCCCGAATCGCTAACTAACGCTTATTTACATAGCCGGCCTTCGTCCGGGCGCAAGGATTTTCTCCTATATGGTATAACAAACACCGGTTTCGCTAACTTAAGCTCCTAAAGTTGGCCTTGTGATCGACCATAGAGGAGACAATCCTTGCGCCCGGCCGAAGGCCTAACCAGGATATCTATCGCTCAATTTTTAGAACCAAAACTGAACAATATGTATTATATTGGGGTCTTATTTCATTTAAGAAATTGGGGCTTTATTTCTTGTGAAATTAGTCCATAAAATTGGGGTATTATTTCATTTTTGTTTGGGTGCTTATATTTTTTTTAAAATTGTGGACCTATTTCATTTTTTTTTTGGAACTTATTTCCTATAGACTTATTTCATGCCCCCATTTAAAAATTAAATAAGTCCATTTTT
Organism: Pollenia amentaria; assembly: GCA_943735925.1. Taxonomy (NCBI): domain Eukaryota; kingdom Metazoa; phylum Arthropoda; class Insecta; order Diptera; family Polleniidae; genus Pollenia; species Pollenia amentaria. The sequence continues at coordinate 103,723,844 of OX031010.1, read as the reverse complement.
TTTTTTGATGTATTTCACTACGGACTTTTCGGGAGATATTTTATATAAAATAAGCCCCCAATACCAAAATGAAAAAAGTAAAAAAATAAATAAATAATTATTCAAAAAACGTTGTTGTTGCTTTCTGTAAATATTTTGAGGGACTTTTTTATTTTTTGAGGACTTATAGCGATTGCGTTTCTTTTCAATTTGTCCCACTGTGCAAAGGCATTTAAAGCAAAATACATTAAAAAAAAAACTAAATACTGTTAGAGTGAGAAAAGGTGCCATGAATTTTGCATAAAATTAACAAGGTTCAAAAATAAAATAAAAGGAAAACGAATCTTTTGTAGTTGGCAATTCAAACTTAACCATCGTTTTCATTAAAGTAGCGACATTTACAAGTACTTCTTTCTGCTCCACCTCTAAGTCCCTTTTCTATAACTGTTTGTCTGTTTTCACAGCATAAGCGACGTCAAGAAAGGAGGAAAAGAGAAAAAAGGGTAGTGTAAAAATAATTGAATTCATATGCATCAATGGTATGATATTATTAATGTCCAAAGGTATGTACAGTACACATAACGGTATGTATGAGTTCTATCACAAATACATTTACAACTCCAATAACACCCAGCCAGCATTTGGGTATAATTTTGTTGTAAGAATCTCTAAAAACTGATTTATCTGATTTAGTGATAAGCGATATGTTCAAAAAAATTAGTAAATTTTTTCACAAATGATTCTTTGAGATGATTAAGCGGTAGTGTACCTTTTCCCAACAACAAGAAAATCATTTATGATCGAAAAATGAGCTCATGTGCGGTTATTTTGTACGTAAAAGGATTCCTAAAAGATTCGATTATGATACAAAATGGTGGCTGGGCAATTGTATGTCGGTATATGTGTGAGTATTTGTATGTTTGTTTGCGGTTAAACGAATTGCAATATACACAAACGAATCTCCACGTACTCATACGCTAAAGGAAATTAAACAAAAAAAGTCCTTTAAACCTTTTACATTAGAATGTGCGAGTGTTTTACTTGCTCGCTTATGAATGTGTGTTTGGATGTATGTGTGTCGGTGACATTCATTAAAAATAGATTTTCAATTGTGGTTTTTAATCATTTTACATAAATTATTTTAATGAGTTTCAACATAAATTTAATTAAGAGTATTTACGCTTGTTATTTTTGGCCGATTCTTCTTTTTTTTTCAATGAATAAATAGGCTTGGGGTGTAAAAATTAAGTGGTTTAATTGTTATTTTTTTAATTAATTGTTGTTCATTTTTTATTCATACATTAATTTTCTTTAATTGATCGCTACTTTTGCAAATGTAAGCTTGGGAAATTGGGAATATTCAATTATTTGCAGCAGTCAGGAAAGTTGTTGTATGCCAATTGGAGTTTAATTTAAAGGCTGCTTGCATTTGTTATAAAATGCTTTTTATACTCTTCAACACAGGTAGAAAGGGTATATACGAGTAGGGAGGTAAACATAACGATGTCCGACTGATGTGGTTGTTAAAATGGGGTTTCCGAAGACTGCAGATTAGCTAGAGTCAAGTATGATGTATATTTCATTTGAAAATACTCGTAGTTTTAAAAAGTCGGCTATCGATATTAAGCGATATCGGTTAGCATGCGCGGATCCAGTTTTTTTTGGGTGGGGGCGGGGGTTGCTTTTTAGAAATTTTTTATAAAATAAAACATTCGAATTTTTCTATTAGAAGTTTATTTAAATATGACATAAAATAATAAAAAAAAAAATCAACAAAAACATTTATATTAAATTAAAAGTAGAAATCACTTAAGTAAAAAATAACCTTATTTCTTGTCCACAACGTTTTGAAAATGTATGAATTAACAATTTTTACAATACAAAGCAATTGGCGCTTAGGAAGTTAGCCTCTAATTCAAATTATATTTAAAAAACAAAAAAAAAAATTAAATTAAGTAGTTAATAAATATGTGTTGTTTACATATATATTCTTATTTTTTTATTTTTATTTTATTATTTTATTTCTTTTCTTAATTTTTCATAAAGCAATTTTTCATTTTGCAAGACGTACACAAAATACAATAATTTTGCTTAGTTTCAATTTCGAGGAAATGTTCTAAAATATTACATCAAAGGTAAATTATGTGAGAATAACAATAAAAATGTATAATCTAACAGACTGTTTATTTTTTATTATTGTCATTATTATCTTTTGTCATTAGTATTATTTTATTAATTTATCCTTTTTATTATTTTAATTAGTATTAATTTATCCTTTTTATTTTTATTAGAATTTTGATTAATTACTTTTGTATTATTTCTTTTATTTGTTTACTTTATTTTAAGACACACTGTAATTGAAATTTGACTACTTATTTTTTATACATATGAACCTTGTTCTGTAACTGAGTTTAATTTTTCATTATTTACTTTTTATTTTAAACATTGAGTGATCTTGTTTATTTATTGTTGTTGTTTTAATAATCGTTGATATATGTACGTTGATATACAATATGTACAAAAATTCACATTATTATTCAAATACTTTAGTTTCCCAGCAGTCCCTCTGAATAAGAAGCTATTTCCAAAGGAGTTTGTATAAAGTGGCGATTCCCAAATTGCTAGGCGCATTAGATGGAAAGCACACAAGCTTCCGACCCCTCTCAAAGGTGTTGCGTTCTACCACAACTACAAAGGTGGTAATCTTATCATTTTGATGGCTCTAGCTGACGCAAATTGCAAGTTTATTTTTGTTGATATCGTTTGTAATGGTCGGAGAAACGACGCTGGTGTATTTCTAGAGAGCAATTTAAAACAGGTATTGGAAGGCGAAAAATAAATGTCTCAGAAAACTGTTGTTTGGAATGGCAGGGATCTGTCATATGTTGTTTAGGTGATGAAACCATATCCGTATCACATAAACATTAAAGAAAAGCCAATATTTAATGCAAAGCTTTCACGTGCAAGACATGTAGTGGAGAGGAGTTTCGGTATTCTTGCAAACCGTTTCAGGGTTCTTACCACTCCAATAAACTTTAAAGTGAAAAACGTGGAAGCAATTACATTTGCTTGTTGTGCTTTGCATAATTTCTTACTACAAAATGATAAAAACTACTTGAATAGCATAGAACCATCTGCTTCTGATACCGTTGACAACATGGACTGCACTTATAATCCTCGCAAAATTGCCATAGAAGCAATTCTGAATATTTTAGTAATGAAGGGAAAATGGACTGGATTTAAGTTATTTCCATAAATATATATATATATCTAGTATGTACAAATATAGGTATGTATATACTACATACATACAAACATTTTTCATTGAAGGTAAAATAATTAAATTGTTAATATTTTTTATCACAAAGTTAAAATATTACTAACCTTTTTTCAGAAACAACAAGACACAAACTACCAACAGAATGGAGAATTTTTTCATCAATTAAGACAACGCTTTTTGTTACTTGCTTTTTTTCGAAAATTTGTAATTCTTATAAATAAAAATATTAAATAACTTTTTATTATAATGGACAAAGTTCAGTTCAAAACAAATATTGTTATTATTTATGAGAAATTAAGGAAAAAAATTTAAGGCGAACCGTTACGGGTGATCTCGGTACTACAATAAAAAAAAACCACAAGCAATTTGTTCTTTTCGAAGATGATACCCTCCACTGACAGGAGTGGGCTCTATATGATAAAAACATATATATTATTAACTAAGCTTCACAAAAACGAACGCCAGCATTAAAATTGGTTGCGGTTTAGACCTGAATTAAATTGAAGCACAGCCGCGAATAACTTTGTAAGTTATAAAATAAATATTTTTCAGGAGAGCAAAAAAACGTTTTTAGACGGCAGGATTATTAATTTTTTAATTTTATTTTTAGATGATCAAAAATAATGACAATAAAAACTTTTATGCAAAATATCAAGTAAATCGAATTTTAAATAACATGCTTAATTACAGTTTATATTCTTTTTTTTAGTAGAAAAACGTTTCATATCCACAATCGCGATGTCATTTAAAACGTTTTTCCACTACGCAAGCGGCTTTTAGAACGTTATTCCACCTTGAAAAACCAGTTCGTTTGTATCATTTTGTTTGTAACTTACAACGTTCTTCCACTGGCTGACTCTTTGTATCGCATTTTGATGGCGTTAACGCTAGTTAACGCTAATCTGCAAAAAACTGTTTTTGCAAAAAGTGGCTTTTACAACGTTATTCGCGGCTTTGCTTCAATTATTGACCGATGATCAGAAAGTTGTATGCGCTTCTTTTTAGAACTTTGAACTGGCTTGAGTAAAATATCATGATTCATAGACTTTTTAACCGAACTAAAATTATTTAAGATGGTAATTTGTATTGGACCTATCGTAAATTATGGACCAATTATCCCAAAATTTTGAAGACTTATTTCTGGTATTATAAAAATAAATTAGAATAAATTTTAACACAGCAGCGTAATTATTGAATTTGAATTTGAAATTGAATCTAAGTTGGAAGAAATTTTACCGCAATATCTATATCTGTTATGGTTTTAGGCGAATTCAATTATTTTCCCAAAGTGGACTTTATTTGGTTTTACGCGCAATAAACTGTTTTCCGAGAATAGGATTTATGTGTGGCCAAGGGTAAATTATGGACCGATCTTCACGAAATTTGGCAGTGTGATTTCTTGTCCTATGAAACTCTGACGTACCCAATTTCAGTATTTATTACGGCTTTAGGCGTACTAAACGGTTTTCCGGGAGAAGGGTCTTATATGGGGCCTAGCGTAAATTATGGACCGATCTTCAAAAAATTTAACAGTGTGATTTCTGGTCCTATAAAACTATTACGTATCAAATTTTAGTATGATAGCGTTATTTATTACGGTTTTAGGCGTACTAAACTGTTTTCCGCGAGAAGGGTTTATATGGGGCATATGGTCAATTATAACAGTATGATTTGCAGTCGTATAAAGCGAAATCATGCAAAATTTTATATCATTCCGTGCATTATTCCACCATTTATGTTAGTTTTTGTATCAAAATTATCAATTTTTTTAGGGTGGTGCTTTCAACAGACGACAGATGGACAGACGGACAATCCTATGGACATGGCTTATGGGGTCTTATAGCTATAATAAAAGAGTTTCACATGGAATGACAAACTTAGTATACCCTCATTCACCACTAGATGTGGTGGAGGGTATAAAGATAAGGAACATAACCATACCAACATATACAATATGGGTATCATAAGAATTGGTTTTTAAGGCGCATCCAACTGTATATACAATTTGTAAAAGGACGATCATCCATATCCTTTTTTTAACGATATTCTGTAAAAATGAACGGGGGTTGCGTCTTAAAAAAACCTTTCTTATGATACCTATATTGTATATGTTGGTACGAAAACAGAGTCTCAAATTAACAAGACATTCAAAAATAGACCCTTTTTCAAAATGGTCCAGTTCACGAGAGGTCAAAGCTGGAGCCGAAATATTTTAAATGTCATCTTAAAAAAGTCCAAGGTTCATTTTTAGGAGGTACATCGAGCACTTTTTTTGGTGAGTCGCTCTTATGTACACAAAACATTACGTTAAAACAGTGATGCCACTTTGTGGGTAAATTCCCGAATTTGGTGAACTTTTAACCTCGTGGGTAGAGCGTGGGTAATTTCTTTGAGGTGTAGATCAAGTGTAATTTGAAATTCTTTCAATTCAAAACAAATAATGTAATGATTTGATTTTAATGATCACATTTATAACATTTAAGATACTTTTGATCTAAAAAATTAACAGTATATTCAACCAAAGTCACTGTTTATTAAAAAAAAAGATTTCCATAGTTTATCAAGCAAAATATTGATAGTGATTGGCGCCAGATGAACATTTAGATTTCGATAAATATAAGCTTTATAGTGACTTAAAACCCGAAGTTTAGTATAAAAAGAAGGTATTTATACTAAACAAACCCCGCAGGAGGAATTTATGTTTCCAATGTTACAAAAAGTAATGAAGTTTGTGTTTGCTTTACAATTTAAAATGCTTTAGTTGAGAAATATTTAGCGTCCTTTACATTTGTTAAGCTGATTTGAGAAACGGACTGTCATTACAGGAATTTTTTTTACTAAATAAAGTATACAAAAAAACGGCAATGGACATTTTGAACCTTCCCTAGAGATATTGAATAGAACTTATTATTTTAAGTTTTTATTTAATTTTTATTTTGAGTGTTATTTTTGTTAAATGATTTTGAATTACCATATTGTCACATCCCAGCTAGCATTTTCAATCGTCTAGGAGTCTACTGGAAATCTTATGAAGAGTGTTTTTGATAGTCGACGAGCTCATTTTTAAATTGTAGACGATTCCTCGCACGGGAGAAACTATTACACGTGCTGATTCATATGAGAGATTCCTCCATAACACAGCGAAAGACGCTTATATTAATCTTAAAGGGAAGCGTTAATGATGTATGAAGAGATTATCTAACGAGTCTTTCAAAAAGCATGCCAAGACTCGTATGAAACTTATGAAGGGATTGATTTACAACTCGTGAAATGCTCATCGGTATAACTGATCTACCTAAATAAGGGAATCAAGCGTATTTTTCATGTCAGAACTTCCAATTTTCATAAAATTTATATCAAATAAACCGGAAAATTTTATTTTACAGATCCTTAGGTCGGTTTATTTTATTGAAATTGTATGTATTGTAAATGCTCTTATTTAGGTAGCTCAGTAATTGTTATTGACTCTTACGGAGAGTCGCAAAAGGTTCATTCCAAATTTAAAAGACGAGCGAGGCAAAAATGTATAAAAGAAGTGACAAATAAAAATATATAGATGTTTTTGTTTTACTCGTCAGAAGATTCTTTTAAGAAGTTGTATATTAAACATTAGAGTGACTCAAAAAAAAAAAAAAAAAAAAAAAAAAATGTGATTTTGTTACCCTTCTGAAAATAAAGCTTGATATGTTTTATGATGATTCCCAAAATATTTTGGTTCTAGAGTTGACCATTCGTGAGCTGGACCATTTTTAAAAAAGGAATTTTTTCAGTTTTTCGATTTTTTTTGTACTTTGCTCCAAGACGACATAAATAAAATTTGGTATCATCGAAAAGAGTTTTTGAAGCAGCATCCAATGGGATATAAAACTTGAGCATTTGCGACCTACTAATTGAGATATTAAGCTAAATACATATTTTCGTTTCGGGTTTTCATACAAATTATTCGTATGTGGAAGTAATGTTCTGCTTTTCAAATTGAATCTGTTTTAAAATATTGTTAATTTACTTTTTTTTTTGTAATTATTCACATAAGGCAATATGGGTATCAAATTGTTTGATTTTTCAATTATAATAACCTGGTGATAAGCAAAAAGTAACAGAAGGGTTACTAAAACACTTTTTTCGGCTCCATACAACTTAAGTCGGTCTATTAACATAATCGTCTAACAAACAGCCTATGCGAGCTGGGTTATTTCACAAAAGCCCTCAGTTACAAACAATTTTTGAATGTAGGGAATTATTTGCTTCTTTAAAATGTATAATGCTTTTTTAAAATCATATGACGATATGTATCTTTATAGCATGACTAATATTGAACTTATTTAAGTGAATAGGGTATTATGAGTTTGTGCTGATGTGTGAAACACGTGCAAATATTTGTTGTAGTACATATACCGATCGAATTAGAATTTAGTTTTGTTTAAGACGAAAAAATCTTTAATAAATGTGATAGATAAATCGAAAACGCAAAAAGAAAGAATTAAATTAAAAGTCGTTTTTTAAATAATATTTTTGTAGTAAAAGACATACAAATACAATACAATACAAATATTGTTCTAGTAAACAGAATTTTATAAGAAAATTATAAAAAATTGGATTAAGAGTGTATTAAAAAGAACATTTATTATCTATTACGAGGTTTATAATTGCACAAGAGACCTAACAAGGAAACACTTTTAAAAATTTTTCTGTAAATACTGTGGTGTACTTTGTTCTTTTTTGCAAACGTTTTTTTATAATTAAACGTTTATTTGATATCAGGTGTAATTTCATTTGAATTGGGTAATTTTGCGTCATCTTAAGTGTTGTTTAGAATTTTTCTGGCGGTAACACTGCGTTAAAAGGAACTATAAAGAAAAATCTCTATTGGGTTGTTCACCAAAGGCTGGCTATCAGGTTATATGGTTATTTAGTTATATTCACAAGAAAATAATACACTTATTAAACTTTTTTAATACATTTTGTTGCTGTTAATATAACTACACCACCATATAACCCGTCTTTCAATAATTCGCTTTACGTGAACAACCCATATGTAACATTAATGTTAATATCAATATATCGAGTTTTGGTTAACAGCAGTGTAAAAATTCAAAACTTTTATTTTTTCACTTTTATGGAGAAAATCGACACGTATTATTTATATCAAACCGGTTTAAAAATATCGTTCTATTTAGTCTACTTTTTAGTAATGAAAAATTGGTTTTTTAAGAATGTATTTTCTGTTTTTGACGTTTTCCTTCATTTATTTTTCGGTAAGTTGTTTGATGTTTGTAGTGCGTTTTATTGTGGCAAACAAATTTTTTTCTTTTAAATTATTGTTATTAAATAAAAAAAAAATGAGAAATTGGTCGTGACCTGAAACGGAACAGTTAATTAATTTGGTTCAGCAGTATCAGTGCATTGTTAAGAAGGCCCGCAATAAGAAGGCCCAAGAATTCAATACAATATTGTTAGAAATGCAAACAATGTACAATACTCCAACTGTGGAGGACATAAAGCGCAAATATTCCCAGTAGACTCCTAGACGATTGAAAATGCTAGCTGGGTATATATTTAGTTTAGTAGATCAAATATACAAAACATGTATACAGATACTATGTATATATTTTTATATATGTATTATTTATTTATTTTTAGTTTATTATATATGACACTTCATCATGCAATTTAAGCGTCAGCAATGAAATAAGACAAGTAGATTCAACAAAAGAAGTACCCAGCTAGCATTTTCAATCGTCTAGGAGTCTATTGGGAATCTCATGAAGAGTGATTTTGATCGTCGACGAGCTCTTTTTTTAATTGTAGACGATTCCTCGCACGGGAGAAACTGTTACACGTGCTGATTCGTATGAGAGATTCTTCCATAACACAGCGAAAGACGCTTATATTAATCTTAAAGGGAACCGTTAATGATGTATGAAGAGATTATCTAACGAGTCTTTCAAAAAGCATGCCAAGACTCGTATGAAACTTATGATGGGATTGATTTACAACTCGTGAAATGCTCATCGGTATAACTGAGCTACCTAAATAAGGGAATCAAGCGTATCTTTCATGTCAGAACTTCCAATTTTCATAAAATTTATATCAAACAAACCGGAAAATTTTATTTTACAGATCCTTAGGTCGGTTTATTTTATTGGAATTGTATTGGCAATAGAATTTTTATATTTCAAAAATGCTCTTATTTAGGTAGCTCAGTAATTGTTCTTGACTCTTACGGAGAGTGGCAAAAGGTTCATTCCAAGATTAAAAGACGAGTGTGGCAAAAATATATAAAAGAAGTGACAAATAAAAAAATCTAGATGTTTTTGTTTCTGTTACTCGTCAGATAATCATCAGAAGATTATTTTAGGAGTTGTATATTAAACATAATCGTCTAACAAACAGCCTATGTGAGCTGGGTACGTATTGCCGATGTGAACGAAATTTGTCCATCTAGCGGTAGCAAGAATACCAGCTTTATTGAGGAGCCCCCAAGGAAAAAACAAAAGCTGCGTATGTTTATACACGAAAATAATTACAGCCAGGCCCACAATGTCGACAAGAACATTTCTTTCGCATTTTTATATTAAAAACAATAATAAAAAACTAAAATTTGTTTTTGTTTTCAATATAAATATAAGAAAGAAATGTTCTTGTCGACATGGTGACAGCAAAAAGAATTGTGGACTTTGAAATCACCAGCAACAACAATTTTACTACCCGGACAATTTTCACGAATCTCAAGGTAGAGCACTGATTAAAATTGCGGTCTTTAGGTTCTTTAAATCGTAATTTGCAATCTTAATTATTTTTTTAAACCATAGCTTACCTGAAAAGCGTTAAGTACCACTGGATACTGCATACTCGAATTAAGTTTACCCGCCCATTGTTAAATTTTTGGTCCAATTAAATTTTAAAAGACTCTCGGAAATCACTCTAATACGTCTAACGAAATTTAACGTAAATTATGAAACAACTCATTTATTATCATTTCTACAGCAAGCAATTTAAAATTTGTAATAAAGAATTTAATAAATCATGTTGTTGCCTGCTATAAATTTAAAATTATTTAATATATTTAATGTAACACACAAATATTTTGCCTTAAACATGTGTATTTATTTGGACAAGTGTGTTTATGTCTGCAAAAGTATTTTCAATAAAAACAATAACTTCCGATTGTCAATATTGGAAAAAGTAATTAAAGTGTGACGGTCAACAAAACTTTTTCTTTCGGAGCCAGTAACCATGACAAGAAGCAAACATCTCGATGGCAGACAGAAGGATATTTTATTGTAGAAATTCCTATAGCAAATAAAATATTATGTAATAATAAAGTTCTTAAAGGATATCAACAGAGCATTTTTTTTGTTCATAGAAAATATGATGGACTTGAATGATGGAAAAGAAATATAAAAGGGAACAAATACTTTAATACAAAAAATATATTGAAGAGTATTGAGTAAATAAAAAATCTTTTTAGCAGCTGACTGGTTTTTTTAATGGAAGCTTAAAATGTGATATTTTTACCAGAATAGAAAATAAAAGGAAACACATTCGCATTTTCCAGTCTAAAATAAACATTTGTCTTACCATCTTTCTCTTACTCAGCGAGAGTTGTATTCAAATTGAAATTGTTTTAAATAGACACAAATACTTTATAAAATAATATTATTTTTTAATTTTATGTACTTGTTTTGTTTTCCATTCTTTTATTACATTTATTTTGATTACAAATAATAAAAAAAAATTTTAATTAAGTAGACAAAAATTTTCCTTGACGACAATGAATTTTAATCCTTTTTTCTAAATACCAAACGAATGCGAATATATTCAAACATTTTACAATAGTCCTTGTGGAGTGGATGTGGATAATTAAGTTCTCAATTGCCATCATTGGCAACGAGTCTAAATATATGCTGGAGTACAACTCGCTCTCGCTTACATTTCAACAAATACAATGAACGATTTTTCATGTTAATTCACTTGTTTGAGAATGGAATTAAGTAAATATTATGCCATGGCAGGGTAGATACTTCTCGTACAGTAATAGAAATAACAACAATTGAAATAAGTATCTAGAGCCAACATACGACAAACTTTTGTTTTTGTGTTACTGCACCAACTTAATGGCTCCTTGGTGATATTGGGGGGTGGTTGTGGGTTTATATTTTCGACTTACAGAGAAAGTCATTTATTTAATTTACTACTTTTAAACTCCATTTGGAAAACACAGGTAAAAATATTATTTACGTACGGTACTGGTAGACTTTGTTTTGATTTAAATGATTTCCAATTAACAGCAGGATTATGTTAAAAATCTATGGCGGTGATGTTGTTTTGTCAAATATGTTGTTCATAATTTAATCATTCATGCAAAACAACCATGTCAGGGTTAGCAAGTAAGCGCGCAATAAGAATAGAAAGTTATATTCTATATATTCTATTTTCGGCCACGTGCACTTCTCCAATACCGCCCACATTTTGTCGGATGTTGTGAATTGATAACTAAGATACTTGTATCTAATTTGGAAACTTTGGCTATTCCCGTTCTCCAGATATAGAGAAAATAGGCGACCAGACGGACATTATTAAATCAACTACAGTATAATGTATGTAAATGTTTTTTTTTCAGGTATGGATCCTTAAGTTGGCAACACTTTTTTAACTTGTGGCCATTTTGTCAGCTGTCAAGTGATTTATGTTTATTTAGGTTTGGCATTTCAATATGAATAGACACGATCACCTAGCAAGGCGAAGATTCGGTGAATGGACCCAAAACTAGATTTCCGTTGATCCCGATTTTCATAAGCGAATTTTGGTTAGCGATGAAGCTCACTTTTGTTTGAATGGATACGCCAATAAACAAAACTGCGGTATTCGGACTGATGATAATACTCAAGTGTATGTTGAGACACCGCTACATCCAGAAAAACTGACTGTTTGGTGTGCTTTATCGTCTGGTGGAATCATTGGTCCGCACCTCGTTAAAAACGATGGTGTAGAGAGCCATGCTTACTGACCGTTTCGTTCATCAATTAAACAACCATGATGTGCAGGAGCAGTGGTTTCAACAAGACGGTGCATCATATTACACAGCTCGTGTCACAATTGATTTATTAAAGGAAACGTTTGGTAACCGCCTAGTTTCAAATTTCGGATCCGTGAAATGGCTCCCAAGATATTACGATTTAACGCCGCAAGGCTACATTTTGTAAGGATATGTGAAGTCTCTAGACTACGAAACGACTGACCACTTGGAGGACAAAATTCGCCGCGTCATTGCCGATATAAGACCCCAAATGTTGGAAAAAGTCATCGAAAATTTGACCTCCAGATTAGGCTACGTCCGAGCCAGCCAGAAGTCATATTTAAATTATAATGCCAGAAGATTATCTTTCGAATAAAGTAAATTTCATGTCAATTTAAAAATTCATCTCTGTTTTATTCCATTTCTATACCTCAATAAAAAACACCCTTTATTTGTTATGTGTAAAAAGGCAAAGAAGTCTTGACAAAAAACATAAAACGAAACAAAGCCACTTATGCTACTTTCGGTGATGGATATAAAAACAACAACAACATGGGATTTTATGAAAAAAATTAAAGGCAGTTGTGGTTTTTTGCTCATATCTCAGCCATTTATGGACCGATCTGGCTGAATTTCAGCTGCAATATTTAATGGAATAGATGTGACTGAAATATATAACAACCAAGTCCCCATAATTTCTGGGGTCTTCGGAAAACCCATTTCAACAGACAGATGCACATCGTTAAATCCTAAGGACCCAGTATATATAGACTTTATAGAGTCTAAAATCCATATTGGAGAAATTACAAACGGAATGATAAACTAATATATACCCTTTTACCTTCGGTGAAGGGTATACAAAATTGAGTAAAAAAATTCAAAACTTACACTAAGTCCATAAGTGCAAACGTTGAATACATGTCACCTATTTAAAGACAGACGTGATGACGCGCAAGGCGACCGAATCAGTTGGTGATATGGTAAACTTTAGTCTTACTAAACGTCAAAACAGGAGATTATATCTTGTAGGATGCGAATAATATAGAGAAGAATCCATCGCAAATTATGAAAGTCAGTGACCGATTTCCTTGTGAACAAATTGAGAGACATGAAAATCGACAAAAAAAAATTGAACAGTTCGAACGCTCTAATAAACATTAACAGCCCAATTATGAATAAAAATTCCCCGGGAGTTTTTTCCCTTCTCCCATTTTTCCTATTTAAATTCAATTGTTAAAATGAGAAATGGGAAAAAACTCCCGGGGAATTTTTATTCGTAATTGGGCTGTAAAGTAATATAAACGATCGTAAGTTTGACGTCAATGATCCATCATGATTTGTTGGTTAAAATAACCTCAGTTTTTGAAACATTTAAATAAAATTAAAAAGAATATAATTGACAATATATATTATTTACTTAAATTGGTGAATAAAGTTTATTTATTTTAAACATGACATGATTAATTGAAAAAAAATATATATCAGTGCAAAAATAATGGGTGCCCGGTAGGCTAGTTGGTAGTGAGTGAGTCTATGAGCGCCGGGGTTTCAGGTTCAATTCCTGCCAGAGACTCTGGTCTCCTTCAGACAAGCGTAGAGCTTCGCGGGATTAGCATAGGAAAAAAAAACCAGATGAAGCTCTTGATGAGGTGATTCTTTACCCAGTAAGTGTAAGTCTACGTTGATTTAGAAAATAGAGCGCGTTTTAATGAAACTTTGTCGGACGACGTTGCTCTTGACTTTTCAAGAACCAATATTTTGAAGGAAACTCACCAGATGTTTTCGGAATAAAAAGCATTTTCTTTCTTCTTATAATATTTTGGATATTAATATTCCTACGTCGTTAAGAATTCTATATTCTAAGATGTCGTTGTTGTGTATCTCAGGTTTCAAATTCCGAACTTAAAATATAATAATCTTTTGCTGCAGACATGTGCTTTATACATGTTTCTAGGGTAAAGTTTTTCTCCTGATTATTTTGCGTCATTAAAAAAAGGGAACCACTCTTTAACGTTATCAAAATAAAATTGATTTGCTGTAACATATGTAGACAGGCGTAAGCATACCAAAAGTAGGGCACACATTTTCGAAAAAATAAATAAATGAGCAATTGTCGGCATAACAACAATAACTCATGTATAGAATGAAGTACTTTTGTAAAAGTTTTTAAGCTTTAACGAATGAGTATAATTTTACTGCTATGAATAATTTATACAAATCGGATCAGTTGTGTTGTTTTACCTCAATATCTGGACCATTGATGAAGGTGCTCGTAGAAACAGTCAACTAGAATTCAGCGTGCAGCAAATAAAACGTATAAAACCCGTAGCAATAGCTGACGGAAGTATGAGAAAGACTTTAGTATAGCTGTGTATTTGTGGGTATGTGTGTGTTAGAGGATTATACTGTATTTGCATATTTTAATTATTTAGATTGTGTTAAAGACACGAGTTGATAATATATTGTACATAAATACAAAAACACAGAGAGATAACTTTATAAATACAAATACAATATGTACGGCAGTAGCTTTTTTCCTTTCCGCCGGAAGCTAAACCGCCATTGATGCTTCTTTGCCTTTTTCATTCATTTTACATTGTGCTGGCTGCTTTATTTTCTTTCTCTATTTTTAATTGTTATACAGAAGTTTATAAAAACTTTTTTTGTATCTGTTGTTATTGTTGTTGTGTTGGATTTTGGTTTCGATATCGAGAGAACTTAATTAAAACCAGGTGTTTTTTACTTTTATGACAGCAAGAACAACCAACAGTAACCAAACACTCTTCATTTGGTTTTATGACTCTCATTCTCATGCTGGGCATATTATTAGTCGCATATTGATGAATGGGTATACAAGAGATGTACATACTTGCTATGTAAAGTAACTACTATGTAAAAAGATAATTGTAAGTATTTGCATATAAACTCATTTGTTTATTTATTTATCCCTGCAGCTCTGAAGCTGTTTAAATATTTTAAGTAATTAATTAGATCTTTCGTAGATATTCATGACATGGGATAAAGATATCTAATTATCTTTAAATTATTTAAATCAAATATAAATTTTTATTTTAACTACAGCGAACAACAGGATTCTCAAAACTGCAAGGTTATTTACTTATAACATAAAAATATACACTTTTTAGAGATGAGTTTGTGTGTTTATTTGGCTCAATATCTTTAATAGACATCAATAAAGTTTATTCTTGTGAACTAAATTAACATTTACAAAACTTTTGGAGGACGATTATATCTACATGTGCTCAAAAAGGTTGTATGAAAATTTATAATTTCAAATGCTGGCGTTAAACCTATTTAAAGTTTTAAACATTTCATAATAACTTGGACCGCCAGGTGACCGAAATTCGACCACTTGGCATTACAGTTAAAACAAATTCTTTTATGCACGTATGGAATATGCAATTCTTATTTAAAAGGGCTACCTATATTTAATTTTTACCCAGCTAGCATTTTCAATCGTCTAGGAGTCTACTGGGAATTTAATGACGAGTGTTTTTGATCGTCGACGAGCTCATTTTTTAATTGTAGACGATTCCTCGCACGGGAGAAACTGTTTCACGTGCTGATTCGTATGAGAGATTCTTCCATAACACAGCAAACGACTCTTATATTAATCCTAAAGGGAATCGTTTACGATGTATGTAGAGATTATCTAACGAGTCTTTTAAAAATCATGCCAAGAGTCGTATGAGACTCATAAAGGGATTATTTTACAACTCGTGAAATGCTCAGCCGTATAACTGAGCTACCTAAATAAGGGCATTAAGCGTGTTCTTCATGTCAAAACTTCTAATTTTCATACAATTTATATCAAACAAACCTTTAGGTCGCGAAATCAACACCATCCTGTCGGAAAATCTTATTTTACAGATCCTTAGGTCGGTTTGTTTTATTGAAATTGTATTGCCAATCGAATTTTCATATTTCAAAAACGATCTTATATAGGTAGCTCAGTAATTCTTATATGACTCTTACAGAGAGTCGCAAAAGGCTCATTCTAAGATTGAAAGACGAGCGTGTCAAAAATATATAAAAAAGTAATAAATAAAAAAAAAAAATTTAGATGTTTTTGTTTTTGTAACTCGTCAGATAATCATCAGAAGACTCTTGTAGGAGTTGTATATTGAACATAATCGTCTAACAAACAGCCTATGCTAGCTGGGTAAGTTCACCCCTTACACATATACGTTCTGTGTGAATTCAACACACATAAAAACAGCAAAAACAAAATTTGAAAATTTTCAATTTAAAATATTTCACAATATAACGATTTTTGTTTAATTTTATGACACAAACACATAATCAATAATTTTTTCCAATAAATTTTGCTTATTTGCTTTTGCAAAATGTTCTTATTTTTCACAAACTAAAAATTTTTAAATAATTTTTTTTTTGACACTAATTTTTTCTGTTGTTAATATTATTAAAGCCAGCAGAGTAGCATTTTGTAGTATGATAATAATATTTGAAATCATAAATTATTTAAATATTGCAGAATAAAAATTTTACAAACATGGGTTTTAAAAGTTTATGAATGCAACCAGCATTAAATAAATTGAAAATTTATTGAACTAAAAAAATTTTATTTTAGAAAAAAATTGTTTCCACATACTATACGATTTTATGCAACTATGCTTAGTGGTGGAAATAGTTTTATACACCAATACATTTGAAAAAAAAAAAATCTTACTAATACAGACATTAGCTAGGTACCACTGACATTTGAGTTATGTACCTGTCAAAGAGTCGGCATACTAGTTGTATACAATGGTTTCGAGTATAAAATGTAAAAAAAAGTTTAAATTGTTTGTTCTTAAAACAAAACGATATGCATATTGAAACAACAATAAAAAATATGAATATGAATGAACTAAAATTTTAATTTTATTTTTAAAAACAAAAAATTTTTATTTGTGTGTGTGTTTGCAAGCAAATTTAACACTTTTTAAACACTTTAATCCTAATCAATCCTAAATCTAATCCTAAAATTTAAGAATATCTACACAAAAATACCCTTAAAACGATATATATTTCATTAAAATCGGTGGACGATAAGATACTTAAAAATCAACTACAAAATTTTTTTTTACGTATACGTAACGAGCATTTATATATAAAACTTGCTTAACCCGGTGCGCTTCGCTACACTGGCAATTGTGTTCAGATATATGGTATTTAATATGTCTTCTATGAGGGGTACTGCTCCTACTCTGTCTACCCCGCACATTTTTATATTGAAATTTATAGTTTACTATAATAGTAGCTTTAACCACGTTTGAAGACTCTCCCTTTAATAGTTCTTCGGTTGAGCGATATTTAATGTATGCATCCTATGGGAGGTATTTCCCCCCTGCGCCTACCCGCTTTATTTTTTTTTTCAAAAGTGTAGTATACCATAAGAGTGACTTTTAGAAAGTTTGAACATTCTCACTATTACAGTTCTTAAGATATGCGATGTTAAACATTGGCGTCCTATGGGGTATTCCTATACCCCCGCTGCCATTTTATTTCAATTCCGGGGCTCAGAAGATCCTACTACAAAAAGTTCAGCAAAATGCGTGCAGCGGCTCTTAAGATATGCGATAATTAATATTGGCATCCTATGGGGGGTACCAATTCCCCTGCCCCTATCGAAAAAATAAGTAGCCTATTTTATTTTCAGGGCTCACGTGATGTTACTGTAAAAATTTCCGGAAAATCGGTTCAGTAGTTTCGGAGTCTATAAAGCGACAAACAAACATACAAACATAATTCATTTTTATATATATAGATAAAAAAAATTAAAATATTTTAAGGTTTATATTTATAAGTTTTAAAATTTGTCGCGAAAGTGAAGAATTTGTTTGAAACTATATAAAACTTTTAACAAATTACATCAGGCTTCGCATATAATAATTATTTTTTTAGGGTTTTCAAGGATTTAGGTTCTTACATGTAAAAAGTAAAACCTACATATGAGGCATTATTCGTAAGGCGGATGTAAAACAAATATTTAGTTTTACCGAAATTTCCTCCATAACGAAAGCTCTAGTAGATATGAATGTGTGTGGCAAATATATATTTTATGATAGTTATATGTCAACTTAGTGCTTAAGTGTTGTCATTTTTAAATGCGGGTTTTTTATACCCTCCAGAGCTGTAAATGAATCATTCATTTTTAAATTAATTCGCGAATCATTCATGCACTGAATTAGAAAATTTTGAATTAATTCTTTTCACACAAAAAAATGAATTGAATGAAATTTGAGTTAATTGTAAAATTAATTGCAATTCGTTTCCAATTCAAATGAATTTGTTAAAGTGAATTGCAATTCATTCGACAAATTCATTTGAATTGAATTGATTTTCAATTAATTCAAATGAATTAGCAATTCATTTCCAACTCATTTGAATTGAATTGATTGCACTACTCTAGTATATATAGTATGTATGTGTATGTACAGCAGGAATGTCAGCGTCATACACAATTGTGTAAGCAAAACTCACATGTACGCTTACGCTCTTTTATTTTGCGAGCGTAAAATATAATTGTTTACTGCAAAACACTCTCATTCAGCGGGAAATATCGCACGGCCTGTTTTGAGGCCTCTAAACAGAAATAATATATTTATTATTTATTATCTTTGTTTCTGTTTTGTTTTATTTCTGTTTTTAACATTGTACAATGATTTAAAAAAAAAAAAAATAAATTGCTTGTGGTTTTTGTATTAGGTGTACTTGTTGTAGTATCAAGAATAACTGTGATGAATTCGCCTTGATGTTGTGTTTATTGAGCTTCTGTAAACTTCAAATTTGAATTTTATTAAGTAGTCTTGTAGACAGCGATAACGAGCATGCAAGCGGATGAGTTTATTAAAAAAAGATAAATGATGCCATATAAAAAATATTTTATGATAAAAAATGCATTTAATGATTTTCAATGTCTC
The DNA here is from genome assembly GCA_943735925.1 of Pollenia amentaria. Taxonomy (NCBI): domain Eukaryota; kingdom Metazoa; phylum Arthropoda; class Insecta; order Diptera; family Polleniidae; genus Pollenia; species Pollenia amentaria. The sequence goes on along the minus strand of OX031010.1, from coordinate 103,704,619 downwards.
TTATGTTTTATATTAGTATATTTTTATAGGCTAGTAAGATCTTCTCTTTTTATAATGGTGGTTAATAATTATAGAATATTTTTTAACTTAATGGGGTTTTTATTTGCATTAGTATGAGCAAATGAATTTTCATTGTGGGCATTCGCAAAGGTATGTTGAGCACAAAATTAAAAATATTGGAAAGAATTGTATTAAGGTTGTAAAAAGACTTCAAATATTGTCAAGTGCTCAATTTTTCCAAAAAATAAGCAAAGTTTAAGCGAAATGCAGGTTCCAAATTAAATTTATTTAAATAATAACTAATTGTGTCTGTCCATAACTCAACATTTTTCGATAATTGTATTATTATTAATTGCTCTTAAGTCTTCATAGCAAAATATGTATGGCCCTGTTATCAGAAAAATGGTGTCGTTCCATTCACCATTTTGGCGAAAGTAAGGTAATTGCTTTAGATATTTCCAAGGCGTTTGACAGAGTCTGGCATGGTGCACTCTTGTCTAAACTAGTTGCATTTGGTGTCGATGATAATTTCTCTCGATTTATATCGAGCTTTCTCAGAGATCGCACTATACGGGTTGTTATAGATGGGGTTTCATCAAACGAGTTCAAGATTCATTCAGGGGTACCGCAAGGCTCCGTTCTTTCTCCTACTCTATTTCTTATTTTTCTAAATGACCTCTTATGTCAAACTTCCAACCCTATCTATTCTTTTGCAGATGACAGCAACCTTTGCCATTCGTATTCATTTGGTTACATACCAGGCGTGTCCGATGTTTGTGCTATGAGACAGAACATGAATGATACGCTTGACCGTGACCTAGACATAATCTCAGAATGGGGTCGTGCGAATAGGGTCGAATTTAATGCCCGAAAAACCCAATGTTGCGTACTAACGCATAAACGCGCGACGGATCAAGGTGCCTCATCTGTATGTATGGGTGGTATAAATATTGAGGAAACAGAATCTCTTGATGTTCTGGGCATGAGGATACAATGTGATGTCCGATGGACAGAACATATATTCAAGGTGTCGAAAGAAGCATTCAAGTGCCTCGGTTTTTTGAAACGGTGTAAGATATACTTCACTCCATCTGATCTTCTTACTATTTATACCACCTATATCCGACCGAGAATGGAATACAACTCTCATGTGTGGGCCGGTGCTTCAAAGTCTATTTTGGAGCTTCTCGACCGCGTGCTGGAGAGGGCGAAGGTTCTCATTGGCGACAGTAGGGTATCCAATTCTATTGACTCCCTTGAGCACCGTCGCAATGTGGGTTGTACTTGCCTATTTTATCGGTACTACAACGGGATGTGTTCTGATGAAATTAGGGATTTGGTTCCCGAGACCCATAGCTTTGTTTGTAGTACACGTTTTTCCTCAAGAGCACATCCTTTTGTGGTCGATTGGCCGGTGAATCGTACAACGCATTACAGGGAAAATTCGTTTTTTGGGCGGACAGTTCGTATGTGGAATAACCTTCCTGCTGAAGTCTTCCCTCTCACTTACAACATGAAAAAGGTCAAGTCGAATGTTCACAAACACTACTCCCTCTTTCCTCCTTCCCATAACCTATTTTCCTAGTTCCAACACAATGCATTGCATTAGTAGGGGTCATCCCCTGAGTGCTGGTCCCAACAAAAAAAAAAAAAAAAAAAAAAAAAAAAAAAAAATTTTAATTAGGCCACGTAATAGGCCTCGCAACCGCAGATTTATCCCGCTGGGAATGTAAGAGACAAGAGTAATCGCACCAACACAATCATAATTGACACCACTGGTGTACAGTATGTATACCCTGTAGTCAGCCTAGAACCATATGTCTCTTTGTCTCCACACTTTTCTCTAGCGTAAATTGCACTAGTTAAAATGTCGCTAGCTTTCCTTTGAAGCGCGAGTAGAGATACGTTAGAGACAACCGTACTAGTGTATTTCTGGTGACATTGTCAACGAACGCGTCAACAGTTAGTTTTTTTTATTACGCTGTGCACTCAATAGGTAGAGATTATATATGATCACAGAATAATTTCAATTTCACTATTGACATTTACCGAGAAAAAATAAAATGTACTGGTAAATCCTTGGTTTAAATGTCGCCATGTGATCACAAAAAAACTACCTAGTCAGTAGTGCTACAGTCTACTGGTGGATTTGCAATGACAAGCTAATGCTAAATGTCAATAGAAGATTACATTGACTGGGGTACACTTGGTCAGTAGTACTACTGACAACGTCACTATATATTCACTACAGTTTTACTATTGGCATTCCCTGTAGGGTAGTTATGAAACACAATTGGGATTTGAACTACATACATTGTCATTTTTCCTGATTTTTGTTTTATGTGAAAGATAGTCTTATTTTTTTAAAATAAATATAACATAAATATTACCAAAAAGTTTGTCGTTGGGTGGTCGTGGGTCACAAAATTTCAAAAATTAATCTTCAGCAATTAATCTTCTTGAATATTAAATGTGTTTTGTCGTTCAGTGTATTTCAAAATAAAAATCAGTTCTTCTTGAAGAAACAAACTCCAAACACCATGTTTTCTTTGATCAGACGCAGATCCAGGACAAGGATTTTAAATTTTTGTACTGAATTTTTTCATTATGGCAGGAGAAATTTCCATTTTTTATTCCCCCTAGATCTGCTCTTGAATTTGATTGATTGGAACTCATTTTTGATTTCATTCATTTGAATGCAATACATTGTTCTAATTCATTTGAATGAATTCAAACTCAATTCAATTCTAATGAATTTGTAGAATGAATTGGAAACGAATTGCAATTCATTTTACAGATTCATTTGAATTAAAAAGGAATTGCAACTCATTTTACAAATTCATTTGAATTGGAAACGAATTGAAATTATTTCGTTTAAATTGATTCAAATTGCATTTAATTCTTTTTTGTTGTGGAAGATGGAGAATTAATTCAAAATTTATCCAATTTTTAACGAATTAAAATCAAAAAAGAAAGATTCATTTACAGCTCTGATACCCACCACCACTAGTGGTCAATGAGGGTATACTAAGTTTGTCATTCCTTGTGAAACTTTGTTATTATGCGTCTAAGACCCCATAAAGCTTATATAATCTGGCTCCTTGAGTAATTCTAAGTCGATTAAGCCATGTCTATCTGTCTGTCCGTCTGTTAAAAACACGCTCACTTTCGAAAAACGCAAAAAAAAAGAACAAACTTGGTCTCAAATTGCTTGTAGTTATCCTAAGCAGCTTGGGATTAAACTTTTGAAGAACTATGAATTCAAATATGAAACCACCACCCTAAAAAAATTGATAGTTTTGATACAAAAACTACCATAAATGGTGGAATAATGCACGGAATGATATACAATTTTGCACGAATTCGCTTGATACGACTGCAAATCATACTGTTTAATTTCGTGAAGATCGGTCCATAATTAACCATAGGTCCCATATAAACCCTTCTCGCGGAAAACAGTTTAGTACGCCTAAAACCGTAATAAATAACGCTCATACTAAAATTGGCTACGTCACAGTTTAATAGGGCCAGAAATCACACTGTAAAACCTAAAGCCTAAAACCGTAATTAATAATGCTATAATAATAAAATTTGGTATATCACAGTTTTATAAGATTAGAAATCGCAGTGTCAAATTTCGTGAAGATCGGTCCATAATTTACCCTAGGCCCCATATAAACCCTACTCTCGGAAAACAGTTTATTGCGCTTAAAACCAAATAAAGCCCACTTTGGGATAATAAATTCGCCTTAAACCATAACAGATATAGATATTGCGGTAAAATTTCTTCAAACCAATATTCATATGGCCAAAAAAATATAATGCCAATTTTGTGAAATTCACTGTTTACGCTAAACTAATTACACTGCTGTGTTTAAATTATTCTAATTTATTTTTTTATAATACCAGAAATAATGCTTCAGAATTTTGGGATGATTGGTTCATAATCTATTTATTACGAATCATGATATTTTACTCCAGCCAGTTCAAAGTTCCAACAAGAAACGCATAAAACTTTCTTATTGTCGGTCAATAATCTCATATAGGTCTAAACCACAGCCAATTTTAATGCTGGCGTTCGTTTTTGTGAAGCTTAGTTAATAATATATATGTATTTATCATATGGAGCCCACTCCTGTCAGTGGAGGGTATCAGAGACTCGGCACAGCCGAATATAGAACTCTAACGTGTTTTTTATGTTTGTTATTTTTCTGGTTTTTTTTTACTATTAAACTCCAAATAATAAATAATTTATGCATTTTTATTTATTGAAATGACTTAATTTATAAAAAAAGCTTTATTAATCGGCTAACCGATCAATAACAAAATCAACCGATTAAACCAAAACCTCGGTTTATTAATCATGCTAAAAAATTGACAAACACTAACATAAATTTGTGGCGAAATGCACCGATTGCCATTAAATTTTTTCTAACGATTTCCAACATAAACATGAAGAATTGTTGGTAGTATGTATATTCATAAGTTATTTGAAAGTTCCAGCCACTTTTTTGAGTTGTCAAAGCATCTTTTATATACACTGGTACAGCACTGCTTACCAGATAGAAAGTCGTCGGCGATACGGTCAGTTAGGAAGCTTGCAGTATATCTACGCTTTTCTGCAGAAGGAAGTTCACAAAAAGGTGTTGGCAGAAGTTTTACGGATTTTTTAAAACAAATTTATTCCGAGGTGGATTTGTTGACCGAATATAGAAACAATGCATAAAAAGAGAGAGATGGAGGTATAAGGCAGCTAGTACAAGTCGTTTTTATTCAAAACTGAAATACATAGATCCGCAATCGTACTTGAAAATCACAAATATGACAGAATTAAGTTATATATTCAAAGCTAGATGTGAATTAATTGAGTTGAATGGTACAAGGTTTTAACAAAACAGACCCCGTATATGCTCGTTATGCAATCTAAACGAAATTGAAAATATTATGTATTTCAAAGCCAAATGTCCTATATTAGGACAAATAAGATTTCAAAACTTTAAAAAATATTATCTTAACAGAAAATGAGTTGATTAATATCCTAAATGGTAAAGACAATTTTAAATACTTATCACGCTATATTATAAATGCGATAGGCTACAGAAAGATATTAATAACTGAATTTAATTATTAATTTTTATGTCATATAAAAAACTATTTGTAATCTAAATAATAACCTTTTCCGACAGACGACATCATTTCACATTCGTATGTTTTAATTTTGATTAAATAAAGAACAATTAACTAACTAACTAACTATAGAAGAAAAAAAAACTATTGCCAGATATTTTTTCAGCAATGTCGCCAGGATTGTGGAGTCGGAGACGAAGTACCCACAAAAACTCGCAACTCCAAATCCAAAATTTTTCTACTTTATATATATAAATATCTTTGTATATCAAAGCAAAATGCGACACGTGTAAGAATTAAAAAATCGACTTGATATTTTTACAAAATCATTTTCTATATTTAACCAGTTAAGAGGTACTGCATTAAACAAAGAGTTTAAAGTCAAATAAGGACCAGTCTCTGTACAGTAACCATCAAGGTTAGAGTAGGAGTCGTACTTTACAAACTTTAGCAGTCGGAGTTAGAACTATTTTTTGACTGCTCCACAGCCCTCAATGTAACCCAGTGTAGCTTGTTTGCATTCCCACTCCTTTTAAAAATCCAATTTAACAATTAAAAATAACAAGAAAACTGTTTACATTGTGCTTTCTTTTTATTTCCAATCAAAATGTTTGTGAAAAAAGTCACATCATTTTTGGGAAAAACCCACGGGAATAAAAATCGGCGATACCAAGTCTTCACTTGGAAATAATTCACGATTGCAACTTTTGGGCAAAGGAAAATATTTCGACCGAACAAATATTCACGATGGGATTTTTGCAAAATTAAGCACACTACAGTTTGAGAGACAAGAAATTAAATTTCGCGATGATATGTCTATTTACGAATATACCATAGGCCCTACAAAAAGCCCATTCTCAAAAATCAGCTTAGTAAGCATTAAACTGGTGCAAATTTAAATATTGTGGTAAAATTTAGTTGGATAAAACAACTAAAGACACGAGTCCCCCATAGATTTACTAAAGGTTAAAAAAATGTTTTTCTTCAAAAAGCGGGAACTGAAAACAATTAAAAATCCCGGGAATTTCCAGGACGGAAAATACCATGAACAAACTCAACTGCCTACACAAAAAAAAAAAATAAAAATTGATTTTAATTAAAAACTGTGTTTTTAATTAAAAAATTAATTAAATTTGTACCAGGAAACAAATTAATAGTATCAATTAAATGTTTAATTCACTTGATTAAACGTTTAATTCACTTGATTAAATATTTAATTAAAACTGATTCTATTTTTGATTAATGCTTTAATTGATGAAACAGTTTGGAGAATTTTTACTGTGTACACATGTACATGTTTGTATGAAAGCAACTTTCCTAAAACAAATTTCGGGTTATTAAAGTTGTATTATCACATTAATAACGATTTGACATTTGTTGACAGCGTCAGTTAATTTTCCTGTATTGCCAACATTTTCAGTTTTAAATCGCTTAGTTTTCAAAATCGATTTTAATCATATAACTAATAATCTGAAATAGTCTGATTTTAATTTAAAATAGAAAATCTCATTGCAAATGTTTCTTGCTAAAATTAAATTGAAATTGTTAATTTACAAAATAACTGTTGAAAATGGTGTAGAGTGCCATGTTGAAAAGTCAATGGTGAAATCGAATCAAATGCATATTCAACCATGAATTTAATCTTCGTAATTGCTCTTATTCAAACAAAAGTAAATACTGCCCATTCTAAAATACTACCGGCATTTCAATTCGTACTTTTATTTTGATTATTTGCTTGTATTTATTTGTATTTTAAATAAAATATTCAATACAAATAAAAACTTTACTGTCATTTAATAATAAAAATTGCATCTCACTCTCAAATTTACAATCAGAATACACAAACAATTCATACGCACGTAAAATCATACTTTTCCTCTGCACTCATACACTCAAACAACAAATATGAACAAATAAAACATAAAAAGGACATGAAAAATGCCAATGTTCTGGATATTTACGCAGGTCATAACAGAAGTTGTTGTAATTTTTTTAGTTGCTTCTTTTGCTGTTGTGTTTGTAGTTGCATCCGGTTGCAGTGGTAATGGTCCACTGATAAGGACGTGCAGAGGAAATACGAATATAAATTTTATTTTATCTGATGATTTTAAAACGATTGAATGCATGTTTGGTCCTTCGTCTGTTTGTTTGCTTTGTTTTCAGAGTTTTTATTTGTTTGAATTTGTGTATGCAAGTGTGGGTGTGTCAGTTTGCTAAGGATTGCATTTACTAAGGATTTGGATTTTAAATATGTAAGTACGTATTTATATAAAAGTAGGAAGAGTTTGCGGGTGTTAGTTTTAAAAAACACACACACATTCATTCCCAAACTTTACCATTTATAGTTTAAATAAAAATAAAAAAAGGAATACACAATTTTAAACAAAACAGGAAACGGAAATGGCAAGTAATAAAATATATATAATACGTGTGCACAAGTATAATATTGTTTAAATATGAAAAACTTTTTGTCCAGAAAATAAACTATAATAATCATTTATATTTGTGCTTCTTAATTTTTGTTTGTTGTAAAAAAAATGTGATTGAGATTTAAAGTTTTTATCCCAAAAGTATTTTCTCTGTTTACGAATCATTCGGAGACTCAAGTTAGGGTATTTGTATGTGTGAATATTTATTAATATCTGCGCTTTCAAGTTCGTTCATGTTGTGATATGCAATAAAACACATTCTTTTTGATAACTGAACACATCTGACACTACAAGTTTTTTCTCAAACAATTTTTTGCAGCGCAATAAACATGGTGACATTTATGATGGAATTCTTATAAAAGACCAGGGTTTTGAAGATCATATTAATTTACAGCAAACATTATAAAAGCTTTTTTTTTTTTTTGGGGAATGGGCATTGCAAGTAAAGGTGGAAAGTTCTTGATTGCCATTCACTTGGGAGTGGCCAGGAACGATTCCTTTGTTGCATTGTCAATGCAGCTCACGACCTCCGGCTTTAGGCAAGGTATTCCCCGGGCAATGGCCTTTGGACACCCGTCCAAAATCTAGCGAATGTGAGAAGGCATCCTGCCTGGAGGACAGCTGGCAGCCCCAGCACCAGGATCGGATGCGGAAGCCTAATCAGCTACTTCATCCTAAAACTAAATGATTAACGAAACCACAACAAATTAAATAAAACGACATGATCTACCGATGACAACCTTTAGCATGAAAACCCGGACAAGATTTGGAACATGGAATGTTAGAACGCTAATGGAGGCATCACGCCTGGCTCAATTGAGCAAAGAATTTACGAGTTACAACTTATTATTTTTGGGTATAAGTGAAATGAGATGGCCTGATTCAGGCGAAACTACAACAACAAACGGACTTCACCTTTTGTATCCTGGTAAACCCGCCAACGAAAAAAGATCATCTGGTGTTGGTTTTCTTCTCTCCAGGGAAGCACATAAAGCTCTTATTAGCTGGAAACTATACTCTGACCGCCTAATTGCCATTAGATTACGCACACGCGCCAGAAACCTTACATGCATCCAATGTTATGCGCCCACAGAAGTCTCCGATTTTGACGTGAAAGAAGAATTCTATAGCCTTCTTGATCGAGCAGTTACATCTTCAAATCGTGGTGATATACTGGTAGTAATGGGCGAATTCAATGCTCAAATAGGCTCAGATAACACCGGCCTGGAAAATATCATGGGAGTACATGGCTTGGGCCATGTCCCATCCGTCGCATCGAACTTTTCTAGTGCCATAAATGAATCGTTGACATCAACACCTCACGATCAACGAAGGGATTGGAAAGTTACAAAAAATATACTAGTGAATGCTGCCATGGAACATATAATTCTCAAAGAAAACAAACGTAAAGAATGGCTATCTGAAGAGACATGAACAATAATTAATGAAAGAAAGAATCTTAAAGCTGCACTTAACTCTGCAAAAATGCGAAGTGAAAAGTCAACTCTTCAAAACCAACATGCAAGCCTAGATCGCAAGGTAAAACGCAGTGCCCGTAAAGATAAACGCGCATGGACGAATGCCATAGCCGAAGAGGCTCAAGCAGCGGCAGAGACGAACCGCACCAGTGACTTGTACCGACTCATCAAGAAGTTATAAAGTAACAGCTATTCAGTCTCAGGTAAACCAGTGAAAGACAACTCTGGCACATTAATCACGTCCAAAGGCGAACAGCTTGAACTTTGTGCTACACACTTCTCTTAAATGTTCTCCCAACGCCCACAAGCAACTGCTCCTATATGTAACTGCATCAATCACAACACACGACCAAATATCAGTATTACCCCTCCAGTAATGTCTGAGATTGTACAAGCCATAAAAGCGCTTAAAAACAACAAAAGCCCGGGCAACGACAACATATCTCCAGAGCTCCTTAAGTTGAATTTAAGAACGAGCGCAGAACTTATTTTTCCCATTATTGAGGAAATCTGGTTATCAGAGATAATTCCAGACGAGCTAAAAGAAGGTATTATAGTAAAGATCCCCAAGAAGGGAGACCTAACAAATCGTAACAACTGGCGGGGCATCACACTATTAAGTATGATCAATAAAGTTTTAGCCCACGTTATAACTAAGAGGTTATCGGACTCTTTAATGCCAGATTAAAGAAGACAACAGGCTGGTTTTTGCCCCAACAAGTCATGCGTTGACCATTTTAACTCACTAAGAGTAATAGTGGAGCAGTCAGTTGAATGGCGATCTCCTCTTTACCTTATATTTATTGATTTTGAAAAGGCATTTGACACCCTGGGACATGATGTGATTTCGAATGCTCTTGAGTGTAGAGGCGTCCCAAGGAAACTTATACAACTTATAAAATGCCTATACACAGGAGCAAGTTGCCGAATTCTACACGATGGCATGCTTAGCCGTAAGATTGAGGTTGGCACAGGTGTTCATCAAGGGTGTGTTATGTCACCACTGCTCTTTAATATCGTGTTAGATATTGTGATGCAGCACGCAATGGTGGACAACCGAGGAATCGTATGGGGTTTCAACGAGCGATTGGAGGACCTCGAATACGCAGATGACATATGCCTTCTTTCTCACAGCCACACTGATATGTCCACAAAATTTAAACGACTTATAGACATATCAGAGAAGGCGGGGCTCAAGATAAATATAAAAAAGACAAAAGTCATGCGTATTAACTCAGAAAACGTAAATTCCTTCCTGGTAAATAATGAAACATTAGAAGCAGTCGATACATTCTTCTATCTCGGAGCCATTATCGAAGCGAAGATATTGCTAGTCGAATAAAAAGGGCACACAATCCTTTGGTCAGCTCAATAAAGTGTTAAAATCGTCCACAATATCACGTCGTATTAAAATTAATATATTTAACTCTAACGTAAAATCAACGTTGTTATATGGATGCGAAACTTGGAACGCTGCCTCCCGTGACATTAAATCCTTGCAAGTTTTCGTTATCAAATGTCTTCGAAGAATTCTACGAATCTTCTGGCCACGAACTATTTCGAACATCAACCTGTGGCGTGAAACAATGCAAACACAGCTGTGCGTAGAAATACAGAGAAGAAAGTGGAATTGGATCGGACATACACTCCGCAAACAACCGTCCGATATTGCCCGAAATGCTATTGAATGGAACCCTGAATGGTCGCAGAACGGGGCGACCAGCTCATACGTGTCGAAGACAAATCGACTCCGAGATAAGAAAAATGCGTAAAAGCTTGAGCGAAGTATAAAACATAGCTATTGATAGATCTGAATGGAGGAATTTTTTTGAGGCCCTATGCTCCTTATAGGATCGAAGGGAATATATATATATATATATATATTATAAAATCTTTGCGAGATTAAAATTTAACCTAAAACCTATTTGGATAAAAAAGACATTTTGGCCAAAAAATTGGTCCCTAATGTGGAGAGCTGTGAATAAAAAACTTGACAATTTTCACAAAATATAAAACTTTTAGAAAGAATTAAAATTAAGGAATAAATATGGATCGAAAATACTTTTAAACCATGCCGGTTGAAAAATCAGATCAGGTTTATCATTGAAATGGCATTTATATATTAAATACCCAAAATGTTCATTATACCCTTCACCGAAGGTAAAATGGTATATTTAAGTTTGCCATTCCGTTTGTAATTTCTTCAATATTTATCTTAGACCCTACAAAGTATTAATAAGTAGCGAAGTTGATTTAACGATGTCTGTGTTTCCGTTGAAATGGGTTTTCCGAAGATCCCAAATATGACGGGGACTAGGTTATTATATTTACTTATGTTACATATAGTCTGTTAAAGTTTGCTATTTAAATTCAGCCAGATCGGCTCATAAATGGATGAGATATGAGCAAAAAACCACGACTGCCTCTAACTCAACTTAAATCCCTTGTTGTTATTTTTATTTACATACCCAATAAAATTTAAAAAAAATATATTAAATTTGAAGAGCCACAACACTCCCTTACTACGAAGCAGGTTTTTAAGGGAACATATAAAAGAATAACGGTAACAAAAAGTTCAGTGTGCAAAGCGAATCGTTACATTTGCTTATTTTTATATGCGCTGAATAAAGCGCCTTCTGTGTCAAAAATGTATTGCTTCAAAGTGGGAACTCGCCATATAAATATCATGTCTTTTGTAAGCGATATGGTAAGCGAAACTTTTACGTTTCTCCCTTACAAACCTGCTTCGTTGGAAACTCCATTTTTTATTGGGTATGTATATCTGGTGAACGACAAGAGCTAAAGTTACAACATTAGCCAAAATTATCTTTGTTATCAATAGAGAACATGCGACTAAATATGGGAGGAAGAAGAGAAGTGTCCGAAGCACAAAGTCCGAAGCACCATCTAAAATAATGAGCCGGATTGGAAAAGTGGGAGTAGCAAAAAATAGATATATTTTTATCTAAAAAACGGTATTTATATAGCTTCAAGTTTTTATTGCACCAGGGTGAAGCGTATCAAAGATTCGGCATAGCCGAATATAACACTCTTACTTCGTGTTTATGCTCACACCACAATAGTGGATACGGTATTATGCGTTTGGATGATGAGTGTAACACCTGAATGCGTAGGTCACAGACCCTCTTTCAATTACACCGATCGACTTAGAATCACTTTTTGAATCAACCTAACGTTGTCCGTTTATACGGCTGCCAATGTCGCAATTTGTAGAGGAATTTGGTACACTGGTTCTGATTGTTACATGGACTGAACGTACTATAAATGGTGAAAATAGGTCCGAAATTATACATAGCCCCCATTCAAACTACTTTCCGAAAAATAGTCTTCTTAATATGTAAATTATGGTTTTATTGCAATCTGAATAATCTTACCAAATTTTATTTGAATCGGCCCCTTCAAAATACTACACCCAAATATAGCATTAGTTGCCATAACTCCCTTATAAATGTTGCATAGAAAAAATCTTCAACGTGTTTCACCAGTTAAAGTATTAATCAAAAATAAAATTAGTTTTGATTTAAACGTTAATCAAATGAATTAAACGTTAATCAAGGGAATTAAACGTTTAATCATGTGAATTTAATGTTTGATCAAGTAAATTAAACGGTTAATTAATACTATTAATTTGTTTACTGGATCAAATTATATTAATTTTATTAATTGAAATCAATTTTTTTCGGGGTGATATCAACATTCATTTTATCGAAAGGAACTTTGACTATGGCTGCTATTTCGTATCAAAATGTTGTGTTAGTAGCTTAAGAATTGAAAATGGGTCCTACATAAAAACCCGCCCTAAAATCAAAAACAGCAAAATCTCATAACCACATAACATAATTTCTTTCTGGCGGGTCCATGATTGCCTATGTGTCTCGAACAGGATATACTCTCGAAAGTTTTTCTCCAAATACTGTACACTACATGTACAATATAGTCGGCTTGATTGCCTTTAATTTTTAATTTGTTAAATTAAAGTTAAGTTTGGCATAAGTCGATTTACCATTTTCTACATCCAACAAACTTAATGCTTGTACCCAGTAAAAACTGTGCTCCAAAAGAACAGGTTTTATGTATGAATTCATACTTCAAATCGCTTCAAACCTGCTGATGATTATTTTCTGCTGACATTAAGAGCTTCCTTTAACTTAATAAAACATGCAAAAAAGTGCGATTATGCGCTTTTTCTCTTAAGTGGGTATTTATTTTCGATATTTGTAAATTGTTGTTTAGTAGTCAACGTTTTGCCCGTGTTATGTTTTTCTCAACAGATATTTATGTGTATGCCTAATGACAGCTACTGTTTGCATTTTAATTCGGGAGATCGATTGTTATTTTTTTTTAAATCCCGAGTTTTGGTTATTTTAAATAACCGGTTGTATTCACAAGGAGTAGCCAAGGTAAGGAGCCAAGGAACCAAGGCGAATTCATTTTTCCGGTGGCGTTGAAAGCACAGCTGTGCTACTCTTTTTTCTTACTTAGAGGGAGAAATGTCAAAAGTTGCTGGTATTTTTGATATATCGATCAACGAAAGCAACAAAAAATACATTGTTGTGTTTTGGTGTTGTTACTTGTTGTGGTATCGCCACCACCGTGTACTTGAATTCGCCTTGGAGCCAACGAGATACATATGCCCCTATTGCGGTTTACAACTCAACTCTAGTTCAGTTGAAACTTTGCACTTTTTGCATTATGGTTCACAACTCTGTTATAGTGCGGTTAACACACCCATCAAAAATTAACAACTCATCACTTGTAGTTGCTTTAGGCCCTAATCATGTAAAGCGCAACGTAACGCCAAAGAATTATACTGAAAGCAAAAACAAAGTCATAAATATTTTGTAATTTTGTTGTTGCTTCCTTCAGAAATTCATATTGCAATTTAAAATTTCAAACTCTGCATAGCTGGGCGCGTTGAAAATTTTAAAAAGGTACAGGAATTTCTGTAGAAAGCAACAACAAAATTACAAAATATCTATGGCATTGTTTTTACTTTCAATGTTATTCTTTGGCGTTGCGTTTTACATGATTAGGGCCTTAATTTCTCAACTCAACTGAGTTTAGTTGTGAATTTTGGTATTCAAAAGTTTAGGAATTTAAAAAAAATTCTTCCAATTTTTGTATAAAAAAGATTATATTTTCATTGGTGCTAAAATCATCAGTAGACTTCCATCACATTTTTGAAAAAATAACAAGGCAAAACACATTTTCGCTTATTCACAAACTCAAACAATTTTTTAAATTATTGTAACTTTTCAAAAATATGGTTGAAGAACTGATTTAAGGAATAATTAGTCCAAGTGCCGAAGAACATTTGCAGCTTACCGTTTTAGGGCTTTTAAGGCACTAGGGTATTCATTTAATCGGGCTTTTACTTTAATCGGTTAATCGCTCGATAAATTAGCCGAGGTTTTGGTTTAATCGGTTTATTTTGTAATTGATCGGTTAACCGATTAATAAAGTTTTTTTTTTATAAATTAAGTAATTTCAATAAACAAAAATGCATAAATTATTTATTATTTGGAGTTAAAAAAAAAAATTATTCATAAATATGTAAACATATATTTTTTAATTAATACATAAATACGAGTATTATGTAGTAATTAAAAAATAAACTGCAAGATAATTTTATTAGCTATTCCTACAGTTTAAGGACACCTTAAAAAATAAATTTTTAAAAAAAATTTTTAGGATTTAAGCGATTCTTTTCCTTAGTTTTGATGAAACTTGACTTTGAAAAATTTCTTTCATTTATCGTAGATATTGGAGAAATCGAAAGCAGCCCATAATACAATATCTCTACACGACAATCGATATATATATAATCAACGAACACCGACCAAGGATTGTCAACTCAGCAACACCTGTTCTGCAGGACTCGCTGCTACAACAACAACAACAGAATATCTAATTTCTCAGTTCTTTGCTGTTGACATCAAACATTTCCCAGCTGGCATTTTGTATCATAATCGATTCATTTAGGAATAAGCTTCAAGAGCAAAATAACCGTATACGAGCTCATTTTTCGATCATAAATGATTCTCCCGTTGCACAGTGGCGCCATTTGAGTTTTTTCGTTGCAAAAATCATATCTTTTGAACCGAATAAGATAATTGAACAGTTTAAACAGCATATGATAGATAACTGTTCAGCCTATGAAATTAGCGTTTGGAAAGGGTGCTACGCTTTGTAGGGGCCTACTTATGGGTTATCAAAGTTAAAATTAGTAGAAAAATCAATTTTATGGTAACTAAAAAAAATTATTTTTACATTTTTAGATTGTTTTTATTTTTTTTCTTAAGGGTTTTATGTTTTAAATTATTACCCAACAAATTAAAAAAAAAATTATTTTTTTTTTTAAATTTATTTTTTCAATTTTCTGTAAAATATTCATCACAATTCGTAAGAGAAGGTATATCTAAAAGACTAACCATTTGTAAACTATAATTATTTTGTAACTCTCTTCGTGACTTCACATGCCGCAGGGAAGAAATAAGTGGATCGGAAGATGCTGCCAACATGTTGAAGAGGTCCTCATTTTGCCTTACCCTTGATGCTTTGAATGTGTTCTGCAATCTATATTTTTTATAAAATTTGTTAAGAGACTCCTGTGCTTCTTCAGAAAGCTCTCACATTTGCAAGGACTGGTACTCAATTATATCTTTGCCATGCGCCAATATTTTATGGACGGTCGGGGTCAACTTCTTCTGTGGATACATTTCTGCTAAAAGAGATGCAGTTTTCGACGCATATTCTCCATTTTTTGTAGAATTGACATTTTCTTTGCAGTTTAAAACATTCAAGATCGTTCCCAATCTTTTCACGATTTGATTGTCAATTCCAGTGATTCTAGTTACTGCCTCATCATTTTCAAAAAATCTCCTAGAAGTGTTTCCATCGTTTGAGTTACCGTATCCGTGCTTGGGACAGTCTACTTTTAGTCCAACTTGTTTAAAAAAAGCATCCTGTATTTGCTTCCTTCTGATCTTTTCCTTATCCTTTATTGATGTATTTTCATCGAAGTTTTCCTCCTCTTGTGGTAGGGTATACGCCAGTTTTAGCAAGAATTCCATAAACCTTATCCTTGCGTGCAATGGTGACATTCCATATTCGTAATTCTCCTCATTTGTATAATCGTTTTAATTACCAAAGTTCTTCTGACAAATAATAATATAAAATCGATAAAAAAAATATAAAAATATAATGAAAAAAGGGGTTTAAATAAGTTTTTGCTAAATTTTTACCTCCAATATAATTCTGTCTATATATATGTATATGATAACTAATTGAAATATGTTATAATTAAGCAGAAAAAGATACTAATCTTAAACTCTTTACAACTAATTATATAAAATTGAGATGTAACATATTATATATGAAATAAATTGAATTTAATTGAAAAAAGTTCTTCTGACTCTTTTTGCAAATCGGGCATGACATTGTTGAGGTTGTTCCTGTCAGTTCGTTTACGACTTTTCCGTCAACCATGGTCAGGTGGAACTCGTAATTGCATTCAATATATTTTCCTTCTCCAATTTGCAGCTTTGTAGGCTTAATCTTGCTTATTTGTTCTTCAAAGTCCCTCACCGTAGTCCTTATGAGTTCTGCCGATTCCCTTGCAAACTGAAACATTATTGGTCGGCAATAATGCACTGATGACGGACGTGGATTTTTCCAGTGTAGGGAATCATCCAATTTTAGCCGCAAAGGAACAACAGATGCCATAAACATATTTCCGTCCGATATTGTAGCGTCATCGGAAGATATCCTTTGCTTATAAACGCTTTGTCCGGATGATCCATCGCAGCCCCATTTGCTGATCAATGTCAACTTCTCAGGAAGAATTTTCACTTCCGTGAAAAACTTTGGTGTGGTTGACTTTCTAAACAGTTCAAATAATTTTAAATTGTTCAACGCCATGTTTTCAGTACTTAAATTGTTTAATGGTTTCAGTAATTGTTGCGCCAACTTTCAGTCGTAGACTAATCCAGGCATTATGCTTATTTTGCAATATATAGGCTTATGCTACCATGCCTAAAAATTTACCTGCTCCCTGCATACATATGGATTTAGGCTGAATAATGCAATTTTGATATTATGCACGTGTCCAAATAAGATTTGTGCCTTTATGTAGGGACCATAAGTCAATATTGTTCCTGACCATTTGTACGCCAAAGTATTGTTTATGTGAGATACGTACCTGCTAATTTCAATGAGTAGTTTTTTTCAAACTATTAGATCAAACTACTGTCAGTCAAAACATATAAGGGATGGACGCCATACAATTTCTGCAACCATGTCTTTTTAAACTTTTTTACCTCTAGAAGCCAAACGGGCACGTACGGGCAGATAAAACCTTTTGAATTATGTAAAGAAATAATCAAAGAACAGGTTTTGCAAATATGGCAAATATAGAAAAATATAGTTTTTTTTTATTTTCCGTCAAAGTTGAAAAATAGTGAAAAAACGGATAGTTTTTAAATAGTGATTTACCAGGAGAAACACAAAGCAAACAGTTAATTTTTTTTTATCATTATACATTTAATAAATACATCAATCAATACAAACAAAAAATAAGGCGATTCGTTACCTATTTTTCGTGATATTACACCTGAAATCGCAACAAATTGACTAAAAATTGTGTGTTTTTTTGAAAACCGAATGTCGGTCAACTTTGAACGGTTATATCTTCTAAACTAAAAATGTGATATTATTAAGAGTGGCATATTTGAAATCGATGAAAAGTTTCCTATAACATGGGTTTATTCAAAACTTTGTCGGCACTAATGAAACTTTTGATTTTTGCAACCTCGCTTGCTCTACGGGCGCCACTGTGCGTTGTGAGAAAATGGTACCCTACC
The DNA here is from genome assembly GCA_943735925.1 of Pollenia amentaria. Classification (NCBI taxonomy): domain Eukaryota; kingdom Metazoa; phylum Arthropoda; class Insecta; order Diptera; family Polleniidae; genus Pollenia; species Pollenia amentaria. Next base: position 103,686,703 of record OX031010.1, on the reverse strand, counting down.
GATGAATCACCTTAAAGAATCATTTGTGATACAATTTGCTGATTCCTTTTTGATTATCTAAATAAATTATATGAGTATCCTTTTTTAATTGCTCTATCACTAGAGCAATTCAAAACATTTAGAAATCATTATTTGAACATATGAACGAATCCATTTTCAATTGCTCAAGTGATACATCAGTTTTTATTCTCAAAAGTAATCTGAAAAGGCTCATTTAGGTTGTTTTACAAAAATGTATCACCTAAATGCTAACTGGGTTATTAGAAATAAAGATCACTCATTTGTTTGTATGAAAAAATATTTTGTAAACACAAACCGATTAACGGTTAACCGAATAAATACCCTATTGGGCACGTAGCTTTCCCTTTTCATACCGTTGGAAATATCTTCGCACTTCAGAGGACATCTCTACAAAAATATATTTAATATTAAGAATACTTTTACACAAAAAACTTTTTTTAACTGAAGTCCTTTTTGTTATATTTTCAATTGTTTTAAGTTCTTTTTCAACAGGAATACATTTGTATTTACACCGTTCATTATGTTTTTTTTTTACTTATGTTACATTTACAGCCGTACCTTAACAAAAGCGGAAAGCGTTTTCTAGCTGTCAAAAATTCTAATGCCCATTAAATTTGTATAAAGCATCCCTAAATAAAGTGGCGTCCACGCATTGCTATTGGAAAATCCGATTTTGACAGCGCGTTTAGTAGTGAAGTTAGGCCCTTATCATGTACAACGCAGCGCAACGCCAAACAATAACATTGAAAGCACAAACAATGTCATAAATATTTTGTAATTTTGTTGTTGCTTTCAACAGAAATTCATGTACCGTTTTAAAATTTTCAACGACACAAGCAATGGAGCGTTTGAAATTTTAACACGCAATGTGAATTTCTACAGAAAGCAACAACAAAATTACAAAATATTTATGACATTGTTTGTGCTTTCAATGTTATTCTTTGGCGTTGCGTTAGTTCTGTGGCGTTGCGCAGCGTTGTACATGATTAGTGCCTTAATAAGTTATGGCAATTTAGCTATTTTTTTTTTGTCAATCTAACGGGGTTTTCTCCATTACTTATTTCTACAATGTGGGTTTTATTAAACAAGAAAGTAGACTGTTCGTGACGCAAAGTTTACGCTTTTGTTTAGGTATGACAAATGAACGTATAAGCTAAGCAGAAGAAACCGTTCCGCCTTCCGCTCTTGTTTAGTTACGACATTCTTCGTTAAAAGTTTAAGGTGCTAAATAAAGAAGCACAATATTAAGAATAGAAAAATATTTACAGCCTGGCCCCCCATGTCGACCGCTTTCGTTCGCTTGCATTTTCAACAACAAATAGGTGATTTGCGGCCAACTAACGACTTCGATCGACATGGCAAGCGAACGAAAACGTAAAAGTTTTTATACAAATATGCGGCCCACTCAGAAATATAATGCTACCACAAATGTCAAAACCAGTCACTTATTTAGTTTTATAGAATATTTTTCGCAAAATTCTATTCTATATTTTTTGTTTACTGCTTTGAAGATTTCATGGAAAGTTGTGAGTCTATTAGAGATTTGTGTCAACAAGTTTAAATTCCATTAGTTTAACATATTTGAAACTTAAAGTCAACTATGGCACAATTTATAAAATTTGTTTGGGGTTTTTTCTTACAAAAGAAATTATCTTCGAGAATTATTGTTCAAATAATGAATCCTGTATTAGTTGTAAGTTCTCTGAATATCAATATAATGACGGGATTTGTTTAGTAAAGTCCTGTTATCAATTCTATAACTTTCCATTACAACAGAAGTATTAAATAAAATAAAAAAAAAAATTGCTTTGTAAACATGCTCATAGTCAACGTTGGAATATGTTGGTCGATAAAATACGAGTACATACAGGTTCTTGTAACAGACAGTTGCCACTTGTGTTGAAACCATTTACGCCTGATTTTTTTTTTAATTTTGAATGCCTTTGTAATTTGTTGTCTGCTTCTTTTAACGATTTGCATCGCATGCATCAATGCCAACCGGTCATGGTCATGTACATGTCGATGGAATGATTTAATGCAACACATTTAACAAGGGTATAATTACGAAACCATTAGATGGATATTAAACCACACAACTCCTTTGCAATTTATTTTGGAAAACTCCATATATATTCATCTTGTTGTTGTTTTAGTTGTGTAAAAGTTTATGCAAATGCAATGATTATTCGAATATTATTTTTTGTTTTGATCCCGTTTATTGTTGCATCCAAAGTGTGTTTGAGTACGCCAGACATCACCTGCACTCAAATAAAGATTTTGCGATATTAAAATGCAAAACTCTCCGATATTAAAATTAAAAACTCTAATGGCTGGGGAAATTTTTTATTTCAGGAAAACATTTCTAATAAACAAACATTTAATTTTTACGCAATAAAACAGAGATTCTTATAGGTAGATAACTTAAAAATCAACTCTTTTATAGTTCTGAAAAAACTAGACGTATGACCACCAATGCTCTTGCAATTGTTTTTACATTAAACTTTTTGCTCCTGTTGTTATAGTTTTTATTATTGAAAAAAAAAAAAAAAATTAAAAAAGACCGATACTTTGTCATTTGGATGAATATTAGGAGGAGAATTAATAAATCGTTTGCATTATGCCCTTGGTTATGACATCCTGCACACTATAATTACAATACACATACATACATACACACATGGCACATGGTATTGACACACATCCACACACACCCAACATGATCGAACGGAACCACTGGCATTTTCAATTGTTTGAATGTATTCGTATGTCTGAAAGAAAATAGTAAAAAGTGCATCGAATGTAATAAAACTTGTTAGAAATAAATTGAAATTAATTCTACAGATTTTATCGTTCATACCAGTGGCTGTTATTTTGCCAATGAGTACTTGTGCATTTGACAGTAATTTATATTGTTAAACATGAGCATTTATTATTATTTTTTTATTATTGGCAACACTTATTTACATACGCATATTAAATATATATATCATCTTGAATATATTTTCTTTTGCTCTGTCTCTATGACTTTAAAGTGAACAAAAAACTAAAATTAAAGTACAAAAAAATTTCTTAAAAAAGAGAAATTCACAGAACCTTTTTCTTTTAAAAAGTATCAGCAGCGTTTACTTTTGCAAATCGTTGTTCGTTAAAAGGTTCTTTACATGCCCAACCCCGTATGTCAACCAAAGGAATGACGATTTGTCGTCTTCTGGGCCCTTTTTTGACTTTGAGCTGTATGGTTAATTTTGGCATACTGATTTTTTGGTATGAATTAAACTTTTATGCTCTAATATTAACAACATTTATAAGAGCCTGAAGGTACCGGTGACATAAATCGGGAAAGTGTAAGGCAATTGTGAAAAAAGCAAAATAGCTTGTGGTACATCTTTTATAATAGATGCAATACTTTGAATGAAAGCAACTGAGAATGCCCTTTTCGGCTGTATAAAATCTTAAGTCCCCTTTACCAAGAATTCAACTTTTCAGGAGTAGCCTTTATATTAAGGACGTCACGATACGCCTTTTGGCCGATAACGATACTGAAAAAGAAATATCGGCTATACCGATACGAATATTAAATTTAAGTTCAAGGTAAAATTAACAAAACTCAATTAGAGTAATTTCTTTATTATAAAGGGTGGGTCTACCAAAACGCGCGATGAGACATAATTGTGGTTCAATGTCGTTAATGTGCCCAGTTATCTCATCCATTAGCACTTGAATTGTTCTTGGCTTATTGACGTACACTTTTCTCTTAAATGTCCCCAAAGAAAGAAGTCCAGCGGTGTCAAATCACATGTTAATGTGGCAGCCAATTAACATCGCCACGAAGTGAGATATCACGGCCATTGAATTTCTCGCGCAAAAGAGCCATTGTTTCGGTGGCTGTGTGGCAAGTGGCACCATCCTGTTGAAAACGCATATAGTCTAGGTCCATATCCTTTTTTTCTAGCCACAAGAAGTCCGTTATCATCTCGCGGTAGTGCCCACCATTCACAGTAACTGCTTGGCTGACCCCAGTTCCGAAGAATTACGACCCGATGATGCCGCCATACCATAAACCACACCAAACAGTTACTCTTCGTGGATGCATCGGCCTTTCAACAATCACTCGTGAATTCTCATTTTCCCTTATTCGGCAATTCTGATGTTATCGAATCCACTGAGGTCGATTATGCTGACAAAAAAATCAGGAAGTGCACGAAATGCATTTTGATTTGACCGCCCATTTTCGAAAAATACTTCAATAATCTTAGCGCGCTGCTCAATTGTGTACCTCTTCATGGGTGAATTTGTCAAATACTGAAATAAAGAAACGTCAAATTAAGTTGGGCAAAAAGCTTGGCGCTAAGGTGTGAGTCGCAATCGTGCATTATGGTTGGCCCACCATTTACAAAATAACAGTGTAAGAGATCATTCATATTTCAAAATTGATTTTAAAAACAACGAATTGAAGTTGAATTCATGGTAAAATTAACAAAAATTTATTTGTTTTTCAAACAAAAAAAGTGTAAGAGACAGTTTTGAAATCAAGCGAAGATCTATTCTAGAAATAATAATTTGGGCAATGCAAACAATTCAAGAACAAGGGCCTCTCTCGGATGACACTACACAAGATACTTAGCCTTCTTGTACTGCTTTACGCCGCAGAGGCATGGGTATTACAAGGTTTGAATGTGGGCAAATCTGCGTAGGTGGAGATAATCGATATCGTACGAACAAAGAGCTGAATCAGATTGCGCTGCCTTGGTCATGTTGTGCGAATAAATGACAATGCTCCAGTAAAAAAGGTTTTTGTAAATGATCCCGAGGGAAGACCCTAAGTAGACGACCAAAACTCCGTTGAATTGGAGGAAAGTCGCAGAATACCGAAGCGCTTGGATATCCATTCTTAGTTCGGCCAATGGCCCACAGGGGTCGCTTTAAATGGCAAAAAAGTAAGAATGTAACTATTGTCATATTTACTCTTGTCTCAACATTAACAGCCTGTTTTTGTAAAACACAAGTGTTCTCACTTGAAGTTTTCGTATTAAAACGAAAACGTTTTAAATATGTTTTTTAAAAAACATTTAAAAGCTTTCGTCTATTCATGTTTGACATAAATAGAGTTTTTTTCTATCGTTAAATAACGTTATTGCCAATGCGTTTATTTTCGTACCTTTTTATGCTTTTTACATATAAGGATTTTGTGTTTCAAGGTAAGCCCTGGCTTTTGTTTACAAAAATAAATTATAAATTTAAAAAACAAAAACTTCTATAAAAAAATGTTAGTAAATGTTAAAACTAAAAATGTTGAATTAAAATGTTTACAAATATTGCAATAAATAAACGCAATATATGTATGAAGACGATTTATTGCTACACATCAACATATAGAAATGGTGAAGGTATTTGCGTGATAGCACTAATTTTTTTAAACATATGGAAGAACTTATGTACATACACACATACATATGTACATACTTATGTACCCAGTAAAAAATATATGGATTAATCCATAATCGAGCAATAAAGGAGTAATGACTTGTTCATCCATTAGGAGTAATAAGCGAGCTATCGAAACTTTTTTTTTGTTTTGTTGTTTACGCCTCGCTTAATATTCCAAATGGATCAATGAGGGATGTATCAGTTCGTTTTTGGTTTTTTTTTTTCTTTGACATAACTGTTAATGGTTGATGTTTTTGTTTTGTTTTTCTGTCAGTTAAATTTAGTTTTAAAAAGTGAAAGACGTGTTATTAAAAAAAAGCGAAAAGGTACGGGTATAATTTTCGTTTTTTCGCACATTTTAGTGTATTTATGTACTATTAAAATAAAATCAATATTAAATTGAAATCAACAGAAGTCTTTTATACAATATATCCCATTTTTATTACACATATTAGATTCATGAACCATGAATTTCAAGGCGAACATATTCCAAACGCAGCCAATATTTACGCCGGAAACTATAGCCAGCGCTTCGATTAATGTGACAGGTAAATACATAGAGCCTCCTTATTATAGTTCTTGTAGTATTCACTTTATTATATTTTTCTTTTCTTTCTTTAATTTATATTTTTCCAGAAACAAGCAATGAAGCTAAGGAAGGAAAAAAAAAACTTGAAAACAAAGTTGATATTCTCACAAATGAAGTCGGATCATTAAAGCAAATTATGTGTAAACAGACTGTTTTATTAGAACAGCTTGCTAAACATTTAGGGATCTTAAAATTTTCCCAATTAATTCTTTGGAGGAATTAAATTCGGCAAAACAGTTGATTAAAATCGAGTCTGATTCAGAAGTGGTAAGACTGAGTTTTTTTTAATGCAATCGGTTAAACAAGTATTCAAAATTCTTTGTTTTTTATTTTAATTTATTTCAGATTTCGTATATTAAATTGAGGTTTGACAAAATCAAAATTGAAAAACCACTACCCAAAATGATCGGCAAAAATATGTTGCTCAAATTAAATTGGGATGGATCAAAAAATATGATAGCCTTAAACAAATACAAATTGTTTAACTTTTTTTATTTCGGTAATAGCTGAATTTTTAATATCATATTTTAAATAATATAATTAATTTTCTTGCAGAAGCACTTAAAGACACGTATCCAACATACCCGGAATATGAAAAATCTTTCAAGCTGGCATTTCGTAAATGTAAGGCAACTGTTTACCGACAGACATACTCGTCAAAAACTATGACCTCGTCGAATCCAACAAAAAAACAATAATAACATTTTTGAAAAAATTTTAAAAAATAAATGAATATGTTCTTGTTTTTGTAAAAATAACTAAATTTGTATTTTATATAAATATTTACTCCCTTTATGCTCTTTTAGGAGTCAAAAACGATCTCTTTTAGGAGACAAAAACGATTACTCGCTTTATGCTCTTTTAGGAGACAAAAACGATTACTCCCTTTATGCTTTTTAAGGAGACAAAAACGATTACTCCCTCTGTCATCATTTTCACGATCAAAGGGAGTACTCCATAAGGAGATTAAAAGGAGTACTCGTGTCTGCGGACATGCTGTGTTAAAAATCCAATGAGTTCCGGAGTTTTATGGAGTAATCCATTACTCGCAAAGGAGTGCTCCAAGATTACTCTTTGGATGATCCTATTTTTTACTGGGTACATACTTATTTCTAGATTTTTTTGAACCTGTAAATACATATTGATGTAATCAGTAGCATTTAATCCGCTACTTTATTAATGTCTCCTCTTCTTTCGTAAGCATATTTTTATGCCAATGTTTATTTTTCTAGGTTATAACTTGTTTAAACGCTAGCATTTAATTCGCTACTTTGTCCGGCCCTTTTTTATGATCATATTTTTGTGCCTAAGGTCATAGTTCTGCTACTAACATTTTTTATCTTATGGGATTATCACTCAGGACCTTGCAGCTTAATTTTGAGTCTCTTCAAAGTACCAAAAAAGAAATTACCAATTTCGCCTATTAAACGGTTGAATTTCGAAAAAGTGCCAAACTTGGCTTTGCATTTTTTAGATAAGTTTCGAATGTGATATAACTTTTATTTCTATGTTTATTGGCTTAAAAGATATTGGGATGAAAAAAAAGTACCGAAATATTCCCTGAAAGAGCAAAATTTCAAAAAAGTACCAGACACTCGTCCACTTATTTTTTTAAAGACAACGATAGGTATTACATTTCATTGTATCCCTCAAAGTTTTGGAAATATAAGGTTACCGAATTTACCCTTGTTACCCCCTAAACATTCGACTTTACAAAACTCCCGTTTTTAGGGATCTATTTGGGAAGAGTGCAGCCACCGGTACAAATTTCAAGTTTTTAGCTTCAGGCGTTTAGGCTGTGCGATCATAGATCAATCAGTCAATAATGTAACAATTCTATATAAATATACATATATATAGATACACAAACCTTTAATAATATTGTAAATAATTTAGGGTTATTTCAGTAAAATTTCTTTTTTATTTTTTATTTATTTTATTTATTTTTTTAAACGAATGCCTTTTACTTATCGCCTTATTGGCATTCGTGTTCATTTATTACGAAGTTGTTCATTTTATAAGAACCAAACGTGTGTGGAAAAAATGAAAGCTTTTTCAGTCACTCACCTAAAATGTGTTTTAATTTTATGAAAACCTAAATAAGTTTTCGTTCGTTTTTTTACGAACGAACAAACATTTTCATTTTCTAAAAACAGGCTGTAATTTCCGTTCAGTTCCACTCCATCTAGAAAGCTTAACGTTTTTTATACCCTCTAGGAAATATTACTAATCCGTTAAGACGGAACTAACAAAAAGTCCGCTGAAGGGGTTCTATGTACTTAGAATGTTTAAGGCAGATTCCAAGCACTGAGAAATTATGTCCGAATGTTTACCAGTGATGACAACCGCCACAAAATAAACCAATGCCACGGTCTTAGCCCATATATTGAGATCAGTCCAAAGGTTCTTCATAGATTAGAAAATTTATATAACCCTATATAAATGTTTTAATATCTTTATGAAATTTTCATGGCTTAAAAGAAATATGCCAAAAATAATTTTTGAGATTTTTTTGGCCGGTGATTACCTGTGAAAACTGCTGGGCGAGATCTCGACCGCTGGTATTTTGTGGTATGAAATGTAATAAAATAATTGGATATTTCGTTACGAAATCGTAAATACCAGAGCTTAAGCTAAAGATGAATAAGAAGATCGAGGAAGTTAGTTTTTATTTTTTGAATAAAAACTAATTTTAAGGTTTTGTGGGGGCGCTTGAAGAAACTACCCATATGGAAATATACATTACACTAAGCGCATGTAAATGCAGGGTTCTTCTTGTATACTCTGCATCGGCGATAGCAGCGCTTGATACCCACACACATTTCATACTAATTATTTTAGGCAACGCTGTTAGGCGGTATATGAAGTCAGGGTCACTTCCATTTTCTTCATTGGACGAAGTTTATTCGGAGTTTGGCAGATAACATTAGAGGTTTTGCTATTAAACCCTTAAAATCAATTTGACTCATGTGGTCTGATGGTTTTTTTCAGCACTCATGCCATGTAATTTCCATACAATCATTCTGGCCCTTTCCAAGCAGGTCACCCAAAATGGCCACCACCACTTCTTGCCTCTGATTCCAATCTGACAATTAGTGACGGCATTATCATGCAAGTCAACTCCGCCCATATACTTATTGCAATTAGCAATTGGGTTGGCTTAGAGGACAGTGATCCATTTTTTTTGTTTTCTATCGTATCGCATCACATTTCCTATAATATTAATTTGAGTACTGTTCGTAGCTAAAGTGACCTTTGCATTGGCTCTTCATCGAACCAATGCATTTTTATATTCTCGGTCGAATGGCTAATCCATATCATGTCAAGGTAATTATTTTTAGGCCTGCGTCTACCACTCTGTGTCAGTAGAACCATAGTTGGGGGTAGTGCACTAAGTATTGATATAAATCAGCAGTGAACTATCACTAAATAAAACTGCAAAAAAATTAGTTTGCACTCTTTTTTTACCTGCTTTAGTGATGATTTTTTTAACTACCACTAAAAAAAATTTGTGATATTGCAAATTTTTTCACTATCACTAAACGAAGATTGAATGCAAAAATCTGCACTCAATTCAAATAGTGCAACATTTGTACTAGCAATCAAAAAAGCTGCATATAAACAGACTCTCACTAAAATTTGAAAAATTAAATTTTGTATGAGCATAATTTTTGATTCTTGTTATTATATGCGTAAGAAAGGAAATTAAACAAAAGGTCAATAATTTGTCAATGAAAAAACAAATTTTTTGTTTGTAAATTTAGTGCAAAATTTTAAGTTGCTCTCAAATGAGTGCAACATTAAATCAAACTATTTTTTTTGAGTGCAACATTTTTTTGCATGTCTATCACCCATGTTTAGTGAGGCTGCATATTTTCAATTCATCACTCAACATCAACAAAATTACTGCAATAATATTGCACTTTCACTAACTGTGAGTTGGAACTGAAAAATGAGTGCACTACCCCCATCTATGAGTAGAACAAAAAGCCAAAACGCCCAACTATAAATGTAAAAAACATGTTTATATCCCCAATAAAAAAATTTTCCTATTTTGTGAAGCACTAATGGTACATTTTAGAAAGTAAGCACACATTTATGCGCTACGCAATGAGACATACAGAGATGCAGTAAGGTAAGTGAACGACACCTTAATAAATATATAAAATTTGAAGAGCCACGACATTCCCCTACTACGAAGCAGGTTTGTAAGGGAGCATATAAAAGAATACCGCTAACAAAAAATTCTGTGTGCAAAGCTGATCGTTACATTCACCCATTTTTATATGTGTTGAATAAAGCGCCTTCTGTGTCAAAAATGTATTGCTTCAAAGTGGGAACTCGCAATATAAAATTCATGTCTTCCGTAAGCGATATGGTAAGCGAAACGTTTACGTTTCTCCCTTACAAACCTGCTTCGTTGGAAGCTCCATTTTTTATTGGGTCCCTACCTAATAAATTTAATTATATAGAAAAAAACCGCAAAATATTTTATTCGAGATCTCGACCGCTGGTACAAAATGGTTTAAAACGGAACTCTTCATTTAAAAAGAACCTACCCATTTTATTTGCAATAGTTTTTGTCCTTGTGTCGATAAAAGCTTATGTACATGTGTAAATTGATTAAATAACCTAATGATCTTGGTCAAAGATTTTATAAGATATATTTGTATATATCCTGGAATCTTCTGGAATGCTGATGACTTATAACTTATTATGGTGAGTGCTAATAAACTGATTAGTTAAACATTTTTATATAGTATTTTTTTTTATATTACTAATTTAACTATAATTAAAATCTTCTTATACAATCTAAATAACAATTTCTATTAATAACTAATGATTCGGAAAAATTTAGCTGTACAAAACTTTCCATAATAAACATAATTTTTCTATAAGCAAAACAACGTTGTGTTCAATCATCAAGCTAAATTAGTAAAACTAATTAAAGTACCAATTAACATTATATTTAATCGATACAATCATAAATACACGCCATATTGCTAAATTAAATTAATAAAAATACTATGCAGAGTTTTTATCAGCTCCTTGCCAGCTTAACACGCTGTCATAAATAACACAGACTCCAATACCAAAACAAAATTTAATTTTTTTTCTGCAACTTTTTGCCAGGGAAAGCGTTTAATTAATTTTTACTTGTTTATGAAAAAAACACATAAATTATTATGGTTATTAACAAAAGCGAAAATGAAACGAACGGGAAAACCAACTTCCGAGTGTAACATGTGTTTGTGTATTCAGCGATAACAATACAAACATTTTTACGTATCTTAACATGAATGTGTGTGTGTGTGGTCCTGTGTGTGGTTTGTGTGTTGTAATTTGCAATGTATCATAAAAAAAACAATAGATTCAGAAAAAGAAATATTTGCTTGACAAGAATACAAAGTAACATTTATTTCACTTAACCAATAATGACCCCAACAAAAAACATCTTTCCATCTACCCACATTATCACATCATTCATTTTCATTAACTTACCTTAAAGGAATGAAATCTTAAAAGTTTTTCACTATCGACTCCAAAACTCAGTATTATTATAATTTTTTATCAAATGATTCTAATTTTTGTTGAGTTGCATTACAACTCGCTATCCGCTACCAATTTCGGAGTCTAAAAGCGTTTTCCCACTACCGAAAACTTTATCGTAAACATACAGCAAATTAGGACTGATAAAAATTGGTATAATTAATTCAAGTTATCTAAAACTAATTCGCATCAATTTTATGACGATATTATTCAATACGATTTGAAGCAAATAAAAGTGTTTTCGGGGCTACAATTACCAGTTGGTCATAAATTCGTAAGTCGATTTATGTGCAAATAAACTATTTTTGTGCCAAATTTATTCTAGGAACCAACTGGTAATTGTAGACCGCCGTGCCGTTGATTTTTAACTTCTAAATTATTTAGATTTCCTATTTATTAATGAAGGGTTATAAAAAAATAATTTAATTGGATTTAAAATAAAAAAATAATAGACTAGTAAACACCTCTTCGGTCCTTATGGACCACCTTGTATAAGAGGCCTGCACAATTACATTTGGACACAAACTCCAATTATTGAGAACTTTTCTAACCTTATACTATAGTGTTACTGTCACAATCAAATATTGAAGAAAATTGTTGACGACGTATTTACGTAAGTGCGTGTGAACGTCTAGATGTCAAAAATAAATGCTTCACTATAGTAAAAGTGTGGATATAAAAAACGGTGCTATGTTATATTGTCCAGTGTCATAACTTCTATTGTCATAACGTCCACGGATGCTTTGACATTTTTAAAATTGCCACAATGGGCATCAACGGCGTGTCATAAAGACCTTGGACATGAGAAAATCCTTGCGCCGAAAGCCGGCAATGCAGGGAAGCTTAAGATAGCGAAGTTAGTGTTTGTAACCATTGAGGAGTAGTTCTTTGTATAATAATGTCCTTGAACGTTATGACACTGGACGTTATGACATGCCACCTGAAAAACACTTTCATAAATTAAGAAGGGAACGAAAAATACACACATTCTTTATTTTTTATACCCACACCACAATAGTGCATTACGCGTTTGTGCTGATGTGTGTTACAATAAAAAATATTGGTTTTATACGCACCTTTTAGTATGCAGATCGACTTTCTGAGTCGATCGAATGATGTCAGTCCGTCCGGCTGGCTGGTTGTTTGCCCATGTAACATTGTGGGAGGAGTTCATGCCGCATTTCTGGAGACAATTTGATAGGTCGAAAATTTCACATGACACCATACAAACTTCTTTCCGTATTGATCTTTGTGCATGTAAACTATCTTATTATATTGGTATCTAGAATAAATGAGGCACAAAATTAGTTTATTGCAACATAAATCGACTTACGAAATTATTATTAAATCGATTTATATTTGACCACAGCTCCCATACAAATACCACTCATGGGTAAAGCTAAAAATGCCAATATGTTATTCCTTATAAATATTGGTAATACAATTTGGTGATGAAAAGTTTTATAATAGCTCCTATGCTATGACAAAATTTTGTACAGGTAGATCCAGATTTCCATATAAACCACCTTCCGAAATCGCTTGAAGGCGAACAAATCTCATATTGGTGTTGATTAGTCTTCGGCACAAAGAACTCGTATGTCTTAACATAATTTGGGTACAAGATTGACCAAGGTTCCCGAATACGGTACACGCTGGAAAATTTGTCTTTATATACTGTGGTTTTGGGTATCAAATGGTCGGGCTTGGCCGACTATACATTCTTACTTGTTTAATATGAGTTTGGGATATGGGTGTCGAAAATGTTTTGTATGTTAATTTCTTTGATAATATTACAACAATATTTCTTTACAAAAACAATTCGTTGTATGCGTACGCCGGGTGCCCCGGTAGGCTAGTCGGTAATGAGATAGTCTATCAGCGCCGGGGTTGCTGGTTCGATTCCCGCCAGAGACTTTGGTCTCCTGCAGACAAGGGAAGAGCTTTGCGAGATTATCATAGGAAAAAAAATTTAAGAATACAAATTTGTTAAAAAAAATATAAAATAAATAACATAAGAAAACATAACAAATTTTCGCAGAATGCACAAGTTAATTGTCAATATAAGGGTGGTCCAACCATAATGCACGATGATAATTGTGAGTCGCACCCTAACGTCAAGTTTTTTACCGAACTTAATTTGACATTTCTTTGTTTCAGTACACAATTGAGCAGCGCGTTAAGATTGTTGATGACTTTTATAAAAATGGGCGTTAAAATTAAAATGCATTTCATGCAATTCGTATTTTTTTGGTCAGCATAATCGACCAAATGTGTCCACAATCGGGAAAATTGTGCGCAAAGTTCAGCAAACCGGGTCTGTAGGAAATGTAAAAACACCTGTGAATGCTGGCTCAGTTCGTTTTGCAGAAAACATTACTGTTGTTCGCGATAGTGCCGTACTTCTTCGAAAATTAGGTCGGCCCAGCAGTAACCGTGAATGGTGTTCGCTATCGCGAGATGATAACGAACTTCTTGTGGCCAGAAAATGAGAATAACGACCTGGACTATATGAGGATTCAAAAGGATGGTTCCACTTGCCACACAGCCAAGGAAACAATGGTTCTTTTGCGCGAGAAATTCAATGGCCGTGTTATCTCATGTTGCAGTGATGTTAATTAGCTACGATCATGTTATTTGACACCGTTGAACTTCTTTCTTTGCGGATATTTAAAAGAAAACGTGTTCGTCAATAAGCCAAGAACAATTCAAGACCTAAAGGATGAGATAATTCGGCACATTAATGAAATTGAACTTCAGTTATGTCGCAGAGTCATGAAAATATGTACCATCGGGTAGAAGTATGCCACCGAGGCCATGGCCAGCATTTGGCCGATAATTATCATAGATCCTTCTATCATAATAAAAAATATTAAGATAATTCCAAACTTTTCGTGTTATTTACAATTAAGATCGTGCGTTTTGGTTGGACCACTAGGAGTATAGGCTAAAAGTTTTTACTGTATTGAAATGCCAATCTTGTTTTACACCAACGTTTTGTACACACATTAGATTTTTGTTTTGTGTTTGATTTTCAAATACATTTGTGCAAGCCTTTACCTTGTATAGCTCGCAAAAATAGTTTTTTATGGACCAATCTAGCGCTTATTAATATCTGATCCGTTTCTGAGGGGCTCTTAGAAATTCGTACATAAAATATATTTAAGTTTTTGTCGGAGGTATTTAAATTAGGAGAAGTTCGCTCACTGGTTTTGAGTTAAATAAATTAATCCATTACCAGCTCTGGTCAACGCAAACGGCACCTTAAGAAAACATGGTCACATAAATATCGTTAATAATTTTGTCTATCATAATGAAGAAAAGCTCCATAAATACTTTTTTTGTGTGTGTGTATTTAACTTTATTACTCTTATTTATTGGTTTAAGTTAGAGGTGGTTGGTTGGTTGGGAGTGTGTAAGTGAAAACAATTGGCACCCTCGATTAAATTCGATACATTGTAGATGTTTGTATGTATGTCTCTATGACAAGACATTGTCCATGTACACATTTTATTCTTTATTTGTTTGTTTGTTCGTGTAGTGTTTTAATCAACAATACGGTCAGCATATAAATCATCTTTAAATAGTTTCTTTAGTGTTTTCACTCATTTCGTTTATGTTACGATTATTGTTGCAAATGCATCTTATTGGGCTAATGGACGTATATGAAAAATCTAATTAAATATTTCTCTGTTCCAAAACTCCTTTAACTGTGTTCATATGAATATCTGGTATCTTACGTGTTCAAAAAGACATTTATACAATCTATCTGCGTATGTATGTATTTATGTCTACAATGTATCGTATCATTATTACAGTGGCATAAAGTCATAGTGGGGAATTTTTGTATGTGTGTTTGTGAGTATTTGTATGGTAACCCAGCGGGAAATCTCAGAAGACCTTTTTACTTGAGGCCTTATTGAAGACCTGCTTAGAAATTTTTTTAATTCAATTAACATTCTGATCTAACTGCTTAAGAATGCCTCATAGAAGGCAGCTGGTCTTCCGTATAAAAGGTAAGATATACATTCCACATTCTATGAGAAGGAAGAAGAGAAGAAGTATGATTTTCGGTTTTTTTTTGCCAAAGCAAAAGCCAAAGAATTAAAATCGCATTATAAAATCACCATTCCTTGGAAGGCCTTCTAAGAGCCATTAATTTATAAGCCTTCCAGAAGAAGCGAGAGCGGAAGGCCTACCCCACAATGACAACGTGTGTAAATAAGAAATGAGTATGGAATGGAGCGAGCATTCCTTGTACATTCAAAAGAAGGAGTATAGAGGCTTTATAGAAGGCATCCGTATTCCTTCTTTTCCCGCTGGGAAGAATTAAGTATTCCAAAAGGCTTATAATGATAATGAAATAAACCAGCAATGGCCAGCCACAATAAAAGCTTGCTAAACCTCAAATAATCGTAAAAGTAATTTCATTTCATTTTACTTTTTTCGTTTGAATATTTTTGCTTTGTTTTGTCCATTGCAACTTAAGTACACGTATCTGGAGAGAAGGTAGTAACGGTAGTTGTGAGTATGTTTTTGTTATAGCTAAATTTTTTTTTTAGTGTTAGTTACAACAAGAGTATATGTATATAACGATTATTTTTCCTCATAAAGCAATAAGTACCAACACTCTAATGAGCATATGCAATACAAACAGGACCCTGCCATTGGCATGCTTAAGGAGTTTCCTTCACACGTACACATAAATTTAAGGTTCTTTTTAGAAATAACATTTATGCTTCTCTTCGAATATTTCTCAATGTGCCTAAGAGTGTGTTTATGATCACATGTTTTCGTTATATTGTTGAAAAAATCGTAGTTGTAGTTGTTGGGGTCGCATTCATAGTCTTTGTCGCAAAATTTATTTATTTTCAACTTGTTTTTGTTTTCGAAGTTTGGGTTTATTTATTGCATTTTCGTCCGGTGGTGCAAGTGCTTGTTGTTTCACTATCGCTTTATGGTCATTTACAATTGGGATCATATATTATTATGAATTTATGACATCTTAGTTGCTTTGCGGTCTTAGCGCTGCATGCACATAATATTTTCAGTTGGTATCGGGATCTGAAAAAAGAAAGCTTTATCACAAAGGAAACATAAAGAACAAAGTCCTGGTAACAAATGTTTTAAATTGAGTGTAATGATTCAATTAAGGTCTAGTGAACAAAATCATATTCTTATATATTTTAAAAATCAGTTTTGCAAAAACAAAAACTTTTAATATTAAGTTTTATGTAATTACCCTAGAGGGAAGCGAATTGACACCAAAGTAGTTCCGTGATAGGACTTTTGTGGTAGAGACTGGTTCTATTACTAATACTGAATATGAATGGGACCTATAAATTTTACATGGGGTTGTCATTGGACGGGGTCAATTGACAACTAACAGCCACCATTTGACAAGTCACACATCTATTTTCAACGAAAGTGTTTGGTGTTAGTTACTACAATGGGGAATTATTTCAATACAATGTAGTATTATTTCAATAAAACAAGGTCTAGAACTAAATTTAAGAACCAACTTTTAGAAAGTCCAAAAAATATTTCACACCACCGGTGAATACTATACTGAATTACTTTTTCTACCTTTTAGTTCTTCATAAACCAGTTAAATAAAGGATTCGCTCTCCTTCCACTGGTCATGAGTTCTTTCTTTTTGTACTTGATCCATTTTCACAAACCCCAGGAACAATTGGAACAAAGTTGGAACAATTGACATAAATTTCCCGCAGGGTACATATTAAATTTTAATAAAATCTATTACCGCTAACATGTTAAAATGAATTAAATTTACCAAAAATTTATTTTTTTATAAGCAACTTTATTATATTCAACATTTTTCATTTTTCAAATTTATTCTATGAGTTAAATTTCAGTTATGTATTTTATAAAGCTTTTTGTAATAGCTCTATTCCTTAATTTTTTTTTTTTTTAGTAATGACTTTATACACTACCAGACTATTATATTGTATTTTCTTGTTACATTCTACCTTAGCTTTCTGCTGGTGTCCAATAATTGTAAATTTTTCTGTACATAAATATACTTCATTGCTATCCAACGGAAAGCTAAGGTAGAATGTAACAAGAAAATACAATATAATAGTCTGGTAGTGTATAAAGTAATTTCTAAAAAAAAATTAAGGAATAGAGCTATTACAAAAAGCTTTATAAAATACATAACTGAAATTTAACTCATAGAATAAATTTATTTTTTTAATTAACAAAATGTTTTTAAACCTTTTGAGAATTCTTAAAGAATAATCGTATCTTATATCTTCTCAACAGAGGTTAAAAGTTTTCATTAACTTAAGTCCTCGTCCATACTATGAAACATTTACTTAAGAAACTTTCTTCAACTTTCGTTTTGCATTATTTAAATATTTTGTACGACTTCCTCTTTATTCTTTCATCGTTGTCATAAGTTTTACGTAAACAAATTTTCTGGACATTCCGTAAGTATTTGTCGGAAAAATTGGAAATAAAAACTATTGTATTTTTATAGAAAGCGGGAAAGAACTTTTGTTTTAACCGAATTTCGTGGGAAAACATCCAAGATGGAATCAAGTCTTCATCAAGGACTCGCTTCCCTTATCGCTTTTGACCGCCAAAATTTTTCAAATAGATAAAATAACTTTAGCAACTCTTGTTTGATCCATTATTAACCACACCTCCGTATAGATCACATTCTGTAAGATAATTTTAATTTATTTGCAGTTCTTAGTTCTTCCAGAGTCGACATAAAGTCATTAAAGAGTTGCAAAATCATCGATGGCACTACTGATAGTATCAAATATCAATTGTTAAAATTAATTCTATCAGGGGTTCACCAAAGAAGGTACAAAAAGTGGGTTTGTGAAACTTTTACAAGGTTTTTTTTTTATTCTAAACATGCACATAGAATAATAAAATTGAGCGTTTTTTTCCGTCAAGCTAAAGTAATATTTAATTGTAGCGTTTAATCACCCTGCTGAATTTTGTGTCAATTGCTCTTAAAGCACTTATCCCGTGACCAGAGAACAAAATTTTATAGTAAAAATGAACGAATTGTGATAGGTAAAAACAAGAGCTTTCACTTAAATGGTGATAATGTGTTTAGAGTGTAGTTGGTCCAGAGGAAAGGTAATTGGCACAAAACTATTCATGTGACTGTATTTTGTGCGGGTAGTGGCTGATTCTCTCTGGTTCAAACAATGAAGGGGATCTATCATATTGATATGATTAATTTGTGACAATATCTGCGACAGGCATTATTTTAACCGAAATTGTATGTGTCCATTAAGAAGGTTATTTCAGTGACCTGTTACAAATGTCAAAAAGGTGCCAACTAACCCCTCGTAGGACATCGCCATGTTAAAGTGACTTGTCACGTGACAAGTTAAGTGTTAGTTTCCTTTGCCCTAGGGCAGATATTCCGAATTAAAAAAAATCTGCGTTCGGTGTTCCATGGCCACGGCTGCCAGATTTTCAAGTTATCGTTAATTTGATGTTTTTTGGGTCCAATTGGGGCCCATTGACAATTTGAGAATTTATACCCTAAATCTTACGGATATTCAAATGACTAATTTAAAAAGTTTTTAGTATTATTTTGTATTTTTGAATAACTTCTTGGATACTTTTGTTAATTTGGTTGATAGTAATTGTCCCTTGTATGCAGTTCATAGCACAAATATAAATATCAATGAGAGTTTACGCTTGGGAATCTCGTAATAGATCCATTTTTAAAGCACTGAAAAAGAATTTCTGAGCAGTAAAATCGGTGTTCGAATTTCCAAATTTTTCTTTAAATGATTACACAGAAAAAATATCTCAAGAAAATGTTTAACAACGCGAAAGTGATGCGCAAGAACTGCATTTACGAACGTACTTGGGATGCCAATCTGGACTGATTTTTCTGGATTTCTGGATTTTTCTGGATCAATGTGTTTCATTAAGATGCTACTTTTTTAAATAAACGACACTTTTTGAATATTGAAAAGGTTTTATATACGTAACATAAATTTTTAAAAATGAAAATGACAAAACGATTCGGGATTTATCAATCCCGAAAAATCCTAGGATTTCGGGATTCGGGATTTCCCGTTTGGCATCCCTAGAACGTACTCAAACTGAAAACAGCTAAAAAGTTTTCAAAAAATAAAAAAAGTGACTTCACAATGACGATTATTCTGACGATTTAAGTAAGTCAATTTGACGATAATTTTTGCAAAATTTGCCGATTTTCTGGTACCTATGTCCTTGGCTTAAGATTTACTTATTTGAAAATATTATCAGTGATTTTAAACGCAATTCTCGGTTGAGTTAATCCCAATGCTTCAGCAAATTCTTTTTGTGTTGGATATGGATCTTCATTAGTTAATGATAACTCTAATTCAACATCATCAAATTTGTATGGCAAGAAAACTGAAAGAACTTTTGAATTAAACGTTATAGAAAAGGCCTTCTGCAAGGGTCCAATAAGTGAAAGCTATATTTTATATGACAGTTGCTTGAACCGAATATAAACACGATAACAATATTTGTATTTGGTTTGCGGAGATGAGGGTAACTTTTTGGGAAGATAAGGTGATTTTAAGAGCTATAGTCCGTTATTCTGGATGATCGTTTGCAGGGCTGTGGAGTCATCAAAAAATAGTTCTAACTCCGACTCTGACTCTAACCGCTGAAATTTTTCAATTGCGACTTCAACTTCGACTCTAACTCTAACTTTGATGATAAAAATATATGAGACTGTTTCTTATTTGACTTTAAACTATTTTTTTTAATCCAATACTGTTTTAATAATTAAATATAGCTCGAAAATGATTCTGTAAAATATTGCATCGCCAATTTCGGAGAAATTTTATTTTGGAAAATATTGAAAAATTTTTTTAATTTTTATGCAGAACAATTTTGGAGTCGGAGTCGTTAGTTTTTGATGGTACTTCGACACCGACTTCGGTACAAAAATCTCAATTCCGACTCCACAGCCCTGATCGTTTGTATGAGAACCATCTGTGGCAATAGACCGTTATTTCACATATTTAATATTATTGATAGTTTGATATTAGACCCCTTTCAGACAAGCAAAGTTTACTTTGCAAAGTCTTGAGTTTATAGTAGAGAAGGGAAAAGAGCATAGCGGGGGAGTACATACTTTGCTGTACTCACAAATTCGTTTTGTTTTTCGTTCGTAGATTATACCTGAAGTTGGCTGCAACCTTATATTTATATACAGCGTTACCAGAATCTTTGGAAGGAAAATTGTCATATGGCGAAAGAAATCTTATTTTGAAGAGGAAAATCTTAAATTTTTTTTTCTTAATTTCAATTTTTTAAAACAATGGCAAAATAGTAAGAATTATTAATTTTTTATAAAAACATACTTCTTATTATTTAAATTGAAATACATAAAAACATAATTCGTCAGTATATGAAACTTTATAAAAATACATTTTTTCTTTTCACAAATATGTTTTTTATCAATATTCTAACTGCCTATTTCCGATGTGCGAAAGAATTATTTACTTCATACAAATACATTTAAAACAAAAACAAAGTTTTTAGAATTTGTTTTTGTTTTAAATGTAGTTGTTCGAAAGAAGGAATTCTTTCGCACATTGGAAATAGGTTATAATACGCCTTTTTTAATATTTTTATGTCCAGAAATAATGATGCAATTTTGTGTATTCTAGATACTGGGTACAAAAGTGTGCAGCACCAACACACATCAAGCTGATGCAAAACTTCATTGTTTTACAAATTGACTGTTTAAATAATCGTGTATTTTCTATAAGCAAAATTAAAGTAAAAATCAGAATTTCTAAAAATAAAAAATCATCATTTGAGATAAAAATCTTTAATCATATTTTTGTTAAAAAAAATCATCATTCTGGCAACGCTGTTTATATATTATATTCAAACAAGAGAAAACAAAAATTTGTCAAATTAAACTTTGTGTGTCTGAGCACCAAACAAAGTTTAAAAGAAAATTCAACAGACTTTGTCAAAGTAAACTTTGCCTGTCTGAAAGGGGACTTACAAACTGTCTTTTAATAGCATTCTAGCTCCAAGTCACCCTCAATTGTAGGAGTTAAATCGAATTTCTTACTTTATATATGTTTCGTACTTTAAATAAAATGTTTTTAAATATTTGTTAAGTTATTTAAATTTATTGTTTTTTTTTTTTATTTTAAAACTAAATATATTTTATAAATATAATTATTAAATTATAATAAACTTGGTTTAAAAATATGCATGGAGTTTTTTTTCGTTTTTTTTTTTGAGAGAACAATATAAAATATTTTTTATTGTTATATTTAATTAGAATTCACTCTTTGTTAATGTTTATAAATAATTAGCATATACTAAAACGCAAAAGGCTCTAACTAACCAAAAATTCAAAATCGACTTCTACATTGATTCTGATGTATTGCGACAACAGAAATGTTTACAAAGTTGTTGGCATCTTTCGATTAAATTAACAATAAACAAAAGGTCCTATCTACAAAAGATTACATGATCGCTAAAATATCTAATTGTTTGCATAATATGCAACATTGTCAGTTGTCAAAACAACTGGTGGGTTTTACAAGAAAAAAAGAAGAAAAATAAATTATAAACAGCTTATGTCTATTTCTTAATTTATAATTTTAAATGGTTTTTTTGCTTCTCAAAATATTAGATAGAGCCTTTTGCGTTTTAGGTAGGTATGTTTATCTAAATTAATTAGGAAATTTATTTTAATCATTTCATTATTACATTTTAATAAATATTCATAAATAAATAAGAATTGGGATAATGTTAAAATTCTTAAAATACTCGTACTTAGATTTATGAATTTGTTTGATTTTAAATTATTGCTTTGCTTTCTCCTTGCGCATTTTTATGTATGTGTTTATATGTGTATCTGCATGTGTATGGGTTTTGGTGTGTATTTGTTTGTTTATAAATTTTTCATGTGTTAATGTGTGTGAGTATGTCTCTTATAAATATTTCTTAAAACTATTTCTATGAATAATTAAATAGAATTATTTAATGTGAAGATTGTACTTTTAACTTTGTATTTGCTTTGTTTTAAATTTTTATTAAAATTAAATCTATGATTTATATATAAATAACTTAAAATATTTAAGTAACTATTTGTGTTAAAGAATCTTTAATTCTTGTAAACTTAAATGAGAATTATTGCTTATACGAAGATTTAGTAAATAACTTAAATAACTAAAGATTTCATAAATAGATTTGGTTTTTATTGTTTCAAAAATTATTTGAATATTTTCTTTTTTAATTAGAAATGTTTGCCTTAAATAACAAAAAAGGGAAGCTTAACATTGAGAGGAATCAAAGTTCTAGCATGGATGTTTCTGCTAATTTCTGTGATTTAATGATGCCTATATCTAATTTTTTGAGTGTTACGGTTTCTAAACTTTAATTTACATCTAAGCCTTTGTTAACGTGGAAAACATTTGAGTTTAAGCTACACAAAGAAACCTTGTGAATTCAAAAGTTGAAAAATTCCTTTTAATAGAATTTATTAATTAGAATTAGATTGTAAGACCTCGTATGGCGAATACTTTTTTTTGTAATTTTGTAATATTTTTATGCAAATTTGACCTCAATAAAAAAAATTGCAAAAATATTTTTATTTTTTTTTGCAAATAAAAACTTCAATGCTTTTTACCGTACTCGAGTTAGCTTTACTAGTAGGGTGCCCATCTTGTTAAAATTGGGACTAGCACAGTGTTATTAGTGCTCATATCTTCCAGAATTTATTCAGCATTTTTTTTTATCGATAGTCTAAGAACGATGTCGACCAATTATCTTTCAAAATCATTAAATTTGCGTTAAAATGGCATCGATTTATTTTTGCATATTGTTGCATATATTAGTGAAAATGCATATTTAATTTTTAAACGCATTTTTTTACGGTTTTGAGGGATTTTTTTAATTTCCATATTATAAAAAAGTTCTAAAAAAAAATTTTAAGTACCGCAAAAAAACTTTCCAAAAAATTTAGAAGCCAATTCGACAATATTGCAATTTTTAATGAAATGTATCCCTTGATTCCCCTTCCACCGCAGCCAATAGTAGGAAATTTGGGGCCTGGCTAGATGCTTCAGAATTCTATTCAAAAAACTTCAAGTAATTTAAGAAGTTTCGAAGAGCTTGTTGATGTCGATGATTGTGCAATTAAAAAAGTAAACGAATTATTAAATTTAGATGACCGCAGAAGTCAATTAGCATTTGCATTTTCCAATAACAGATATATTCGTGAAACAATAACTATGTAATTAGGAGGGATTTATTTCACTTTATGCTCAAATTAATTGATATTGCAGAAAGTAAAATTTACAATAAGAAGGAAGAATAGCGCGACAAATTAAAAAAAAAACCAAACCATTTTGCAAAAAAAAAAAATAATTAAGGATTGATTTGGAATAAAAGTGGGATTTGAAAATAAATTTCTTCAAAATGCATTGGCATTCTTCAAGTACAAGACAAAGTTTTCCTTTTATAAAACAGTACTTATTTATTTAAACAAACAAAAATTAGTTATTTTAGTTTTAAGTAAAATTAAAAAACGATTTTTTATGGAAATTTTCTTAGTTTTTAGTGCATATTTTTCATTTTTTAATGCATATTTTGGATTTTTTAGTGCATATTTTAAGCGCATATTTTCGATTTTTTAGTGCATGAAAATCTCATCCCTAGTTATAACGGTCAAAAACATATTGTTAACTGGAAGTTAAAGTAAAAGTTAGTTTTAACAGAACTTTATGAAATTGGCCTTTAATTTCGCAAACCTATAAATATATCATTTTAAATTACCGGAAATTTCAAAAATATTTTTTAACGGAACTACTTTCTAGTAGTGCAAGCATTTTTAATTCGGAAAATTAAAGTAAATAACAGAATACAATAAAAATCTCTTTTAATAATAAGAAGCAGAGATTGTGTCACTTGAATCGGTTGAATGTTCTGGATAAACTGCCAAACAATCTATAGGAGACAATAAAAAGGTATTTAATACAGACAAAAAATTACACACAATTATTTATTAGGCCAATGCCAGAGTCGCCGCTAGAAGCGAAGCGAAGATAGAAGTGATAATAGTTTGTGCTATAGCAATCGAACAAAAAGATTTCTTCAGTTAATATTAATTCTTTAGTGTTTTATCAGTGCTTTTGTATGAAATGTGGATTCTGACGATGAGTTTTTTATGTTAATTAGTACTTTCAGTACATACAGGTATCGATTTCCATTGTTTTCATATTTAACATACAAATTTATTTAAATTTGTTTTATATCTTTTTTTATTAAACACATACACCCGTATTCAAAACGAAAATTTGTGTACTCCGACTATACTCCGCTCATCGAGTGAGCAACTAAAATGTTGATTAAGCTTAATCACCATTTAGTCATGAGTTTATTCAAAACTCTTTTAAATCGCCCGGCTAACAAAAATTTGTACATCTCTGTTTTAGTTAAATTCAACGCAAATTGACAGCAGTTAATTGGGAGTTAAAAAGTCTTTGATCATTCGATAATCATAGTTTATTAATAAGTGTTTTGAATAAGAAATCCTTAATCAGGAGATATGCAGTAACTAAATTTTTGTTTTGAATACGGGTGATAAAATTTATCAAATGATCACAAATTTACAAAGAAAAGGAATGCTTGAAAAGGTTTTTTAAATAGAGAAAAAGGAAAACAACTTTGACAGAAAAACAAAAACAAAAGAAAAGAAACTACAACATTCTAGAAACCATTACACAACCTGCTTTATACCAATTAAAGCATTAATGAAAAATTAAATCAGTTTTAATTAAAAATTTTGTCAATTAAACGTTAGATCAAGTAAATAAACCTTTTTATTCACTTGATTAAACTTTTAATTCACTTAAACCTTTTTATTCACCTGATTAAACTTTTAATTCACTTGATTACATTTTTTATTAAAAAGGATTTTATTATTGATTAATGCTTTAATTAGTGAAAAAAAAATTTTTGTGCAACACAAACTCGCATTAGGTTTTGCTCTCACTCTGACATCTTTTGAACAAATACTTAAGAAAAACAAAAGCCGTGGTTTCTACCTAAAGATAATAGCTTCTAGCTGACACGCTGACCTCTGCCTTAATCGTTTAACCTGGATTAAGAGTTTATTTCATTAAAAGACACGTTACATTTTTCACCAAACAATTATGCCACAAGACTTTAGATAGCTGCACCATTTAATCCAAAAGAACAGAAACAAAATGAAAAAGAAGACTCTTAATTAATATGTTGCATCTGTTGTTGCCTCTGTTGATACCACTCGTTCACAAGCCGCTTAAATTATATTGTTTAAGATGAAAATTTCGTAAAACATTCGACCAGCCAGCCGACCAAACATTTAGTAATCAGTTAATCTAATTTCAATTTATGTATTTTAGGAGTTTGTGTACGCATTCACTTCTAAATCACGAAATAATACAGTTTTTATCTTTATCGTTTGGATCCGAAGGTTTGCGTTTACGATCATAAGCCAAAGCGTCATTGGGTACATAACTAACGCGTACACCACCGTAATGACGTCGCAAAGGAATTTGATACATATAATCTTCGGAGCTCGAAGAACTAGAGGAGCATGTAGAACAGACACTAGAGGCATCTTCCGAGTCATCATCGTTGGTTCCCATTGTTAACTGGGATGAATGATGGTGGCGTGTAGGATCTAAACCTGCGGTTTGTAGTATAGAAGGGGGTCCTTGATAGGACGAGGACAGTGGTTGGGCTGTGGCGTAGGTGTCAGCTCGAGTTGTGGAATTCGAACGGTGGCCGCTGCCAGAACGATGTGACTTACGGCGTCTACGTCTTCGAGAGGAATGTCCACCGCCGCTACTATGTCGATGCTTTTCAGATGTATTTTCACTACTGCGTTGTGTACCGGCTCCATTTCCGGAATAACTACGTGAGCGTGGTAATGTTTCGGCAGGAATACCCTCAAAACGTACACCTTTCTTTTTTGGTTCACCACTCATGGGCGAAGAGGATGAAGCTCCGCTCAATATGGAAACTGGATGTATAGGTTGATGTCCAGGATTTGATTGAGTAGATTGGTGAGAAAGTAAAGAACGTTCTCCTGCAGATGCAGTAGGGGAACCCATAAGTTCGGGAGGTAGTGCTGTAGATGCTACAGATAGATTTGGTGTTGGAAGATCTGGTATTTCTGAAGGTGGCGGCGAGGCTACTACATGTGGCATATGTTGGCCATAGTCGGAACCATAATGTAGTGTTTGTTGTTGGTGTTCTAAATTTGCAGAATTTTGTTGAGGTAACGTAGAGGAATTTTCTGGTTGTGACAACTCAGGCATACTGGAAGTTTTACAATTTTCTACTTCAGATATTTGATGCAGTTGGCGTTGGAGGTTGTAACTATTGGCACCTGTTAAAAGAGGTTTGTTAGGCCAATTGCTTTCTAAATTTATAGCCATTTCGTTAAAGTTATAAGGACCATCCCGTTTAAGTTCCATAGGTTTTGGCATCGAATGATTGAATTCTCCTGGCGATGTTAGAGGAGACATATTCTGCGACGAAGATGAAGGCAAGCCACCCGAGAAATCTGTAAAATCTCCAGCCGTATGTTCCATATCTTTAACCACACCTGCATCGGAATCCGAGGTAGGATAACTTTGTTTAGCACCATCTGTATTTGAGGCTAGACCCACGAGACCACTACTCGAAGCATTGCTGCCAATACCAGCCGCTATTTGCTGACTTTGCAATTGATACATAGCCTGGTTGAAGTTTTGTTGATGTTGATGCTGTTGCAAGGGTGACATTGGTGGCGAACTGGATGCATGACTGCTGGGTATGCGTGTTTGAGGCCTCACCCGTTGAGTGGGTGGTGTTGGGGTTGTGTACATGCCAGTGCCCGAACTATCAGAAGGTGTTGGTGGTTCACCTTTACTACAGGCAATCGAACAGTAGATGGCTCCACGTCTCGGCAAAAATGCACGTCCCAACAACGAACAACGACATGTATTACAAGAAAAACATTCATCAGTTGCATGCCAATGCTGTCCGTCATGACTCATTTGCCCTTGATCTACACCAATGGCTTCTCCACAAAAATCACAATATTCCGCGAACATTGCATCGAAACACAGCAGACAGTAGGGTTTACCCTCCCGCATTATATACCTTTGACCACCCAGTTGTTTTTCGCATTCATGACAGGCAAAATGATTCATATGCCAAGCACGTCCTTCAGCTTCGGTGCATTCATCTGCCAGGATAATCTGTAACGACAAATAAGAAAAGTTTTCATGAATTAAGGAATAAACTTTTTCCATTTGGCTTTCTTGACAGAGTTTGTTAAAGAAAAGTTTGTTTTATAAAAGGTGTTGTTGTGTAAGCAACTTGTGTGTCACTTTGAATTCTGTATAAATATTTTGTACTATTAAGTTTTTGATATAAAAGTCAATGTGTTGTATTGATTCGCACAGTGGCAGGGGAAGTTTTGCGATTAAATTGCACTAGGTATTTGAAAGATTTCAAGTAAATGTATACATTTGTATTTTATTATGTTTTTTTTGTTCCTACGTCTCACCTCCCATACAAAGACCATATATGTTCTTGTATATCTGGAGAACGGCAACAGATACAGTTTAGAAATTTGGTATACACTACCTTGATTATCAATGCACAATATCTGTAAATAAAAGTGGGTGGAATTGGAGAAGTGGGGGTAGCACAAAATATAATTCTATATATATGGTGAAAGCCAATACGTCAAGTTTCCAAATGTGCTACAAAAAGCTAGGTTATCCATACACAACAACCGTCAATAAGTGCGCGGGATCGGAGAAGTGGGCGTTTAATAAATAGCATTCTGTATATCTGGAGAACGGCACTAGCTAAAGTTTCAAAATTTAATAAAAATTTCTGCGTTACCAATACACAGGATATGTTAGAAAGTGGGTTGGAGTGGATAAGTGGGCGCGGCAACTTCCATACAAAGTCAAAATAAATTTCTGTATGTCTAAGAATTGGCAACAGCCTAAGTTCCCAAATTTGGTACAAATAGCTTGGTTATCAAAACGCGACATCAGACAAAAAGTGGGCGGGAAAGTTTAAGTGGGCGTGGCACAAAATAGAATTCTGTATATCTGAAAAACGGTCAATGTTAAATTTTCCAAATTGGGTACACAAGGAATGGTTTTTAATACACAGCATCTGTAAAACATGGGCGCCATCGGAGAAGTGGGCGTGACACAAAGTAGGACCTGTATATATAGAGAGCGGCAATAGCGAAAGTTTCCAAACTCGTTACAAATAGCTCGGTTATAAATACACAACATCTGTCAAAAAGTGAGCGCGATTAAATAAGTGGGCGTAGCACAAAATAGATTTCTTTATTTCTGGAGAACTGAAGGCAAAAATTATCCAAATTTGGTACACATAGCTGGGTTGTCAATCACAAAATCCTTTAAAAAGTGGGGATTATTGATTAAGTGGGCGAGGCACCTACTATACAAAGAAAATATAGGTTTGCGTATATCTGCAGAACGGCAACAGCTACAAGTTACAAATTTTTTACACATTTCTTGGTTAGCAATGCACAACGTCAGTCAGGAAGTGGGCGGGCTTGGAAAAGTATCCATGGCAACTTCAATATAAATACAATATAGATATCTGTATATCTAGAGAAAGGTAACAGTAAAAGAATTTAAATTTAGTACAAATTGCTTCAAAGCATGCTAACACAACGGGAACTAATTGCTGGGCCCATGTGAGCTGTTCTTAATTGCGGCTGCCAATGGAATCTAACCTACTTCGTTAACAATATACGAGATCGGCTTTAAAAAATGTTTATAATTATGAAGCGCGCCGGGCTTAGCTAGCAACTTAATAATTTCAAATGCAAACTGAAATGGTATTCACTGTTCACTTACAATAATTCAAATTCAGATTTATTTTATAATTAATAGCAATTTGTATTCCTGACGCGCTGTCAGCAATATTGCACAACTGCAACACTTTGATTAAAGTTAAGAGTATAAAATAAAACTCACCTCATCACAGGCTGAACATCTTGGCTTCAAAGTTTCTGCATGATGTCGCCCACAATACAGACGTCCATCACGATGAAAGTAAATGAGATCGACAAGCAACTCACGACACACACAGCACACAAAACAGCCGGGATGCCAAGATGCATTTGGACCCAAACGGGTTGCAAAGACAGCAATGTCACCCGTCGAAATTAAATCATCACACTGTAATTGAATTTACAAGAAATTTAAAAGAATATTTTAATCAGTTCTTTTCTACTTTTCATCACACAAATAAAATAATAAAACTAAAGATTAAATAAATAAAGAGTAATAAGAAAGTTAAGTCAAAAAAGTACTCGTTATAAAACACTTTAGAATTTGCTAAAAACTTTTTTACATTCTCCCGAACAAGTCAAAGTAAAAGCAGCAGTACGAAAAGTTTAAAAGTTGCATTAAATATTGCAAAGACGGACGCTTGAACTGACTGAATATGTTCTTAGCACTTTTGCATCACACAAACCAACAGACGTAAGTAGTCTTGCCGTGTAATGTGTACATTACAATTACCCTCCAGTTAGCCAGGTCATGTCTTAAGGTGTCTTTCAGTTTTCTTTTTTTCCCTCTTTCTTGCTTTCTTTTACTTTTATTAACAAAGTCAAGTTTAAGTTTGTTTGGCTTCCATAATGTTGCAAGTATCTATAAGTTGTCTTGTTGTTTACAAAATTTTTTTATGGACTTTTTATATTTTATTCTGGCGTTGACTTGTGCTCTCTCCTTCTTCTTAGTACTTGCAACATTGTGAACAATTTTTGTTTTCGTCTTTTTAAGTAGGTGGTGTTGGTCATGTTTGTAAAATAAATGAAAAAAAAAAAAAAATATTCATAATAACACATGTCATTGAACACTTGCTACATTTGGTGACAGTTAAAACTTTAGTTGTGCCACATACAATTAGTGCCTGGACATATGTTTGACCACAAACAAACTACATTCCTTCAACTTCGTATTCACAAGTTTGTAAAGTGTTACACCCATGAAATTAACTTAAAATAACTAATTGCATTTAATCCGACATCTGAGCCGAATTCAAGTTGTTAAAGATAAACAGTTAAACGGATGTTTGTTTGAAAACACTTGGGTACGTTTTATTTAAAAATGTAGTAGGCGTGAGATATTTCTGGAAATATTGTAATTTAATGCCATTAAATGAATAAGCTTTAACATAGTGTTTAGAAGGGTTTATACGCGATAAAAGTATCCGCGAAAACTACCTCGTGATTCCTGGGAATGAAATATTACGTTTTGCTTTTGTGTTATTTAATATTAAAAAATATTCTTTATTTGTAATAAGATTAAGATTTATTGTATAAGATTAAGAAATTGTATCAAATGGTTTAATTAATGCGCGAAATTCAATCCTTTTTGTTCAGTTTGTCGAAGAAAATTGCTTACAACATTTCCTATAATCTTAAGCGATACAGCAAGTAGATAAAAGGGCGAACGTACGATTTTTCCATATGTTTTAACCGTTAATCGAACTTTTTGTTCTCCTTACACTCTTCTTTGCTTAATTGATTGTAATAGAGAGATTTTGAAGAAAGAGTGCAAACATAACATATATTTTGCATGTAAAATAACTAAATATAAAAATGTCTTTAGAAGTAGCTTAAAAATATAATATTAAATTTTCCAGTTTCCAGCCCGATTTCCTCAAGTGAAACAACTGAGATATCATAGCATATATATATCAACATTTTATTTTTCCATCCTGTTTGACCGTTCGGCCAACCAAACAAATTGCTTAATTTGGTTAAATAAAAAAGCCCAAATATTTGGACTTCATTTTTTAATGTATGTTAACAATCCGTCCTTGAGGTTTAGTAAAATTTGTGGATTTAAAGGGATAAAACAAAAAATTTCCTTTAAAATGTATCTGTACATTATAGAAGAAAATTGAACTTGTGTTCAGTGCTCTTATATCCCGATATTCATTATTCCTTTTTTACGGGAGGAAGAATTTTTTTTTAAATTTGCAGACTAGTGCTATCGGTTCAGTGGTCCAATCAATTACTTACAGAGATCGCGTGATTTTATTCTTTAACAAAATTTTTTTGAGGCACGTCTCAGTTTATGATAACAGATAAAAAACTTTGAAGGAATTGCCAAGATACGACTTTAAGACGTACTTTATATAGCAACAATTACTAAAGAAACTGTCACACAGCGGTAAATTGATATTCGACTGAATTATACCCCTCCCTCCGTAACATAACTAAACAGCGTTATTGTCTTTTTATGATCACAGATTAAGGAAAATTTTACTTGTTTATAATTTTTAATATGGATATCAAACAAGTTGGAAAGTATTGTCGGTCAAGCCTGAACATATGATAAGCCACACTACGCTATTTACATTACACTTTTGGAAAGTGTACCCTACATGGAACAACCATGGACTTTACTGGAACCAAATTATGTTATGAGATTAAAATTCATAAAAGAGGTATTTAAGCCGAATATTATTTAGATATCAACATAACGAAAATTAAAAATACATATAACATAAGTAGAATTTTTTTAAACTTAAAGTGGTTTAATGGCCGGGTTTTGCACAAAATTGTGCCTTGTCATAGCAGCTTTAACAAAAGTGTTTATATCCTCCACCATGCTAAGCTTGTCATTCCGTGTTAAACTTAGACCGCATTAAGTAAAAGTAACTCCAAGTCGAATTATCAATGTCCATCTGTCAAAAGACAGAGTTTTTTTCTTAAATATAAAAAGCACAAATGTTTTCAATTGTTATACCCCTGTAGGAAATTTGTGTCAATTGTTCCAACAGAACTGCTCCTGGGATTTGTCAAAATAGAATAAGAACAAAAATAAATAACTAGTCACAAGGGAAAGAAGAACTAATCATTTAACTGGTATATGAAGCAAGAACAAAAAGGTAGATTTTTTTAATTTTGTACTAATTTTTTTTTATTTATTAGGACCTGTTACAAAGTTCACTATTCACCGGTGGTGTGATGCATTTGTTTGGGTCTATTTAAAAATTTGTTCTTATTATTAATTCTTGGACTATTTAATTTTTGTATTAATTGAAAAAATACCAAGGCCTAGCATTGTAGTAACTAACACTAAGCACGTTTGTTGAGAATAGACGTGTGACTGGCCAAATGGTGGCTGTGGTCAGCGTTACCGTTGGATATTTTCAAAAAGTACCAAAAAAAGGGAATTTTTACAAAAAAAGGTGCACCAAAAAGGTGATTTAAGAAAAAAAGACGGCACATGTTTTAAAATTGAAAGAAGTACACAAAATAATGTTTTTGCACGTGTTTTGTTTAATTTATTTAAAATTTCCAATAAAATTTTTATATGGTTACAAAAAAATCCAGAAAAGATTATATCAGATGTAAGTAAAAACTTTTTTATGCGATTTTAATTGATCTTAGCTTGCTGAATCCAAATCTGTTCAATGATTGGTGACCACCGTCTGTACAAAGCTTTAGTAAAAACAATAAAAAGCCAACAGCATTGATATAAAACCAAAATACATAGTGAAATTATTTAAGCGAAATATTAAAAAATATTCTTTTGAAAACACGATTTTAACACAGAAGAAGAATTTACAGAATCGTTTGAGAGCCTTCTTCCAATCTTATTTACAAATAATCCTGTCAGTGAGAAACACGTTAATTTTCTACGGATGTCTTAATGGGCAAAAGAACATTATATAATCTTAGGACATTTTCAGTTTTTTCACCACATCCTTAGAAAACTTGTAATTCCGTTTTAAAGCAAATGATTTTCTTTGAATTGAATCAGCATTTTCCTTACCTGTCCAGCCACACTGCACGATGTTAATTGTAATTAAAACAAATAGTTTTTTGAGAATTATCTTAATATTTTGTTAATAAGATAGTAGGATCTATGGCAATTATGTGGGGAACAAATATCGGTCAAATGCTCGCCACGGCTTCGGTGGCACACCTCTATCCGATGGTCCATATTTCAATGATTTTGAGACATAATTGATGTTCAATTTCGTTAATGTGCCCAGAAATCTAATTTTTTAGCTCTTGAATTATTTTTGCTTATTGACGTACACTTTTTTTCAATATCCCAAAAAAAAGAAGTCCAACGCTGCCAAATCACATGATCGTGGCGGCCAATTATCTCGTTGCCTGTGTGTCAAATGGCACTATCCTGTTGGAACCACACATAGTCCAGGTCCATATACTCCATTTCTGGCCAGAAGAAGTCCGTTATCATTTCGCGAAAGCTAACTCCATTCATGACAACTGCTTGGCCGACCTCTTTTTCGAAGAAGTAGGGCCCTACGATGACGCCCCCAGCTAATACACCGCACCAAACAGCCACTATTTGTGGATGCATTGGCTTTTCAACTATCACTCGTGGATTCTCATTTTTCCAAATGCGCCATTTATGCT
This sequence comes from Pollenia amentaria, assembly GCA_943735925.1. NCBI lineage: Eukaryota > Metazoa > Arthropoda > Insecta > Diptera > Polleniidae > Pollenia > Pollenia amentaria. The sequence continues at coordinate 103,652,645 of OX031010.1, read as the reverse complement.
TGTTAACGATTCCACTGAGCTCAATTATGCTGACCAAAAAAATCACGAAGTGCACGAAATGCATTTTGATTTTAACGTGCATTTTCCTAAAAGGCTTCAACAATCTTAACGCGCTGCTCAATTGTGTACCTCTCCATGGTTGAATTTGTCAAACACTCAGACATGTTCTGAAAATCACAAGACTTAGAATCACTGGCGATTTTAAATATAGTTGGACCCCCCCTTACATTTCTGCATTAAACATTTCCTTAATTGTTTTATTTAACTTGTGTAAATCTGGGTCTTTAAATTTTAAACTGTGCACATTTTTACTCCTCTTCTTTCAGTAATTCGTAATTTAAGAGCATTGCCTTACTTATCGGATTTGACATAACTTATTTATAATTATATCAGCAGTAAAGTTCCGTGGATTTTTTCCCAAAATTGTTGTACCGGGAAATCACAGTAATTATTTATTCTCCCGCCCTTTGGGTCAGACGTATTTCAGTGTACTTAGGGGTGTGTGAAACGATAGCAAAGTACTCATGGAAGTAAAATTTTGACACTGTTGAGGTGAATAACTTTTTACTAGCCCTGGGGGCTTGTAAAACTTTTGACATTAGCGTCAACATTTTTGAAAATTTTAATTCACCATAGAACTGTTCTACCGTTTCACACACACCCTAAGTACACTGAAATAAGTCTTAGTGTTAAATTTATTAAAATTTCTTATGACTGTTGAAGTGCATTCATTACATTTTATTTGTATAAGACAAATTCGTGCACAGAAATTTTATATTTCTCTTTAGTTAAGTACTTTATTACTCTGTAATTAACTTTTTTACTTAACTTAAGCTAAGTTCACACCTATTAAATATTTGACGTCCTACATGTAACCACTAGTTTTATTAAAAAATTGTTTTCATTTGCAAAACGTTTGCTGGATCATTGATCATTTAACAGTTTCTTAATTGGATTATACAACTTTCTCCTTACAAATAAAGATAAGGAAGTCAAGAAAAATTGTAAAAAATAAATCTAAAGTTAGATCAATTTGCTGGCCATGCTTTTTTAGATTTTTTCGTCAAATATTTTTCAGGTTTGAACATACCTTTACTAAACTTTTTTTAAATGTGTAAACAAACACTTCAACAATTCTCGTATTATATCTTCTAGTAAAATGTTTTAATATTATCTAATAAAAATTATTTAAATTCCTATTAAAATATTTAAAATTCCATTACACTATTCGAAACTATTAAAGTGAAATTTTAAACATCATCATAAAAGCGAAATAATATAGAAGTTAAAAAAATCGATAAAATACTTACACCATCACAGGGACGTGCACTCATCAACTGTCTGACATTGCCACGTCCAAGTGCATCACGTTTACGCTGTGTAGAAAATAAGCGAAGTTCTTTGCGTTCCTCATCCGTCAGCGAGTGACAGTAACGAACCTGAAATGACAGCAAAAACAAAGAGAAAAAAAACATTTTTTGATGAAAACTTTTTTCTTTCAGATGGGAGCAAAACACTGCAAACTACTGTTTCATTGGCAAATAAAATAAACAAAAAACTCTTAAAGAACATGCCCCTTTTTTAAATTTAATGCACGGAGTTAGAGCACACACAAATGACATGTTTACTAAACTATTTTAAAGAATTTAGAATTGCTACCTTATAATGTGGCGGACTAGGACGGTGATGAGGATGAAGATGGTGGCAGACCAACTTCAACACAGCATCATTATCGTCATTATTTATGAATTTCATAAACCGACCGGTCCACCAGCCCACCAAATATTCTTAAATGGAACAAAAGAATGAATTAAAACTAGAAAACGTTTGTAGTAAGCATGTGGAGATAACTGATAGCAAAAGGCCATCTTCAACTGACCACAAAACTATAAGTTGCTCTAAAGCATCATGAACACACACACACATATGACTAATATCATACTCATATGCATGTCTGGACGTACTTTTGATGATGGTTGCATTTGAGTACAGTGTGTAACATGATAAAATAAATTTAAGAATGTTATAGTTTAGGCGTTAGTTTTAGTCTTTATTTAGGTCCGTTGCCAAAGTAAAATTATACGTTTGTTAGAAAACACTTAAGATGTCTTTAGGAATTGTAGTACTGAAGATAATCCATTTTTTTATGTTTTTACCCCCATATTCAAACAAAATATTTTAGGTTTATAGCAGGTTTATCAAAGGCATTTTCTAAGAAAATTTGTTTGATAAGTCTTTTATTAATCAAAATTATTTTTTATGAATATATTGGTTATATTTTAACCGGTATTTGGCGACCATTGCTAAAGCTTCGAGAATATTCACAAAATGTGATGTTATCATCTATTCTTAATCCATATAGAATTATCATATATTTTACCTGTACTTATTTCATTTATTTGTCTGTTGAAAGTACGAGAGTTTCTTCAAGGTCTTCTTGCGAATAATATATAGAAAAGAACATTGTAAGTTAATTGTCACATGGACTTTGCAAGATTTATTTATTTTTATTATATGTTTAAATAAAACTGTTTGGCTTGGATTGATACACTACACAAGTACAGAGCTCAAGTCTAACACTGCGTAAAGGAACAGTGCAATTTGTATACCCATCACCGAAGGTCAAATGGTACATATAGGTCTGTCATTCCGTTTGTAACTTCCACCATATTGATCTTAGACCCTATAAAGTATATATATTCTGGATCCTTGAAGTTTATAACATGTTGAATGTCTGTCCGATGAAATTGGTTTGCCGAAGTCTTCAGATATGATGGGGGCTTTCATATAATTATATCTTATATAGCCCGGAATTGTTTGCTATTGAAATTTAGCCAGATCTGTCAATAAATGGCTGAGATATGAGCAAAAAATCTCGACTGACTCTAATTGTTGTCATAAAATCCCTTGTTGTTATTGTTTATTTATACCTATCAACTTCAGTAACAAGGTATAAGATGGTTTTATATTTTATTTAGGTAAATGGCTTTTTTTGCGCTTGTTTATACATAAGAAAAACATACATGTACGGCGAAGTTGATTTAACGATGTCCGTCTGTCTTTCTGTATATCTGGAAAACGGCCATACTTTTTATATTAGGTAGATGCATCTTTGATATCAATAAACAACATCATAGAAAATGTGGGAGGGATTTGAGAAATGGGTGTGGCATTAAATATATTTATTTATATCTACAGACAGATAAATGGAAAATTGTCCAAATTTGGTACACATAGCTGGGTTATGGCTATTGGATCATTGAAGCTAAATTTGAAACAAATCTTAAAAATTATAATTATTATTTCTGAAGGAAATCGTGACTTTATGTTAAAGATACACGTCTGCGAAAATCTGAACAAATTTATTTTAAAATATTTTGGGGAGCCTATAATCTCCCGATTTAAGTGAAGATATATGTAAGTTCGAATGTCTGTCATAATAAATTTCATTCATTTATATACATTTATCATGTTTTCATGGCAAGAATTTTAGAACATAAGAAAAGGATATATGGACCACTATGGACCTCCTAATTGAGTTTTGCGCAATACATGCCATTATTAAGCTCAATTATCAATATAAACTTTCAATTGAGTTATTATTCAATTAATACGCAATTGTTATAATATTGAGTAAAATTAAATGCAGCACTGTCACAAGCGTGCTTAGTGAGCAAAACACAACTCACTTAATAAAGTGTTTTGACATTTGGCAACGGAAATGTCTACAAAACAAAGGTCCATCCATAAGGTCAGCACAATAGGCCAGATGTTTATTTTGTTTATTCATTAAATATATCAAAAGTTGTTTACATTTTGCTTATACATGTGCATTTTTGTTTATGGGTCTGGCTTTTTGTCACACCGACATGAATAGTAATATATACAAGCTTTTTCTTAACTGTCAAAAGCTAATTGAGTTAGCCAAATTGTGTATGTGTGAACAGAAAGATAATTTTGTCAATAATACGAATATTAATTAAATAAAAAATGTATATCTGAACACCAAATTAAGCCTTGTACTCTGTTTAAATTTATGAGCAATGTTGTTATTTCGTACGGAAAATTTGACATGCATCAATGTTACCTATCTTGCGAGTTTGCAAAATTTGACGTTTTAATTCCCTAAATATAAACAAATTTATTACATTTCACCCGACTTTTCGTCACTTTTTGGGTGACGTTTTAAGGGTCGTCTATTTAGATAAAAATAATAAAAGGACAACATTAATACAAAATATTTTTCACAACAAGCAAGCACAACTTACAAAAATTATATATTATTTTACATTTAAAACATTTAATAAAAATTAATGAAAAATTGCACAAAAATATTTAACAAAAAACAGTAAAGCACAACTTAAAATTACACTGTGCAAGAAATTGGCACTTTTTTTCGTGACAAGCTGGGCACCTAGCGTTTTAATATAATTCGGGTACGATGAATCCAGTGGTGCTCGCGGTTTTTTAAGATTGGCTCTGGTTTTCGAGATATACCGTTATTTCGAAAATGGGGGAGGTTGCACAACATATGTTCGCGTAACTCAAAAACGCTTTAGCTAATTGAAAAAACTTAAAAAACCGAAATTCCTTTCAGAAAAGTAAAACTTTTTTTTAATATCCGCAGTCGTTTTAGAAAGATAATTTTTTTTTTTTAAAAAAAAAATAATTTTTTAACAAAATTTCGAAATTTTTGTTTTTTAAAAATTCATAAAAAATTGGAAAATGTAGCTATGCTTCTAATTTTTTGCAGACATTTTAAAAATGACATTCCAAACAAAACAAGCCATAAATGATTAAAATCTGTTTGCAATTTTTGATTTTATTCACAAAAGTCGACAAATTGAAATTAATTTAAGAATTTCATAAAACGCAATATTTGTATGGGAGCCCCCTTAAGAAGTGGTGATAAGGGGCAAGTATGTCTTGAGAAAATGTTAAGGACAAAAAATTAATTGAGGTCGGTCATACATTATATACCACTAGGGGCGACTTCTGGGAATTTATGGGACTTTTTCTTCAATATATTTCTAGTCTGCATTGAACATTTTGTATGGAAGTCCCCTTAAGGAATGGAGACCGTTTTAAAATTTTCAACGACACAAGCAATGGAGCGTTTGAAATTTTAAGACGCAATGTGAATTTCTGTAGAAAGCAACAACAAAATTACAAAATATTTATGACATTGTTTGTGCTCTCAATGTTATTCTTTGGCGTTGCGTTAGTTCTGTGGCGTGGCGCTGCGTTGTACATGATTAGGGCCTAAGTCTCAATTCTGATCGTCCCTTCCGTTACAATTTTCTTAGTAAACAACAGTACTTTGATGTAGTTTTTCTATTGGCGCCTTAACTCTTGAAAATATTGCACTTAAAGTTGAATTCGGTTTGTATGCAAAGCTTATTTGTTCTGATTTTATTGCTGTCCTTATGTGTCTATTATCCGTCAATGTTTTTTACTTAAAAGTTTTTTGTAAAAAATAAAACAAAAATAAAAATAAGTGCAGCTAATATTATTTCGCAGTTGTAAAAGAATGTTGCCAAGCACGATTCATAACTTTTTTATAAAATAAGCAGAGTACAACTCTATCAACATTTGGGGCGTTCACAAGGTGTGCTATTAAGTCATATCGTCATAATGTCCTAAATAATATTTTACAATTCTTTAGAAAAACATTGTTGTGTTCTAAACAAAATAAAAATGTTAGTGCTCTGTTAATTAATTCGGCATAACTGTACAGTAGAAATCTAAATTAAAAGCGGTTTCCCACAGCAGTCATACATATTTCTTGTAATTATTTTAAGACATATGACTATACAACTTAATGACTACCTTGTGAATACCCTAATTATTTTTTTATATATATTTCGTACAAGTTTTTTAATATGAATTTTGACGGCATTTTACGTGAAATGATGAATAGAGTACCAGGCGTTAGGCTCGAATGTTTGAAACAGGTCTCAAACTATACAAACTTCTCAAGTTTTCTTAAATAAGCCCATTTTATTTCAAAAAAACGTTCATCAATTGTAATTAAATTGAAAAATCACTAGCATTTAATGCGCTACTTCGTAAGCGGTTCCTTTACTTCCGTGGACATGTTTATATGTCAAAGTTTATGTTTCTAGGTTTTAACAAAAAAAGGTGCCCCGGTAGGCTAGTTGGTAGTGAGCTAGTCTATATCATCTAAGTGGATCGAAATTAATGGGGACTTTGTTTTCCCAGACTAGAAAAATTAATTAACTATATGTTTTTTCGATATATTTTTCATACTTTTCTCGAATTTTCGATGTAAAATACGGCTGAAAAATGTGAAAAAACCTTTTCCAGTATTATAATCGAGCCATAATTTTTTATGCAGCGCTTATGTATGCAAATAGCGCCACTTGTCATATTAAAAAACTAAAAATTTCACAAAATAAATTATAAAAACTTATACGCAATATTCCTTAATAATGCATACACCCAATTTCATTCGTATTTTGGCTAGGAAATGACTACATTTAAGACAAAAAACATTAAAAGGGCTCTCCTGTAAAATTTGTTAAATGTTAGTTAGGGCGGTTAGTTAAAACAGCGACTAATTGTCCAAAGACATGAAAGCATAATTTTAATTCGTTTCCGGGATAAAGTCGTAAGAAAACTTACATGTTCTTCGGACAAATCAACAAAACAAATAGGGTTCGTTATATTCGTTCGATAAATACTTCGAGAAATTCCACACTAGAACGTGTTTCCACTCGATGACTTCAAAAATGTTGCACTGTGTATTCTGTAGGAAAAGTTAATCGAATATGTTAAGAATGCGCTAAATATTTTGAATGCAATTTCGTAATTTTAATGAAAACTCGTATTTGGCATAACCAAATAAAGCATTCTCGCTTGATTCTGTGCATAGATTCCACAATTTTATAGATTTTATGAGTTAATTATATTTGCCGTATAAAGAAACACAAATTCAAACAAAGTTTTTAATTATGACCTAGAAAATTTCCACTTTTAGTTTTCCTATTGGGCTCTTAAACAATACAAATACTGAAGTGTGTTTGCTTTAGATTGGCTGGGATTGAATGTTTTGGTCAGTACAAAACGGTAGCTGTTTTGCCATTTGGCCAAGACTAGATCATCGGTTATATCTTTTTTTCACAAACTACCGTGTCTAATGGTTGTTCACATATTCAATGTATTCGAAAACTTTTGCGCTTTATGCAAATTTACAAGAGAATATTATTGTAGAAAGCCAGGCACAGAAACAGCATCAGAATCGGTAGCAATGGCATTTAGGCGAAAGAAGTTGTTGGCCATATTCCCCCGCAGATGCATTCAAGTCAACACACTCATACGTAGAGTGTTTAGATTTTAGTCAAAGTAAAGCCTGTGATTTGTTTGGCAGCACTGTTGGCTAAAAACAGCAGACACACAAACGTCTAGTTGACCATTAAGAATTGTTTTTATTTTCCAGTTAAGTTGCTATAGTTTTGGCAGTTTGTTTTTTCTCTTGTTGAAAATTTCTTTATTTTATTCACTTTTTTTAAGTTATCGACAATTTACTTTGATGTGTGTGAATTTGTGTGAGTATGTGCACAGATTTGAGTGTATGTACAAGTAATATTCTATTTTATAGTTGTTGTAGTCATGTTTCCATTTCCGGACTTAAAATTACTACACTTTTTTTGTTTTTATTGTTATTGTTTTTAGGCAAATGCACTGTATTTTACGAAAGTAGTTTGAAAATGCTAAACAAATGGACAACTTATTGTTTTAAAAAAGCCGACGTTGCCATTGGTGTAATAATATTAGCTGTAATTTGTAATTATAAGTCTAATTAATAACAACATAATATTTTAAAATACTTTTCTTAAGTTAAGCAACAGCGAGTTAATTTCTTATAATTAAGGGTACATTATACTTCGAATGTTTATCTGTTTTTTGCAGACAGTACTTTTATGAACACCATGTATTGTCAGTCGACATGACTGAAACGTAACTCTTTGTTTAAAAGTATTTTCTTTAACGCACATTTATATTACAAAATACATCCTGGCTGAGTTCCAAAATATCATAATACGTTGCAGCACAAGCAAAAATTGTATCATCAATATTAACGTAGCACAGTTTTCTTATTATGTACTCGTCGAATACTTTTTTGATGCACTTTGGTACAAATAACATTGTAAAAATTAACACGGTTGCATTGTAGCATGCACTTAAAAAAGATAGTTGCTTTGCAACCGACGTTTTGGAAATCAGCCCCTATTTTTTCAAACAATTCGAATTGAGAAGTCTTCATCGGCCTGCTCCTAAATAAAGTTTTACGGATTTTCGTAAACACATGTACCGCAATTCTGTAACTATTAGAATTTGACAACCGATATCGTTAAGTAACGATAAATCTCGGTAACTTTAATGAATTTGTTATTCTCTATTTAAAATAAACAAAAATTTTCGTTTAGAAATATTAACGGTAAACAAGTAAGAACGTCAAAGTTGAAATTTTTTAAATTAATAAAAAATATTAACTGCCAGGCCCACAATGTCGACAATAACATTTCTTTCGCATTTTTATATTAACACAATAATAACAAATTTAAATTTGTTTTTGTTTTCAATATAAATATAAGAAAGAAATGTTCCTGTCGACATAGTGGGCCAGGCAGTAAATAAATTTGCATGGAAAATTTTTTTTTTAATAAAACGTGAATGAAATTGAGTAAATATTGATTTAATTTCTTAACAAATATGTAAGTTTCCAATTTTTTTTAACATAGGGCCAAAGTTCAAGGTGTCCGCGCCACTCTAGCACAACATTTTGCTATTACATTTAATACCCACACTACTGTATGTGGAGAGGATATTATGTGTTTGTGCAAATATATGCAACACATTTTAATATAGGTTTTAGAGTCTAAAATTTAGACCCACCTTTTAGTATACCGATTGACACATACTCAATTTCAGAATCGATCTTACAAGGTTCGTCCTTCCATTCGGCTGGCTGGTTGTCTGTGCAAGTAAACCTTGTGCCCAAAGTACAGGTCGCAGTTTTAAAAATAATTTGATCAAATTTAACACATATGTGCTTATAATCACAAGGGTAAAGCCTTTTCAAAGAGGTGAAACCCAGTTTTTAATAGTTTTTGTGCCCCCTAACCATCTTTTTATTATAGGTATTTAGGTTAAATTAGGCCCAGATATATTTTGTGGCAACCTAAATCAGCATAAGAAATTTTATTATAATCGGTCCATGTTTGGCCACAGCTCTCACTTCCGAAAATAGCTTATAATAAGCAACCTTTATAATAGCTTATATGTTATCTCATAGTAGTAATCAAAGTAAGAGAAGTAGATACTTAGATAATTTTTGGCACAAAAATCTCTTATGTGAATCTAAGCCTCACAAAATACTCTTTTTGGCGGAAACATGATCGCCCATGGTTGCCAAGTAATGAGGTGTAGGGTCGACTATACTTTCTTACCTTTTAGTATTAAAAATTGGCTTCTTTACTTTTTATATATTTTTTAACAGTTAACAATACATTTATTTTCTATATTTTTTAACAACAATTTCTTTTTGTCGTTAGCTACCGATATTATTTACCGACAAAAATTGTTAAAACATCACTACAGAATAGCTCTAAACAACAATTATCGTTTACTAATGAATTTTGACTACTTAACGACAAGGCTTTGTCGTTAAAAAGTTACCGAATTCAATTCAATCAATCAGTATTGAACATTGTTAACGATATAGCATTGCCTAGAGCTAAACGAAAAATGAAAGAAGTAATTACATTCTTAAATATATAAAATTTTTTTATAAATACTCTTTTCCACAGTGGACATAAGTTTTTCATTCCAAAATTGATTTAACACCATATAAAGTGGGGGATTTCATGTCAAGTGACCCAACTTTTGAAACCGATGTCTTTATATTGGGATGAAATTTGCGACAAGGTTAGTCCTATTGGATAAAAGCTTGCACACAATTTTTCAACACGATCGGCAAAGAACTTTCTGAGTTATAGTGGTTCAACATTTGACTTTTGGCCAAAAAGTTGCTTGTTCGCATCCATGGAACGTTCTCAAGAAAGAGGAGATTTTCCAGCTGGAACCGTTTAAGTTTTGCCTTCACTCTCTAAACCTCCTCAAGATATATTGGCATTATTTAATATTGATGAAGCTCATCATGGCCGTCGTTTAAGTATGGTCTCGAACGGTGTGCCAGAGACTAGAGATAGACCTCGTACTTTAATGGAATATGCCATGGATCATTTCCGTTTGCCACCAAAGAGAACATTCTCCAAAACTTTCACCATAAGTTCGAAGAGATCCGAGGAAATATGGCGTTATTCCAGAGATCCTATAAAGGCTCCTTTACTAAGGAAATTACAGTCCAAGGAAGAATTTGCGGAAGAGGCGTGTTTTGCTTTGCCGCTATACTAAAATACATGGGAGATTTACCCTCCAAAAGACCCAGAATGGGTAATGAAATTACCGATTATATATTTGATGGTCCCCTCAAACATGAGATCTTACGAGATGAAATCTATTGTCAAATTATGAAACAGTTAACCGATAATCGTAATCGGATAAGTGAGGAAAGAGAATGGGAGGTAATGTGGTTGGCTACAGGTTTGTTTGCCTGTTCCCAGGGCTTACTCAAAGACTTTGTTTTTGAGAACAAGAAGACATCCCATTTCTCAAGATTCTCTTCATCGTTTGCAGAAAACCATACGTAATGGCCAACGTAAATATCCTCCCCATCATGTTGAAGTGGAGGCTATACAACACAAGACAACACAAATCTTCCACAAAGTCTATTTCCCCGATGACACTGATGAGGCCTTTGAGGTGGACTCATCTTCCAGGGCAAAAGATTTTTGCCACAATATATCCCAACGTTTGTCTTTGCGCACTAGTGAGGGATTCTCTTTGTTCGTGAAAATTGCCGATAAGGTGATTTCGGTACCAGAAGGTGACTTCTTCTTTGATTTTGTAAGACATCTTACGGACTGGATTTACCGTGCCCGGTAAAGATCGTAATGCTGATTTAATATTTCACTATCATCAGGAGCTGCCGAAACTATTAAGGGGTTACCATAAGTGTTCGCGGGAAGAGGCTGCCAAATTGGCTGCTCTGGTCTATCGTGTACGTTTTTTTTTTGTTTTTTTTTTTTGATAAACGGGATAAAAGGATTATCATATTTACTTGTATATATTTGTAATATTTAACAGACAAATGCTGCGTGAATTGATACCCTCCGATTTAATGAAAATGCAAAGCACTAGTGAATGGAAACGAGCCATAGTTGCTTCCTATAATCAAGATTCTGGCATGAGTTCGGAAGATGCTAAAGTGGCATTTTTGAAAATTGTTTACGGGTGATAAAATTTCCATATCATTAAATTAAATTTTGAAAATTTAAAGTTAATTTAAAAAATTTGAAAATTTAATAAACAACAAAGTATTTTATAATATTTAGAAATTTCGAATATAAAAATTTAAAAATTCTTAAAATCTAAATTAAGACCCAACTAAAATATGCATAAGCTGGCTTAAGCAACTGTGCCAATACATGTAAATCATATGTGTCAAACAGTGTTGCCAAAACTTAATGAAGGAAAAATGGTATATTTCTGTGAAAAAAATGATATAACAATGTCAACAAAATGCTTCGAAAAGTGCTAAAAAATATTTTATAAAAATAAAATAATTAGTATTAAATTACATGAATTACGGCCAATTTGACCAAGTTCATTTAAAACTATTACTTTAACTTCCAGTTACCGATATGTTTTCGACAGTTATAAATGAGAGTTAATTATAACTGAATTTGGTGAAATTGGCTGTTAGTATTTCATAGTCCCTTACAATTAAATTGGAGGAAACTAATGTAAAAGAATTAAGAGCGGTATATTCGGCAATGCCGAATTTGTAATACCCTGCACCGAGAATTTGAATATTTCAAGATTGGGATTTATATGGGATCAATAAATTATAAGCCAATCTTCAGAAAACCTGACCGCACAGTAGTATAATTTTTTGCCTAAGTTAAGCAAAAAAATCTGACTTCTTTTAGAAATATTATTAGGTGTATTAAAGCGATTTTCAGGAGCAGATTTTATGTTGAACCGATTGTAAATTATAGATCGCTCATCAAAAAATTTTTTTTTACTATCAAAGTTGTTTTTGGGAATACAAATATTTATTAAAAGATTTTGTTTGTTGTGCTTAATTCCCTTTTTTAATAATTGATAAAAATACTGAAATTTATTGTTGGAGGATGAGCTGTTCCTATGCGCATTTCACTGGTTGCTTAGGCCAGATCGTCAGGAAACGTTCTCCTAAATAATTTTAGAAAAGCCAAAGCTATCAGCAAACAAAACTACAGAAGGAATGAGAATTACCTACAATACCCTCAAAAAGTTTTATTTGCAACGATATCAAAGCTTAAACAAAATACCAAACAATAAAACAGTGATGAGTTTTTATCTTTTCTTACATTTCACACTACAATAAGTTAGAATTCTCCCAACATTAATTGTAGCTGTAAGTGGGTAAAGAAAAAACATATTAAAAACAAAAACAAAGTACTTTTATTGTTTTCGTAAGAAAACAAAATAAAAACAATTTGTCCGTTCAGTTTTTTATGCACGTGCACTTGCAAAAATTTATTATCAAAGTTGTTTTTGGGAATACAAATATTTATTAAAACAATAAAACAGTTTGGTATTTTGTTTAAGCTTTGATATCGTTGCAAATAAAACTTTTTGAGGGTATTGTAGGTAATTCTCATTCCTTCTGTAGTTTCGTTTGCTGATAGCTTTGGCTTTTCTAAAATTATTTAGGAGAACGTTTCCTGACGATCTGGCCTAAGCAACCAGTGAAATGCGCATAGGAACAGCTCATCCTCCAACAATAAATTTCAGTATTTTTATCAATTATTAAAAAAAGGGAATTAAGCACAACAAACAAAATCTTTTTATAAATATTTGTATTCCCAAAAACAACTTTGATAATAAATTTTTGCAATTGCACGTGCATAAAAAACTGAACGGACAAATTGTTTTTATTTTGTTTTCTTACGAAAACAATAAAAGTACTGTGGTGTACCGACTACCCTAATATTTTTATTTGCTACGTTTGCCAATACTTGTATTTTATCTTTAACCTTATCTTTGCTTTTGTATTTATAATTTTAACGTGCATATAAATTTAACGTTTTCGAACACTGTTCGTAACTTAGAATTCTCGAGAACAGACGCCTTTTGCGATCTCATTTTTGTTTTAATATATTGAATGTAATTTTATAAGTTTTATAAGTTAAATAAATATTGAATTGAAGTAAACACGCTACAGTACTTTGTTTTTGTTTTTAATATGTTTTTTCTTTACCCACTTACAGCTACAATTAATGTTGGGAGAATTCTAACTAATTGTAGTGGGAAATGTAAGAAAAGATAAAAACTCATCACTGTTTTATTGTTTGGTATTTTGTTTAAGCTTTGATATCGTTGCAAATAAAACTTTTTGAGGGTATTGTAGGTAATTCTCATTCCTTCTGTAGTTTTGTTTGCTGATAGCTTTGGCTTTTCTAAAATTATTTAGGAGAACGTTTCCTGACGATCTGGCCTAAGCAACCAGTGAAATGCGCATAGGAACAGCTTATCCTCCAACAATAAATTTCAGTATTTTTATCAATTATTAAAAAAGGGAATTAAGCACAACAAACAAAATCTTTTAATTTTTTTTTACTTTGTTTTTGCAAAAATAAATTTTTTTTTAAATAAAACTTAGGTCTTTTCCTTTAAGTGCTTTTTAGTCGCTTAGTGGTATGCGAGTGGGATATCTATAAAAAAAAAAAAAAAAATTTTTTTTTGTCACACAAAACAAAGCTTTTTCAAATTTGTATGCGAACGTCTCATACGAAACACAAGTGAACAAACTCCTCGCAGACTGCACGGCTTAATTTTCAAATACTAGAAATGTAGATAAACATTTTCCACTGTAGTGAAAGGATTTGACAAAAACATGTGTCTGGAGAGTATTTCTTTGAATTCTTTTAGCATCCCAACATTATGGAAATTGTGCGACGAACAGTAACGCATAGCACTGTGGTTGCACAAGGCATTTTGTGCATACTTTTGATTTTTGTTGTGTGTTTGTTTTTACAATACATTTATGCAGGCCTTCAATATGTACGTCATGCAAAAAACTATCAGAACTTTGACTCAAGTGTTGGAAATAATTAAGATTCCGCTATTTCTTAGATTAATATTTAGTCAATTCACAAGGTATCCTAACATGTCATATTGTCAAAATGTCCTAATATTTCACAATGGTTTAAAAATATTGTTGTACGGCTCAGCCGCTCAGCGCTGGACTTTTCTGATTAATTACGACAGCACAATAAACACAGCAAGCAACGTTCTATTTATTTAAGACACTTTTTGTTAACAAACCAACAACAATATTTTTAAACCATTGTGAAATATTAGGACATTTTGACAATATGACATGTTAGGATACCTTGTGAATTGACTAATTATTTTCGAAATAAAAGTTTTGCAAGTAATTTTTAGACCGCCCACGTATGTTTGTTTTCACATTAGACTTGCTGCTGTTCTTCACCGTCTGCATATCATATTGTAAGTGCCAGTGTGTTTGTGTAAAATTTCATTTCATTTTGTCCTGTGTTCTGGTTTTTCTTGTTAACAACATCATGGCAATTCCAATCAATGAAGTTATCTCTGATATGGGAAATTTTTAAATTTTGTTTTTTCTTGGTGGGTTTGTTGATTTTTTTTGTAAAACTTTTTTGTTGATGGTGTTGTTGGTTTTGTTTCGAAAGTTAACTCGTTTGTGGCTTTACGATATGCGTACGAACTCATATGACTCGTATAAATAAAATGCTCGTTAGTTGTGGGAAAAAATTCATTAGTTAAAAATGTAAGTAAAATAAAGTAGTTTGGTCAAATTTAAGCACACACATGGAAAACTTTGTTTTTCTTTTTCTTCTTCTTATTTAGGAGCAAACAGGAACTACACAGTTACAACCAGAAAACCATCAACTTGGTCTTAAAGGTTTAACAAATACCAGACCAGGAAAACAGTAAATCAAATTATTTTGCTTTATAATTTGGCCATTGGCCTGCTGCTACTCCATTGCAACTGGAAACCAAAATTGTGGGTGTTTTACTTGCCATGTTGCATTGGAATATATTTAAAAGTTGTATCCATGTTGTGTGCAATTTACTAGTCTGAAGATTAACTAGGATTATGGTCCTAATTTAAAGCAACAATAATAATTTTTGTTTTAATTATTGGCTTAACTAACAAGTGATTTCGTTTAGTCTTTATATCTTTGTTCACTTAACAAAAACATTTAATGTGAATTGATATTTAGAAAAAGTTATTGGGTTTACATAGATTTAATTTTTAATTAATATTTAAAGGACTTTATATTTAGTCAATTCACAAGGTATCCTAACATGTCATATTGTCAAAATGTCCTAATATTTCACAATGGTTTAAAAATATTGTTGTACGGCTCAGCCGCTCAGCGCTGGACTTTTCTGATTAATTACGACAGCACAATAAACACAGCAAGCAACGTTCTATTTATTTAAGACACTTTTTGTTAACAAACCAACAACAATATTTTTAAACCATTGTGAAATATTAGGACATTTTGACAATATGACATGTTAGGATACCTTGTGAATTGACTAATTGAAATTATATACAGAAAAGGGCTACTGCTTAATATTTTATGATCTTTGGGCTGCTAGTACTATTTAGCTTAGCCCAGTATGCCACGCTACCTCCATTTAAATAGATATAGTAAAGTTGTTTTCAAACAAATATTGTGCATTGACAATGAAGCAATTTGTACTAAATTGAGATATTTTGACTGTAACCGTTCTCCAGATTTACAGAAATCTATATTCTGTTTATAGTGAAGGTGTCGTGGCCTCTTTTCCAATCCAACCCACTCTCTTAAAGATGGGTTGTTTTGATAACCAGACTATTTTTGTGGTTATTTAATTGAACTGTTTATGGTTTTTAATCCAAATTTTTCTATTTTAATCAGGCTAAAGTTCATCAAATTTAATTCTCATTTAACTATTTTTAATGAAGAAAAGAATTTACAACAGGAAATGAATTTTAATTTATTGATAATTTGTCATTCTTGGCTGAAGCTGGGATCGAACCCACGGACAGGTTGATTTGATATGTTTCGATAGTAGCCACACTATCTCTTCAGAAATCTTTGCCGTTTAACTTTCAACGCCATTGACGACGGCTGGCAATCAATAGTCAAACATCAATCTTTAAACTAAATAGTTTTTTTGCTGGTAGATCGAAATTT
The DNA here is from genome assembly GCA_943735925.1 of Pollenia amentaria. Classification (NCBI taxonomy): domain Eukaryota; kingdom Metazoa; phylum Arthropoda; class Insecta; order Diptera; family Polleniidae; genus Pollenia; species Pollenia amentaria. The sequence goes on along the minus strand of OX031010.1, from coordinate 103,636,275 downwards.
GTTTTTGCGAATGATTATCAATTTTTTTTTAAATTTAGAAACTTTTTTGACAGATGCTGTGTCAAAGATATTTGTACAAAATTTGAATAATTTTACTAGTTACGTTTTCCAGAAAGTGCCATTGACACTTCTCTCAAACACCCAAAGTTTTGAGAGATACAGTGTACTCACTCCTAACGGCCACCTTTATTAAAGGGACACCTCCCATTAATGAGCACTTTTGTCAGTCATTAAAAAATCATTTGGTCTCGTCCCTATAAAACATTTGCTGCAAAAACGATGAAACTTTTGCTTCGCAGCGTTTAGGTGTTTTATATGCCTTCTCCCTTTTTTCTTCTTTTTAATAACAAGCTCACAAAAACTGCTTGTACACGAAACAAAGTAAGCACACTAGACCGAACTTAAAAAAAAGTTTCCCCGTACACATTCTAATATAAAGTATTTTTGCAAGGAAGTTTCAAAAAAATTTATTTTTTTGCCGAACGTAGTGGTCGCCTTTTTTATATTTTTCTTTATATCTTAGACATTAACAGTTCGATCTTAAAGTATGAGATATACTCGTATTAATGTTTTTATCCCTAGAAGACCAATGTCTTGCCCTTACGGGCAAGTTCTAGTATTTTTCCAGCAGATCTTTGTTTGTACCACCCTAATGTCAGGAAATTAAAGCTCACAAGAAACTATTAAAACGACTGTCCTGCAGGAATTTTAGAAATGCTTCCATAGCAAAACTAATGACTTTTAGCGAGCTTTTATTAAGCTTTTAGCGAGCTAATTAAATTTGAAATGTTTCTGCTGGAATTATCAAACTACTTCCTTCCTAAATGTCTAAGATATAACGAAAAAAATAGAAAGGCAACCCCTACGTTCGGCAAGAAATTACATTTTGAAACCTCTTTGCAAAAAAAACTTTTAATTAGGTGGTGGTACGCTCTAAAGAACACTTTTCCATACGTTTTTTTCCTTTCGAACTCAAATGTTTTGTAGAAAATGTTTCACAATATGGAAGGACATGACAACCCTCCCACACTCGGACTGCCGAGATGGCAGTTGCCTGCTTCGATATTCCTACTACACAAAAATACGACACTGTAACACTGTTTTTCTTACTCTGCCTCCCCACGTAGCAATTTTTATTGCTGAGGACAAGCAAACACGTCGGCAAAATCATAACGCAATAGTTGCGGATTATTTGCAATTTATTATTGCTTCGCCATAAATTTGCAATTTTAAACGTGAGAATTTGGATGAAGTTTTGCAACAGTATGTATGTAAAACAAATCGCTACATCATAAGTCAAAAATTGCTCATTTTACCTTAATATCACTAATGCTTAGGGCTAATAAATCAGATCAAGTTAAACTGTCTTTTTGGTTCAAAATGTGTTTAAGCCAACAAATCTATAAATCAGAAAACATATAAACCATCTTTAAACGCATAAAATTGGGCGTTTACACTACCAATACAAACCGTATGAATTTGTCAACATTTATCGTAGTGCTGCCACATGTTACTTTTTAAACTACATATAATATATGGGACACTGATTTACAACTGTTGAGTTTTAAGTTTAGTTCAACTAAACCAGCGTTTAAGCACTCACTGATTTTTTAGCCATTAGTAAATCGTTCTTATGAAGATATTGTAAACTCAATTCTTGAGAGAAGAATATAGTTTTCCATTTCTATTATGTTGTGTGTAAATTTCATACTTTAAAGGCGTTTTATGTCAAATTAATATTTTTAAATTATAATGATGTTACAAAAGCGATATGTTGTGTTTTGCACTTATAATTATATTGGTGGATTTTTTACTTTGGCTGACTTTTTCTTTTTTGTTGAAGGATGTTTTGACTTTGGCGGCGTTCTGATTGACTTTTCAATAAACAAAATTCACATACACATGAATAAACAATTGTACAGAGAAATGAAATGTCAGATAAATGACAACCGAATTAACAATCGAAGGCTAAGCAGTAATTGCTCGAGCAATTAGCAGAGCAATCATAGCGCAATGGATTGATATGCATGGCAATCTGCAGTCCACACATCGGAAATTTTACGGATTAATAAAATTAGAAGATTGCGGCAATAAATATTGCTAAATGGAGAGCGGAGCTATTGTTACAGCGTTGCTTTAATATGGAATACGAATAGGAATGCATTTGAATTGATATGTCTAAAGCAGTGTTGACTATTAAAGACAAAGTTAATGTTATTGAAACTCATTAAACTTAAACACCTACAGCCGTATTTAAACAAGTGCGGCACGCGTTTTAAATTTTAACAGCTCGTTTAATATTGAAATTTACCGTTATTGTTAATAAATAATAGCAATCCAGCTACGTTTGTTCAATCTAGCGGGGTTTTCTCCATGTTTTATTTATATTATGAGGGTTCCATTAAACAAGAAAGTTAACACTGCTGTTCGTGACACAACTTTGACGCTCTTGTTTAGGTATGACATATCAGCGTAAAAGCTAAGCGAACCAGTTCGGCTGTCCGTGTACTCGAGCTGGCAAGGAAATGTAAGATCAAAGACGAAAGGTATCCAATTGCTAATTTATCTTCAAATACATCTGCAAGATACTGAAATTAAAGGAAAACCTCGCCAAGCTAAGATTAAGATTTTTTAAATTCATTTAAATACATGTATTACTAATTATGTTTTTCACTTCTCGAAAAACTTGGCTAAGCTATTGAAATTCAATATTTTACAAGTTATTAAGGGTTTTCACGATGGTCATCGCGCCAATTTGCAATTGGCAAATTTACAGTGCTTATTATGATTGATCGTGAGCATACTGTTTTTTTTTATACCCACACCACAATAGTGGAGAGGGTATTATGTAATTCTGCTGATGTTTGTAACACTTTAAAATATTGGTCCTAGACCCACTTTTAAGTATCGCATCGGCTCAGATTAACTTTCTGAGTCGAATCTAACGATGTCCGTCCGGCTGGCTGGCAGGTTGGCTGGCTGTTCATGTAAACCGTGTGCGCAAAGTAAAATTTTGGAGATAATTTGATTTGGCACATAAATTCTGGTAAGCATAAGGACCAAACCCATTAAATATGGCGTGAATCGGTCCATAATTTCACATAGCCCCCATATAAGCTTCAATAAGCCTTCTGGTTATGTCAGTATTTAGTTTAAATTTGGTCCCAATTTATTTTATTGAAATCGGTATCTTCTGATCAAATTTTAGTGGAATCGACCCATATTTGACCAAAGCTCCCAGAAATAAGACTGCTGAAAATGGCTTTTAATTCCATAACTTCCTTATAAATGTTGGTATTAACACAACAATTGGAGACAATAATTTTTACGATAGCCACTATGTCATGACAAAATGTTGTTCTGGTAGGTCCAAAATTATTCATATGTCCCATATAAGCCACCATCCTAGGATCTTATATAATTGAAGATATCTTAATAATATACGGCGCAAAGAACTTTTGCATGAATCTTAACTTCTTAACATAATTTTGCTCAGCCGGGTCCATGACTGCCTATGGGTCCCAAATAGGGTACAATCTCGAAAACATGTTCTTAAATACTGTGGTATAGGGTATCATATGGTCCGGCTGGACCAACTATACTTTCTTACTTGCTTTTTTTTAACAAATGTGCTATCTTTCTAAAAAAAAATTATTCTGACAACACAACACATTTCTGGCATCACTGTCAAAAATCTGCATTTGTTTAGAATTATACACAAGCATATGAATATAATGTTTTTCTTTTTAAATTATTTAAATTTAACTTTATATTTTATATTAAAGCCCACGAAAAATTTCAATCTAATAAAAGTTTCCTTAACAACCAATACGGCGCTAAATGTAACAAATTTTATTATTGTCTTTTATTTGGAACTAAACAAATATGCACTACTTTTTTGCGCAAGGTTCTTTAGTGTAAACAAAGTTAAATGAAGCAAATTGCAAATACGTACATTTTGTTGTTATGCAAATGTGTATGCAAAAACACATTTGCATCGCTTGCACACATTGCACTAACCATCGTGAAAACCCTTATTATTTCACTCATATTCACTCACTTTTCGCATAAGCTTCTCCGCCTAGTCAGTCCCTTAGGTCTCCGCTTAAAAGAGAGTTCACTGTATTTTGTATTAATTGCCAAACTATTTGTTCGAAATTTAGAAAATTTTACTGTAAGCGTTCTCCAAATATACTGTAATTTATATTGTTTTTGTGTGGCAGGTGACACGCCCACTTGAAAATTTACAAATATTTATAGTCTACGTTAAGTTCCGGGTAATCAGGGAACTACTGGGACAATTTCATATAAATCGGTTCACAAACAAACAATCACACAGGCAAAATCATTTTCAGTTTTATATACATATAAAGAAGATATCAGAGCTTGTTCGACTAGGCTAATTCAGCAGTTTTTGAATATACCATTTTACATTGCGTTGAAAACTAATTTAATTTGTCTTATACTTTTGTTGCTCCAATGATTTTATATAGTCAGAACATTAAAAATAGTGCAAACTATTGCACATTGTGATCTGTTTTAATTTACCTCGTTGTCATGGGGTGGTAGCTGATGCAGCAACTGTCTCACACGATATTGTTCTCCAGGACTGTTGACATATGGCACTTTATCATCCGGTATTTGTGAGAAGTACAAACGAACCTGTAGAATAAAAACGATTAGGTAAAATTATTTCAAGAAAAATATATTTAAAAAAAAAAAAAACAACTCATTAGAGTAATTTATACAAAAAAGTTTAATTTAGAAAATTTTCCAATATTTCTTATAAAAATATTGAGGGGATTTTGTTAAAAATTCTTGTATTTCAGTGGACATTTGAAATTTCTGTTAATAAAACGTTTTTCATATATTTGTATTTTTTTTTAAACTTAAATCTCTAAAGAGCCACCACTAAAAATACATGAAAATAACCAAATAGGCATTCAGGTTATTTGTTAAAATCTAACACCATCCAGCAGTGTCCGTATATCAGTTAAAAGCACGATACGCCCAAGCAAGAAAATATTTGCGTAAAAGAAATCGTGTGCTATGTTTGCACGCCATTTTGAATTACGCGGTTCACTCTTTGAATTACGAATGCGAATTATGCTGTTGGCACGGCATGTTCATAGTTCATCAACTCTTCTTCTTATATTTAAGTGGAAGTAATTTCGTATTTTACTTCTCCAAAAACGAAATCACTTTCGACCGGAACTGATTTCTATGACAGGGCTGATTGTTTTGCTTTGAAATTGAATACAAAAGCAAGTAACAATTTAAACCTTCGATGTTCTATAAGCATAGTCCCACTTAGTGCACCACATGGTCTAGGCAGACCACGATTGAAAACCCCAGCCAAATAAGTAAACTAAACAAAATTTTGTACTTATCTTGTGTTCATTTAAAATTAATCAGTAAATTTGTAAAATATTGAAATTATTCTGTTAAACAATCATTTGCAAATATACGTTTTTATCTCTCTGCCATGTTGAAGGTACATAAAGGGTAATTAAATTTTAAGGGCCGATGTTGATTTTAAATAAAACACAAATTATTAAGGAAATTATTGTCATTTGTTTTTATTATGATAATATTGGCATGGTTCATTTATGTATGGAACAAACTATCGGTCAAATGGCCCGGCGGCACAGCTTCATCCGATGGTCCAAGCTTTCGATGAAGCTGAGGCATAATTGAGGTTCTATGCCGTTAATGTGCCGAATTATCCAACAGCGCCTTCATCGGTGTCGACCAAAGTGATCCCGTGATCATCAACGCAACCAACCTATAAGCTTTCGCAAGCATCCTGTAGTACCATCCGTGAACCATGGCAGTTAGTGGCTTGCCCCCATAGAAGAGAATCGGTTTTACCACAGCCTCAAACATCCATTCAACGCCCCTGGTGCCAATGCCCGAGTTCCTGCCCACATATCTCATACAGGTATATATGGCCACAATAGCCCTATTAACCCTTGAACGAACGTTAAGTTCCCAAGATAGCTTACTATCGACAATCACGCCCAGGTATTTGGCAATATTCGAGATTACCAGCTCCGTGCGATTTAGCCTAAAGTCACCAACCTTGTACTTCCTGGTGAAAAGTACCAACTCAGTTTTTAGTGGATCGACACCAATTCCATAGGAGATAATCCAGGAACTTAGAATCTGCAGATTCAAAACATAGAGACAATGTGTCCAAGTGTTTACCTATGATAGCCATCCGCATACGCAACAGTTTTTATCCCTACTGTTTCGAACTGGCTCAAAACAAAGTGTTTATTGTCAAATTCCATGATAGATAATACAAGCATTGGTGGATCGTGGATTCAAGAAGATTTCCGATAAATCTACAAATGTACAAATGAAGTTCAGAAAGTCTGCATCCACAGACCTGCTCTTGGTTGAGGCATAATGCGAAGAAAAGAACAAGTGTCTAGAAATAGACATCCTCAGATGAATATCGGTGACCCTCTGAAGGGTCTGGAGAAGAAATGACGACAGGCTGGCTGGCCTGTAGTCCTTTAGTGTGAGCACAAACTTTCCGATAATGGACTTTGCCGTACTTGCAAAGATTTTGATTTACATGTTTGAAAACAAAAACAATCCAACAGCAAAAACACATGTCTCAACAACAAAAACACTTTAAAAGAATTAGCAAAGCAATGATTAAAAAAAAGTGGCCTGTGGTCCAGCCAGACCATAAGGTGCACTTGTGGGAGGTTTTTTGTGCCCTAAACGTGATCCAAATGATTCCAAATTTAAATAATTCGATTCAGAACAATTTACTTGTAGAATTCATAGCATCCGCTTCTTTGGCTACAAAAGAAGATATTGCATATGAAAGTCAAAATGTCTCATTTGTGGTTTGTGGTTTTAAATTTAACAAAAAAGAATTTTTTCAATTTTATGTTGTTTTATTTTTTATTTTGTCAGCCTTCGATAAAAATTAGTGATGTTTACAATGTTTGCAAGCAAATCATTGGTATAGTTATTCAAAATGAATTACGTACAAATGAGATAATTCGCTTTAAAAATTTTATATGGCGAATTATGTATTTTGGATCATAATTGGACTGTGAATTACGAATGAGAGTGCAAATTACGAAAAAACGCTGTCGTTCTAAAACAGCATTAGACAACAGGTATGTTGGGTAAAGAAAATGTTAAAATCGGCTTCACATGGCCCCCAAGCACATGTCCGTCGGATAAAGAAAAATCTGTCATAAGAGCGACTATAGGGCTCTATTTTTTCACCTTTTATCCATGTTAATGCCACACCAATATACATAAAACTTCAAAGAATGAGACGGGACAATAAAATTTAATTAAAATACTTTGAAAATAAAAAACCTAATCTGAACACTTTTTATATTGGAGTGGTAATTTCCACTTTTGTTTTTATTTCATCACTGCCGAATACATCCTTCTCACTTCAATATGAATACTACGGTCATGATTTGTATTTAGTTTTAATCAAAGCGCATCCTAACCTTTATGTGAGCGACAGAAAAATCTTATAATCGGATGATTCATCGTGAGGTTTGATATATAATTAATATAAAACACATAATTTTTAAATTGAACTTGAAATTTTTATTATCGGTTAAAAGAAAAATTTATGGTTTTTGTTTGAAAATGATATCATGTAAATGTTGGCCACGCCTACGTGTTCCATTCCGAAGGTCCAATTTTGGGCCTGGTATCTCGCGAATAGCACGAGTAATGTTTCCTTCCAAAGTGTAATTCGGAGCTGGCTTATTTCTGAAGGCTTCAGATTTTACATTTCCCTATAGAAAAAGGTGTAATATCGCACGATCTAGGTGGATAAATTACCGTAGAAATCGTGAAATTAAGTGCTCACTAAAATGATTTCTCAACAAGGTCATTGCTTCATGCGCTGTTTGGCTCATAGCGCCGTCTTGTTGAAACCAGAACTCACCGAGACGCTTTAAGTTCGACATCCTTACGTAAAATGCGCCAAGTTGTCGAACACGACAAGCCAAGCTGCTGAGAGCGACGACGAATCGATTCGTACACTCTCAGCTACAGCTGCTATATTAATTTCACTGCGTGCTGGATGTGGTCTAACCGGTGAGGTATCATCCATTTATATAAAGTGGGACTCAAATTTGTGAATGGTGCTGGCAATAGGGGTTTCAGTAGGTTGATTATGCGCATTGTAATTTCCTCGAATCGCACAAAAAACATTTCTCACAGAACGCTGATTTTATGCAGCTGACCAATTTGGAGACACTATTGTGGTGTGAGTATTTCCATGATGACTTGCCAAACGATACTGAACAATAATGACATATCAGTTTGATATGAATCCCTGCAAAAAGAGAATATTGAAAATCAAACCTCACGATTATTCACCCTTTATTAATGGGCTTGGCAACAGATACTTAATTATTAACTAAAATGGTATTTCAACATGTTTTTGATCCCGGCATTCTTAAAAAATTTTCCGTATGCGCTTCGATCTTTTGTGCGATGTCTCCAGTTTAATGCACACGGGATTCTAAGGTCTTCTCCGTTTGTGCTTTCCTTCATATCCGATGTGTCCCAGCCAGCGCACTATATGAAATTTTTCCATTTTTTTTGCCAAAACTAATTTTTAGCCAAATGGCTGGACGAAATTACATCATTTTTTTGATTCGATCTTTGGAACTCTGCCTCCCTCTTAAGGTCCATAAATTTTTTTTGCCACGCACTGTCACAGTTAATCACGCGTGCTCAAGCGCTCTCACGGAAAAAATTTTTATATTATCGCAGACGCTTGCTCATTCTTAAAAAAAATTGGTCACATGCGCTCACGTGCGAAAGTTTTAAAAGACTTCTATTGAAATCATTACTTTTTTTTGTTCCCACATAAAAGAAACTTTTGTTTTGAACAAAGTCTAATTGCAAAATTTGGTTTCCTAGTTCTAAATTATTAATTTAATTAAAAAACAACATCAATTTAAAAACATGTTTCTCAATTTCTTCATCTTCTCTCTTAGAATATTGTTCGTCTTCCTGTTAGCAGTTTTCGACGCCTCTTACAAAATCTATAACTGAGATTTTAACAAAATACTCGCGACACCTCTTATAAATGTTGCTTAACATGTTCGGAATAACTGCTTCCAACAATATATGATATAAAATTATCATAAACAGCTGCCCATTTGTCAGCTTCGCTACGTTTAACTCGCCATTAATCAAATAACTCTGAATTTGGCACTTTTAAGTTACCTAGAAAAATATGCTTTTTAAAGAGATTTGCAAGTATTTGCGGCTAAAGTTAGAAATTTATGGAAGATGTTTCATTGCCCTTGTGAAAAATATAGTTTTATAACTATCAATTGCAATCATTTTTCTTAAGTGCCAAGCAAAATTCCAATTCATAGTTCTATTTATCAATTTTCAGTCCACTTTAATCCTGCCGATAAAATCGTACTAATATAAGAATTCCCCAATATTTCAATACATGTAAAATAAATACTCACTTTCGACATTAGTTTTCATTTTTATTTTTCTGTAATCATAAGTTATTTGTCTCAAAACTTTTATTTAAAAATCTTTTGCACTCAATCATTGATTTTAACTCGGTTTTTATCTATAAAGTAACGGTAAATCCACATTGAAGAAAGAAAAAAACACACACATGCATATTTTGGTATGTTTTAAGTGTACTAAATAAAAAAAAGTATCAAAATTAAAAAATTTATTTTTTGACTTTTGTCCAAATAAAGGCCACCATTTCCTATAGTGCAGCGCAATCGTTGTAATTTTATGCATCTTATTCTGTTCACAGTTGTGTAAATCTCCTATATCTAATGAATTATTCGTCGCCCATACTCTTCAACCCATATGGGCCCATAGATTTTACAATTTTTTCTCTCTCAAAAATGCCACATCTTTATCGATTGTTGCAAGTACCGATGTTTCGGTGGGAACACAAGCGGTTGTCGTTTTCCTGGAGATAACTTTATTTTTGAAATGCGTTCCTAGGCCGGGGTTTTGAGATGTGGATTAAGTTTAAACTTAGTTGAACGTACTCTGAAACTTGATTTCTGAGTCGAAATGTAATTGTTTTTATTAATTCATAAAAACAACATTTTAAGCAAATCTAAGCTGTTTCGTAAAAATTTTGTATACAAACTTCGTAATGACGGCACAAATCTGATTTCATATCATACTACTTAACATAATTTAACTGAGATCTCAAAAATCCAGCCTTAGTCCATAATAACACCTCTTTGCCATCACTTTCCTTCGTTTTATTTGAAGGCTGATGTTATTTTCCTTATTAAAATTAAAATTTCCTGCGTTCACTTCGTCGCGTTGATTTTTCTGCACTTGATTGCAATCCTAGTTTAACGTCAAAATTTTTTTTTTCAAATCCTTCTCAATCTTTTTATATAGAGTGGTTAAACCTCGCATAAGCGAGAATCTTGTGACTTTAGTCTTCAGGGTTGCCCTTTTATTTTAACATTTTTTCATTAATAGGTTGACAAAATTGCACGATAAGTTGTCCCGTTTTATGGGGCTTCTTTTGTTTTTTGCTTTTTATTATTTATTAAATATTTGTTTTCTTAAAGTTTCTGTTTTTCTATTCCATGAAATAATTTTTTAGGTTGAAATTTTATATATGTATGTAGACTATCATTGGATCTGCCTGCGGTGTTGGCTCAGAGTTTTCTCGGAGGAGCTGCATGTGAATTTCTCTTTCCGTCTTGCGGATGAAGCAAGTGTACTTAAAGCTGAAATGCTGGCGATAATAAGGCTGCATAGCATGAACATCAGCGGCAAAACGGGTATTTTCTTCGATAGCCGGGCGGCTATGATATCACTAAGGTAGCATAAAATAACGTCCATTCTCTATAACCAGTATAATGAAGACGGGGCAGCCTATTTGACATTGCCTTAATTTGGATCCCTGCGCAAAGGGACCATTTTGGCCATGAATAGGCAGATGGGCTGGCCAAGACTGGAGCTATTTTAAATATTTCGCAGTGTGTGCCAGTCGCAACGCTCCTGGCAAGTATCAGAAGCGAAATCTTCAGACACCAACTGGATGACTGCCAAAGTAACGTGGCCCACATACGAAATAGGTCGCTCTAAGCGACTTCTCAATTTCAATCGCAGGGGAATGTCGAGACTATGAGACTCGGTCTCCCTTTTAATGAATGGTGCGGTAGTGGCAGAGAACCTGGAACTGAGGAGACAGTATTCCATCTGCTATGAGATTGCCCAGTGTTTAGTTCAACACGACATGGATTATTTGAGAATTATCTTCTACAAGGAATCTCTGAGATATCGCGGGTGAAACTCGGCATTTGGTGAAATATCTCAACACAACGGTCTGGCTCTAGCCACCTCAGTATTGTCCTGGGCTACGCTTGATTTGTGGTTCCTACTCTTGACAAGTTGTGTGGTGTCAAAACGGGGTAGCTGTCGACTCTACGTGCATCACGCCTAGGGTTGGGAGTGATACCATGTTACCAGACCAACCATCATTAACAAAAAATAAACTTATAATGCCCATATAAAATACGTTCGGGTACCGTATACCTTGGTACTCATTTAAGGGTGTTATTAATAAATTGGACTTGCAGGCGAATTACTGAAAAAAAAGTTCGAGTACGGCTGAAAAAATACTAAGTTTCTTAAAAGTCAGTTGTTGTTCCAGACATAGGGATTTCAATGAAAAGATTTTGATTGCAAACGCCAAAGGTACCCGTTTACCTAGGTGCGCTTATAAGGGTTAAGAAATAGTAGATTTATTCTGATTCTGACCCACTGTGCATAAACATTTTAATTTAACAGGACAACTAGGTGGATAACTAATAAATAAAATAACTAGCACTTTAGTAGAATTTTATTGCCTTTGTATTTCAAAATAATTTACCCAGTGTTTTTAACTTTACATCAAAATATCCCCAGTTAATTTCCTTCCCGTAAAAAACTCTAAATGACAATTTAAAAAATTGACTCGTAAATATTCCAATAAATACTCTTAAGACTATTAGCACATGACATGAAAACAAGAGAAAAAAATGAAACAGATTCAATAAAAGAACTAAATGTATATAAAATCAAACTTTTTATGACAACTCAATATCCTGCTTTACATTTTTTGTTGTTGTTATTACTTTGTGAAAATCCCTAGACCTTATTGGTAATTTAACAACATCAAAGTGACTTTTATATTGGAATGACACAAAAGGGAATCGAAAATAAATACGAACATACACACACTCAATAAAATATCATAATATCAATTACAGGATTTTATTTCACACAAAAATAAAGTAAAAATGAAGGCAAAGACAAAAAATAAAAAAACTGCGGAAAATATTTATTTAGTTCTATGTATTTTTAAAAGATTAAAAGATATATAAATGTGTACGTTGTTCAATGCAGGCAGACGAACGACACTCTGACCAGAATCAGCCGCTGCAGCAGTGATGGTGGCATGATGAATGAATCTGTTTGTAGCCAACACAACAGCGATCGTCCAATCGACCATTGGACCGAACCACTCACAGCCCCAGTCACATGCACAGTACCCAAAAGATTGCAGTATAAATTATTACCGTGAATTGTTCAATGCTGTAAAATAAATCTTCTGCAATCTTGTATTTCAGTTCCTTTTTTTTACTGATGTTTTTTCTTCTCTTTCATTTTTGAATTGTTTGTTTATTACAGTCTGACCATGGCAGGGCTCTTTTTTCATTTTCCAGTCGTGTCAGTCAAATTCATTTTTTGAATAAATAAAATATGGTTTATTTAGGGTTTGAAATATATTTTTTTTTAAGTTTTATTTTTTGCTTTGGCTTTCGTTTTTTATTTGGTTTTATGAGTCAAGGAAAATTTGCAGTTCGTATGGCAGAAGTAATCAAAACAGAAATTAAAAAAAAAAAAAACAAAACAAAAAAATAATAAAACAGGAAACATACCAACAAACAGCATATTTGGTCAAGTTTAATAAATCCTTTAATAAGGATTTATATGTTTGTATGTATGCGTGTCTTTAAACTTTGTGGTTGTTTTGTTTTTAGTAACAACTTTGAAGCGTCAAATTAAATAAAATATTTCACTTTTATAAAACTTTTATTTTTGGACTCACAGTCGATAGTAAATATTTATGCCCGTATTCCTAAAAAATATTTAACACTTAATAAAGGTTTGCAAAACAAATTTCCTATGAAAATTGTGCTTACTAAACGTTTGTTAAATTTAATAATTGTTTATGAATACGGGGGACAATTTATATTCTCTGCTATTAACCAGATTTTATAACATTTTGAGAAAGTATACGAACTGCGATGAAGAACTCGTAAATGTAATTCAAAATTAATTTTAGTTTTGTATGAGCGTTAGAAGGACATCGCTCTTTCGGGTCTAATGGTTTCAAGAATTCCGAAGTTGTACCTCAGTACTTAACTCGGAAAACAGTAGCTCCCGGCTTCGCAAACCTGTCTGACAATTGGTGAGGTCTCCGTTAGCATGCTTTCCAAGAAATGCTTCCTGATTTCAGAGGACTTTAAAGATAGTCTTGTCCTTCTTTAAAGGAATACTTTACGCGAGGTGGCTGTGGTAATACCCACATCGTGGGTAAATACGGGGTGCTATTATTCGTCGGGGAACTCATGCGGAGTTAGCACCTGCTGCGATGTTTAAATCATCCTAAGATTATGTTGCCATCAGAACCCTAGGGCAAAGGGAACTAACACCACTTCTTAGTTCTAGGCAGGGACCGGTTCTAGTTCTAACACTTTATATTAAGGGGACTTGTCACTTTAACATGGCGATGTCCTAGGAGGAGATTATTTAGCACCGTTTTGATACTTTGTAAAAGGTCACAGAAATAATCTTAATGGCCACATTCAATTTTAGGTAATACTAGCTTAACCCGGTGCGCTTCGCTACACTGACCCCGCACATTTTTATATTGAAATTTATAGTTTACTATAATAGTAGCTTTAACCACGTTTGAAGACTCTCCCTTTAATAGTTCTTCAGTTGAGCGATATTTAATGTATGCATCCTATGGGAGGTATTTCCCCCCCTGCGCCTACCCGCTTTATTTTTATTTTCAAAAGTGTAGTATACCATAAGAGTGACTTTTAGAAAGTTTGAACATTCTCACTATTACAGTTCTTAAGATATGCGATGTTAATTATTGGCGTCCTATGGGGTATTCCTATACCCCCGCTGCTATTTTATTTCAATTCCTGGGCTCAGAAGATCCTACTACAAAAAGTTCAGCAAAATGCGTGCAGCGGCTCTTAAGATATGCGATAATTAATATTGGCATCCTATGGGGGGTACCAATTCCCCTGCCCCTATCGAAAAAATAAGTAGCCTATTTTATTTTTAGGGCTCACGTGATGTTACTGTAAAAATTTCACGAAAATCGTGCGATAATTAATATTGGCATCCTATGGGGGGTACCAATTCCCCTGCCCCTATCAAAAAAATAAGTAGCCTATTTTATTTTTAGGGCTCACGTGATGTTACTGTAAAAATTTCAGGAAAATCGTGCAATAATTAATATTGGCATCCAATGGGGGGTACCAATTCCCCTGCCCCTATCGAAAAAATAAGTAGCCTATTTTATTTTTAGGGCTCACGTGATGTAACTGTAAAAATTTCAGGAAAATCGTGCAATAATTAATATTGGCATCCTATGGGGGGTACCAATTCCCCTGCCCCTATCGAAAAAATAAGTAGCCTATTTTATTTTTAGGGCTCACGTGATGTTACTGTAAAAATTTCAGGAAAATCGTGCGATAATTAATATTGGCATCCTATGGGGGGTACCAATTCCCCTGCCCCTATCGAAAAAATAAGTAGCCTATTTTATTTTTAGGGCTCACGTGATGTTACTGTAAAAATTTCAGGAAAATCGGTTCAGTAGTTTCGGAGTCTATAAAGCGACAAACAAACAAACATACAAACATACATAATTCATTTTTATATATATAGATAACTAGCTTAGCCCGGTGCGCTTCGCTACACTGACCCCGCACATTTTTATATTGAAATTTATAGTTTACTATAATAGTAGCTTTAACCACGTTTGAAGACTCTCCCTTTAATAGTCCTTCAGTTGAGCGATATTTAATGTATGCATCCTATGGGAGGTATTTCCCCCCCTGCGCCTACCCGCTTTATTTTTATTTTCAAAAGTGTAGTATACCATAAGAGTGACTTTTAGAAAGTTTGAACATTCTCACTATTACAGTTCTTAAGATATGCGATGTTAAACATTGGCGTCCTATGGGGTATTCCTATACCCCCGCTGCTATTTTATTTCAATTCCGGGCCTCAGAAGATCCTACTACAAAAAGTTCAGCAAAATGCGTGCAGCGGCTCTTAAGATATGCGATAATTAATATTGGCATCCTATGGGGGGTACCAATTCCCCTGCCCCTATCGAAAAAATAAGTAGCCTATTTTATTTTTAGGGCTCACGTGATGTTACTGTAAAAATTTCAGGAAAATCGGTTCGATAATTAATATTGGCATCCTATTGGCATCCAATTCCCCTGCCCCTATCAAAAAAATAAGTAGCCTATTTTATTTTTAGGGCTCACGTGATGTTACTGTAAAAATTTCAGGAAAATCGGTTCGATAATTAATATTGGCATCCTATGGGGGGTACCAATTCCCCTGCCCCTATCGAAAAAATAAGTAGCCTATTTTATTTTTAGGGCTCACGTGATGTTACTGTAAAAATTTCAGGAAAATCGGTTCAGTAGTTTCGGAGTCTATAAAGCGACAAACATACAAACATACAAACATACAAACACACATAATTCATTTTTATATATATAGATAGATAGATAGATTAAGATTATACCTGTCGCTGAAAATATGACAATTCAATAAAATTCATTTTTATTTTTGGTGACTACTTTAAAATGATCCAATACAGGACAAGTTCGTTTCCCTTAACTATGTAACCCATTAACTATGTTACCACCTCCTAAGCCAACACCATGTTAATATGATGGATCCCCTTCATATAAAGTCATAGAACCAGATATTATCAGCCACTACCCGCACAAAATCCAGTTTTTTGTCAATTACCTTTCCTCTTAAGTAACTTCACTTTAAACACCTGTTAAGTGATATGTCTTGTTTTCACCTATCTGAATTCGTTCCTTTATATTATAATATTGTGTACAGTCGTCACGGGATAAATGCTTTAAGACTAATTGACACAAAAGTCCCGCAGGGTATAGAATCTGATTTAAATCAGATTAGCAGTGGTGGTTAGATTGCTTCAGCTCATAAACAAGGACGATGGTGTGATTTTGTCGATTATACTCTCAATTTGCTACCTGTGTATTAGAAATTATTCTCTCTATACAGAGGCACTTCGTAAATGCATACGAAAATCACCGAGTGGTTAAGATCCAATATCAGATTAGGCTATAGTGCAGGTGCTCATATAAATCAAAATCACAACTGTTACATTAAGAAGTGTTCACTTAAGACCCCATAATTTAGTTATAATTATATAATTTATTTATATTTTCGGCCATAAAGAAATTTTAAGTCAAATTAGCCATGTACTTCTGTTGAAATCTCGATCACTTTAGAACAACTAAATGGAAATTTATAATATTTCCCCCGAAATTGTTTCTTGACCATTGCAACTTGAAACATTTGCATATAATTTTTTAGTTTGGCATAAAATATAGGATTTATTTTTATTATCCTTAAATTATATTTCATACGAGCAGAATGTCCTTTTAAAAATAGTTCCTGTAATTTCATTCCTTCAAAATGAAAGCAAACATCCGGTTGAGTTATTCCCAAAGATTCTGACAAGGATCTTTATTATGACAGTTATTGTAACCCTCAAAATTTTTTGGATTTATGAACGATCTTCGTATTCAACAGCAAAATCACATCTTTTAAGATCAGCATATTTTTAGTTTTTCGACACATCTGATTAGGCAACAAATTCTTTTAGCGCTATGTCGATGCACGTGCTCTACAACACTCTCTCTCTTTCTCTACCAGTGCTGCCATTTAGAAATAAAGAAAAACAGGTATAGGGGTTAAAATATAACGAAAAAAGGGAAAAAGGGCAAAGAGAAAAAAATGAGAATGATAACAACAATTTTGAAAATTTGTTTTTTGCTTTGCAAATACATATAAAAGGATATTAAATTTGTATAATAAATGATTTATCAATAATTAGAATTGTGGTTATTTTATTGAATTGCTTATGGGGTTGAATCCAAATTTTTAAAGTTTTTTTAATTTAATTTTCATTAAATTTTTTTTATGAAGAAAGAAATTTTACAACATGAAATGAATTAAAATTAATTGATCGAAACCACGTTTACGGACTGGTCGATTTAACATGTTTCGACACTATCTCGTCAGAAATCTTCGCCGTTTAACAATCACCGCCATTGACGACGGCTGACAGGCAATAGTCAAACATCAACATAATATCATGTTGCAAAATTCCTATCTTCATAAGAATAAGTAAATGAAAATTAATTTTAATTAACTTTAGCCTGATTAAAAAATAAGAATAAATTATTTATTTTGTTACCGATTCAATTATTTTATGTTCAAACAATAACATAATAAATACTTAAATATTTTATTTAAAAGGGAGGAGTCGTCAATGAATTTTGTTTAAAACCAAAAATATCAGCTCCTTTTTTTAATAGTGAGATATTTTTGGCAACAATTTAAAATTTTAAGGAAGTTTACCACTTAGTACGAATACAAGATTTTGTTGCAAAAAATTAGTCGCAAAAAACCAAAGTCTCACTGTTCTAACAAAAAGCACTAAACGCGCCACAAAAAATGGAAAAATCGCCAAAAAAAAAATACCCTTTTTTAAAAAGGGTATTCGGAAAAAAATAAGGGTAAAGAGACCAAAAAAGCGATATAAAATACCAGAAAAACGTTAAAATGGCAGCACTGCACTTTACCCAGTTTCCTTCCAAAAAAAAATATATAATTTATGCCCTTAATTTTTGATTCATACCCACAATGAAAACCACGAACCCAAACTGAAAATTTGTATCCTTTTTGACACCAAAGTTTCCCCTTAATTAGGTGTTAGAACCCGAAATCAGTCAGATCTGCAAACCATCGTATGTATTATAGTATGTATTATTGCCTACCTATTGATCGAATCCTTTTTAATTTCATTAAGAAAACACCCGCAATAGACTTCCAGCTACATTTTTCATTTTGATGAATGGCGTTCACATGTACATGCAAAGATTATTGGTCAAATTCGCTGATTTTTACATCCGTTTTGTTTATTTATATTTAACGAATTTGTATCTTTAATCGAATAAATTAAATTAGACCAATAACATATTGAAATATGTTTGATTGCCTGATAAAATGCATGTTAAATGGGATATCAATGGAGATGCTGAATGTGCAGTTTGGTATTGACAATTTAATTTAGTTATTTATTTAGCTTCATACTAAAAATGGAACAAACTACTCCACATTCATACACAGCCTCAAAACAAAACAGATATAATAAAATATTTTTTGCAGGTGTCGAAAAATTCTTATTTGAAAACGGAAGAGTTCGAAGAGAATGACAAAGACCCACTCAGTTTGAAATTTAGTTTCAGAATGCACAAAAAAATCCTAGAAAATTACTTTAGAATCGAAAAACTTCATCCCTGAAAAATTATTTTAAGGAACTTTAACTCCACAATCTGACTACTTATTATGACTTGCAAATAAAAATCTTAAAGACCGGCAATTTCTAAATCTCCCTTGCGAAACTCAAATCTAAGTTGTGGAAGAAATAATGTTGAAAAACGGAAAACAGTTTGTTGAACATTGTTTTTATCCTAATGACCCAAACGTTATATCAGTCGAGTTGCCACCACAGTGAAACTGAGAAGGCTGTTGCTAATTAAAACACCAAAAGCACCTGGTACTGATCAATAAATGGACAAAATTTAAATATAATCCAAATTTGATTTTTTTTAGATCAGGCTTTATTTTCATTAAATTATTTTAATATATGAAATGAATTAAAATTAGTGGATAATTTTCATCCTTGACTGAACGAGGTGTTGAACTCGGTTCGAACTTAAATGTTTCGAGAATAACCTCATTTTCATTATCCGAGTTCTTTGCAGTTTTACCCTTTCCGCCACTTCCATGGCTGTCAGTCTATAGCAAAAACAAACTATTTTTAAATTTTTGATGCCATTTCACGAATTGAATACTGCCCTCAAAGATGTAAGGTCTCTCTTGTTGTCAATGCACCTAAGCCAAGGAAAGATCACACAAAGGTTGAGTCATATAGAATCATTTTATTAAAGTATTTTTTTGGAATGTATAATTATGACTTATTTAAAATATAATAATAAATTTATTATTTAATTTATAACTAATAGTGCAAAAAGTGGCGAACAAAGCTACAAAGTAATGAATTCAGGAAGTTTTTAAAATTAGGATTGCATGTAAAGTTTTTGCTGGGAAACTTATTTTTATTTCTTAATTATTCTTATGCATTAATTTGGACTTAGGAAAAAAACACAATACAATCGAACAAACACACCAGCAAACGGTATTAGAAAACACTTTGAAGAAAAAAAATATTGTTCTGCGCCCTTCATTGATGTTTCTCAACCGTTTGTTAAAGTGTTGCATGAAAGCTTAATGCATTAACCGAAGCCAAATTTATTATAAATACTCACAATTTGTTATGAATGAAGGAAATTTCTCTTTATTTGGTAGGCTAGTGGTAGTGAGCTAGTCTATTAGTGTAAGGGTTGCGGGTTCGAGACTCTGGTCTGTTTCATTGCAACGGGCTGAAGGGGTAAGTTACTATTGCTCGGATAGTTAGGTAAGAGTATAATTTTCAATTGTATTTGTAACTCTTATTAAATAAATAAAATGTAGTCAAAACTTTGATTTATGTATTATCTCCTGCAGAGAAGCGTAGAGCTTTGACGAATTAGCATAAGAAAAATTGTATACATAATCTTAAATAAATTTAAAAAAATAGATTAATGCTGGAGTCCCACAGGGAAGCGATTTAATACCGTTGTTGTATTTTCTATATAATTTAGGCGTATTAACCAATAACATCACCAAACTTCAACTTTTGCAGATGATACAGGTTTTCCAACTGACAACCGAAATCGCTATGTGTTAAACATATTTTTGTTATTAGCAACCATTACATGTTCTGCATATTTGTATACCCCACTATCAAAAATTTAGGGGCTTAACGAATTTATCATATCGTTAAAAATAATTAATAACAATTCTGGTTCATTGTAAAATTCCAAGACTATCTAAACACGTCCTCAGAGTGACAGAGTTCACAATAAAAGATGAAATTTATTAAAAATGTTTTGTGGGCGACAGATTCCTTTGGTATTGTAAATGGACAAAATGATTCATTATTTCACCTAGCCCCTGTACAAAAGTACAACCGGTATAAAAAGTTTGGAATTAAAACGGCCATACGCGATGAGCTAAGAACACAACTGGGACGAGCGACGAGTTTTTGGCGGGGAATATTCGTCGGCAAAAATAAAACATAATTGTGTATATAAAAATACACACAATAATAGCGGCGGCCGAAATTCGTCATACGCAGCGACTTTGCAATAGATTTATTTCTATTTAATACTCCGGCGAACGACGATCAAATCAGTACTAGGTGAACATGCTTTGGTTTAGTTGTCAGGTATTTTAGTAAACAAAGTAACTTAAATAATTGTTTTGTTTTTGATTTATATCATTTTAAATAAATATTCAAAATATTAAACTATAAAAATGGGTTTTAGCTGTGATATTGTTTATGTTTTAGTTTTTAAGTATTATTTGTTTCATATAGTCACACACTTTCCCAATTATAAAAGCTGTTAGTTATTCGTCGTTATTGTGCTTCATAATTCGTCGTTCGTCCCAGTTGTGTTTTTAGCATTAAATCAACAAAATTAAGTACAAATACTTGAACTAGAAATATACGGTAGCAAAAATTATCCAAGTCGGTCCAATATTTTATCTCGCCCACATACAAATTTAATTTTTTTTAAATTAAAATTTCTATTACAGTAGAGGCCCGAAAATTCGTAATCCCAATTGTACAATAGGGATTAAACGGGATTTCGAGTTAACGTGGTTAACATGAAAAAAATTCGAATTAACGGCGTGCTTCTATTTATTTATTAGAACGAAAAAAAAAAATTACAAAACAATAACGATTTTTCATAAGAAAAAAAAAACAACAATTTGGGGGCATTTACATGATGTCTTTTCAGACATGTCTAAAGCCTATAGTACACGGAATGTAAAAAGCCACATGCGCATGTCGTTCTGACGTAATTTTGACGACACTACAAAGCCACAATGACTATTGCGTGTTGTGTAATGACGTTAAAAATACGTCAGAACTACATGTGTATGTGGATTTTTACATTCACTGTACTATAGGCTTAAGGTGCCCGTCAACTTGTCAACTTTTCATGTCATATGTAATTGTGAATGTCTGTCAAAATTGCTGTTTTACAGAAGGTTAATAACATTTGGTCACAAACGTACATGTAATTTGCTTCTGACATTGTCTATGTTTTTTCTATGCAGTTATGGTATAAACCAAAGTAGTTCTTGGTTTCAAAATTGCGTGCTGCCGCCACAAAAATTTTTTATGATTCCGTCAACAATGCACCGCCGCGGCGGGTTTCTTCCCGGCATAGATTTCTGACACAGCTGATGTCAGATGGTTTGTCAGGAGAAAATAGAGCACGCTCTAATTGAAATTTTGTCAGATGACTTTGCGTCTGACTTTTACAGATGCAATGTTTTAAAGGTAACACACGACATGTATGTCTTTTGCAGTGGGAAATTTGACAAGTCAGATGTAAAAAACATGTCGTGTACATGCAACTTTAACAAACACGTTTGTTTTGTTTGTTGGCAACCGGGTTGGAGAATAAAGTGGGGTTGCCAAGCAGACACGAAATTGGTTGTCATGTTTCTTAATATGATTTTTCATGTTTTTCCATATGTATAAAAGAAGATTAAACAATTATACATGAAAATAGACATGTTTGGAATGACATTGTGTAAATGAAAAACGTTTTTGGTGGCATGTTCAAAAGGGAATGAATAAAACAGACATGTCTGAAAAGACATCGTATAAATGCCCCCATATAGTACATAAATATTCAAAGCAAAAATCCATAAAAAATTTTTATGGTAAATCCAGCTTTACTTCCAAATATGAATATGTACAAATATACATGCAAACATACATATGGAAATTTTTTTAAACGGTGTACCACTGCATTACGAGTTATGAGAGCTTTTTACCAGACAATTCCACCACCTGGATAGCTATCTTGCCGCGATGTGGTGGCTTAAATGCCGGCGGTAGTGTATGTCTTGGAACTTGATTCGGTACAGTCTTACCGGAACAAGTTTGAAGGCATAAGCTTTAAGGCCAGCATGACCAAGGGTTATCGATCCCATATCCCATCCTCATCACCTATTATCCTACCTGCTCCACCTTTGATTCCCTACATACCCCTCTTTTAAGGTCAAGGTGGTTGATAGCAGTACCGAGGACCTGAATGGCTAGTTAGTGGTAAAAGAATCTGGTCGTGAACAGCTTCCCTCTGACGCCGATGGCAAGGGTCAGTTGTAATTCTAGCCTAGTCCGCGCAAGCCGTCACTGCGCGAGATGGACCTTTTGTATACGTGCACACTCGTGGGACCCAAACTGGAAAAAATAATTAAAAAACGAAATGAAGGAGTTGGCGCAGGGAATGTCTCTGTCAGCTCAGCAGGTTCGGGGTCAGATTCGGACTCTGACTTGCTGGGTATTCACAGAGATATTCTGCTGCAAGAGAGTCGGTTAATGACAGAACTGACAGTCATGACAGAGACGGACAGGATAGACTCGCCAATCGACTCTCCGTCTCGTACAGGGGCATCGGAAAGACTCGGTGACCTAAATCTGGGCTCTGATGATGAGCACGAAATAACACTGATTTCGGCTCATGATGAGAGCCATAGGGTTGGGCCATCGACTTCCGGAGTCACACTCGGGATGGAGAGAGGATTGGCGAGTGTATCAAAATTCGTTGTTCGGCAAGATGCGACAGAACAGGTCACGTCAGATAGCCGAACGAGCTACGAAAAAGCCAGGAGTGGTGTGAGAGCCTCCTAAGCCTTTCTGGAAAAGATAGCTAAGAAAGACTCCTCACTGCACGATGGGCGGGATAGGCATCTGCTGAGGAAGCAGCGAAAGAACGTTGCTAGATTCGAACGAATCCACGGCTCTGTCGGTGCCATCCTAGGGCGTCCCTATCCTGCGGGATACACAGCAAGGGCTGCTGGGGATACAAATGTTGTCAGTAAAGACAGCAAATCCCCAGCACCCCCTGTTGATGAATCCTCGAATAAAACAGAAGATAAGAAAAAGGAGGGAAAGGTTCAACACCTGGCCCTCTTAATCGTGACAGTATGGTCACAGTTGTGGGAGCTAGGCCTGAGAACGATTTACCCACTACTAGTCGCGCGATGAGGGCTGGAAATGTCTTGGTAATTTCCGATAGTCACTCCCAAAAAGGAGTCACTAAAGGAAGGGTTGCCGGGACAGACCAGTCAACATCTGCAAGGAAATCGGGTGATCATCGACAGAGCTCTGCTAAGGGCCCCAAAAAGGGGGTAGTTAAGCGAGTGGAAGGATCAGTGTCGAGAAATGGCAGGTGCTAGAGAACAAACTACTCGACGAAATCTTTAGTGCCAAATGAATGCCGGACGAAGTATCGTTCAAAGGGGCTGACTGGGCAAGAGGTGTCAAAACTGTCAGTTGCGGCAATCAAAAAACCTTTGAGTTTTTAAAGGCTGCAATTGGTAAGTGTGACAGCTCCTGTCCTGAAGCTAGTCTGGACGTTATACTCGCGTCTGAGTTGCCATTAAGGCCGGTAGTCACGATATGGATACCTCCACCTATAAAACCGGTGGAGGTCATACTGGGGGTACTGGCCAACCAGAACAAGGGACTCAATACAAGCCAGTGGAAATTGGTAGCTTCACTGGGTTATAAAGAGGAGGGTTGTGAAGGGAAGAGACTTCAGGTTCGCAGTGAACCGGGAGTCTCTTAAAAAGCTGGAATCGATAGGAGGGGTTGCAATATTTGGGTTGGGGTCTATCAAATTTAGGTTTCCTAAAAATGATAGACCCTAAGAGGTTGAAAGTGGTGCAGATAAACCTGCACCACTGTGAAGCAGCCTCAACCGAATTAGTAACCCACCTCACCGATAACAACGTGGACGTGGCCTTAATCGAAGAGCCCTGGATTAACAAAAACCGGGTAGTTGGATTAAGGGTCACGGGGTATACATTGTTCGTACCCCACACAGATGAGAAGGTACGAACTTGCATTTTGGCGAGAACTGAGTATAAATTTATGTTTTCTCATTCTTACAGTAATGGAGGCCTCACGGTTGTGACAGGAGAAGCCAGGGATAAAACGGTCCTGGCACTAGCATCTTGCCATACGAGGCTACCGATCCACTTGGTGAAAAAGTGCGAGAGTTTGTGGAGTACTCAGGCAGAAGTGGCTCGAGGCTGGTACTAGGGTGTGACACCAATGCACACCATACCCAATGGGGAAGTGCCGACATCAACAAAAGAGGTGAGTCTATGTTTGATTTTATTATTGCCAGCAATCTTCTTATCTGTAACAGGGGGAATACACCTACGTTCAGAACTAGGGATAGGGAGGCAGTGATAGACATGACACTGATGAACTGTAGGGAATTAGTAGAGGATTGGAGGGTGGACCTGGGTTTTTCCTTCTCTGACCATAGTCGCCTGTCCTTTATTCTAATGTTTGAGAGGTCGAAAAGGTGTCCGTATAGGAATCCGAGAAGGACGTATTGGGATTACTTTTCGAGATTGGTGCAAAGTAACCTTAGAGTTACACACGACTGGAGGTCGACTTCGACCGGTGTAGAGTAACTGGTGAGCACCTTCACGGAGGTACTGACTAGTAGTTATGAGCGAAACTGTCCTTTGAACTTTCCGGGCAAGCGCACACAACCAAGATGGTGGACAGACGAGTTAAGGACTCAAAGCTCCACTGTCAGAAGGTTGTTCAATAGAGCGAAGTATACGCGTAGGGAAGAAGATTGGAGTAACTTCAGATTGAGTTACAATAGATATAAGGGAGACATTAGGAGAGCGAAAAGGGACTCGTGGGTCAAGTTAAGCGATCCAGTGGAATCTGTAAATGAGATGTCTTAGGAGAGTATATGTTGAGATTGTGCTGAGTGCCTGGTCACTGCAACATAAACGGCAACGAGATTGCTGATGAGTTGGCGAGACAGGGCTCAGAGATGGAGGATCCTAATCATATGGAGGCGGTTAGGCCGGCAATAGGCATATACTTTGGAAAGATTAGGGAATGGATTCTGGACGCGACCAATAGGGCCTGGGGGAACCGAACGGACTGCCGGGTATCACGGACGCTGTGGCCGGTGCTTAAGTAGGGTCTAGTGCAGAAGTAGGGTCTGCGTGAGGACCATAATAGGAATCATCACGGGTCATTGCATGATAGGCAGGATGGCGATGAGGTTGGGATCCGACGTGTCGGATATGTGCGGGTTGTGTGAGGACCCGGAGGAGCTGGAGACGGTTGAACACATTTTGTGCCGCTGTCCCAGGCTACAGTCATAGCTGCCAGATTTGACGATTTATCGTCATTTTGACGATTTAAGGTACTAAAAATGACATGTTGACGACTTGACGATTTAAGGTCTTATTTTGACGATTTTTAAGAATTTAAGTTTGCAACATTTTTCATTACTTTTAGATCAACCTTGAATTAAATAAAAGTAGTTGGTAACAGTTTCTTATGTAATTAATAATTTTAAGGAGTGAAAGGGATACATATATAACTCTAATTATGTATATGTGTTAATAATTTTCTTACTTTGTAGATTTTTAACATATTATATTCCACATTTTATCAACTGATACAAACAAATCTATATTTTGAAGCGCGATAAAAGCCATTTTTATATTTAGCAAATTTAATTGACAATAAAACCAAAAAAAAAAAGATAATATTATGCTTAAGTACCTGAAAAAAGTGGTAAGTTCTTTATACTAATATGTTATACTAATTAATTAAAAATTATATTTTCAATAGAAGCCCAAGATAATAACGACAAATGTTGCACCTCTTCCTCTGTAAGTATAAATTTCAAATATTTGATTATATTTTTATATAAATGCAAAGCTTTGTACTTATTAAAATGAAAATTTTATATGATGCTTTTGACAGGCTAATAAAAAGAAAAGGAAAATTAAGGAGGACTGGTTTGCAGATCCAGAAAAGATGCAACCAATTTGAAAATATTTTAACACTATTAGAAATAAAGCCAAAAAAAATGTTGCATCCCTGTCAGACTCGTTGGTTATCGCTAGAAGTTGTTGTTGTCAGACTATTAGAGCTGTACGAACCATTAAAAATTTATTTTTCATTCGCTGCAAACATTGACAATATTGACACCGCCAAATTTATTTTAAGCAATTTAAATTCTATAAATAAAAGTTATTAAAGTTTTCTAAAATATATTTTAGGAATTATTAACAATATAAATAAAATGTTTCAAAGCGAAACAACTGAAATTCAAAATTTATATAACGAAATGCAAAATCTATTAAAAACGGTAATGAGTAACTTTTTAAAAACTAATTTGCTTAAAACCGAAAACTTTTTTCTAATAAATTATAAAGACAAAAATAATTTTTTAGATATTCAAGAAATTTATTTGGGAGTTTATTTAAGAGATGTATTTTCAGACTCACAAATTAGGCTGTGGGAAAAATCGCCCAAAGAAAAATGGCCCAAAAAAAGAAATGAAAAATCGCCCAAATGAAGAATCGCCCAACAGAACATGAAAAATGACCCAAAAAGTTATATATGAAATTTTGCCCAAAAGAAACGAAAAAGGGCCCAAAAAAAATGAAAAATGACCCAAAAAGCAAAAACGAATTTTTTCCCGGTGGCATGTTATAACGTCCAGTGTCATAGTGTTCATGGACGTTATGACACTCCAAAAAGTATCATAGTGTCCATGGACACTGCGCTAACTAAAGCTTCTCTGCACAGCCGGCCTTCGGCCGGGCGCAAGGATTTTCTCCTCTATGATATAACAAACACCGGCTTCGCTAACTAAAGCTTCTCTGCATAGTCGGCTTTCATTTGGAAACAAGGCAGATTTTAGAAGCTTTACTTAGCGAAGCCGGTGTTTGTTATACCATAGAGGAGAAAATTCTTGCGCAGAGAAGCTTTAGTTAGCGAAGCCGGTATTTGTTATACCATAGAGGAGAAAATCCTTGCGCCCGGCCGAAGGCCGGCTGTGCAGAGAAGCTTTAGTAAGCGAAGCCGGTGTTTGTTATACCATAGAGGAGAAAATCAAAAAAATGGGCCATTTTTCATACAACATTTTAAAAACGAAAAATCACCCAACAATAACGAAAAATAGCCCAAAAATTTTAGGTCACTTTTCATATGAATTTAGGCCCAATTTTACATGGAATTTTTTTGGGCGATTTTTCATTTCTTTTTTTGGGCCATTTTTCTTTGGGCGATTTTTCCCACAGCCCACAAATTAATGAAAATGACAGAAGTGATATAATCAATAATTGTACAAATTTTTATATAGAACTTTGTGATCAAATATTAAAAAGATTCGAATTTGGAAATAAATTTAAAGCTTTAAAACTTATTAACCCATATAATATTATTAGTGAAGAAAAAATTTGTTTCAATGATATTTTAAAAGAATTTTCCCATTTTTTTGAAAAAAGTGAAAGACAAATACTTGAAACTGAGTTCAGACAGTTAAAATTATTAAATCTTAAAGATATTTTTCCTAAAAAAGATATAAACCTTTTGGATTTTTGGAAAAAAGTATCGGAGATTCAAACAAGAAATACTAGCCTATGTTTTCCAACATTAACTAAATTAATTACAAAAATTTTAGTTTTGCCACATTCTTCAGCAAATGTTGAAAGAGTTTTTAGCCAGGTGAATATCAATAAGACTAAAGTTAGAAATTCGTTAACAAAATCTTGTTTAGAAGCTATATTATACACAAAAGATTATTATATATATTTATATTATATATATTTTTAAAATAAAGTATATAGTTATTTAAGTTTTAAAATATTTAATTTTTTAGATATTGGGAATTATTTCTTTTTCATAAGCAACTTTATTATATTCAACATTTTTAATTTTTCGAATTTATTCTATGAGTTAAATTTCAGTTATGTATTTTATAAAGCTTTTTGTAATAGCTCTACAATATATTAGTCTGGTAGTGTATAAAGTCATTTCTAAAAAAATTTAAGGAATAGAGCTATTACAAAAAGCTTTATAAAATACATAACTGAAATTTAACTCATAGAATAAATTCGAAAAATGATAAATGTTGTATTTAATTTTTTATTAAAGGAATTCTGAAATTTTTCTTATTTTTATTTAATTTTTAATGTAATATTTAAAAGCTTTAAAAATGTACATATGTATGTGATTTTTTCATTATATTCTTTGATCTCTGAAGTTATAAAACTTTGTTTTAGTAATAAAAAATGTGAATAAAAATGTTACGTTATATTTTGCCTGAATTAAAAAATGTTTTGTTTTTAATTTGACGCATTTTTAATTTGACGTTTTTGTGACGATTTTGGGAAACCATTTTGACAAGTTTGACGATTTTTATTTCAAAATTGGACGATTTTAACCCTATTTTATCTGGCAGCTATGGCTACAGTGCAGCAGGCTGAGGTGACTGGGCAGCAGATTCCTAGGCGAATTAGGGGACGTCCCGGGCTGTGGGCTCGAGAGTCTGATAGGATTCGTAATAGGGATGGCCTGGCTGCGCAGCAGGAGACTGGGAGCTAACCGCACATAGGGCGGATTGGTGTTGTGTTGAGTGAGGCTTTTCTCTCGGGTTTGGTCAGATCTTCCTTTTCTTATCTATCCTTATCTTTTCTAATGCTTTTGCTGTTTTCCTTCACCTTCTTTTTCAGCTATTTATCTCTAAGCAAGGCATCACAATGGACCATATTGGTCTCTGGGTGAGGGTGTGAGGGATACTTCACACCAGCCTTTCTACCTACCTACTAGCCAATTACGAGTAATTAGAGGTACATTAGATTTGTGTGAAATTTGTTCGATTTAATGCAAATATTTTGATATTAATTATTGAGATTATCGGCTACGAACTATTGCGATTGAGCTTTATAATTTTACGCCGCTTTGTTTGAACTGATAGCGGTCGACGTCATAAATTTTGGAAGGCCTAATATAATTTTTCATGTGTTTTCATTAACTTTTGAATCACCGCGTATTAAAGATATTTTTGAATTAAAGAGTTTAGATTTACGGCCATATTTATAAAAGGGCACGAAGAGAGTGGCAATTGCACAGATCTCCTCAACTTAAGAACTTGCTAAAAGAGTGTACAAAAAGATTAAGAAAGTTATTGCAGACTCAGAAAACGGCTTCTCTGGAAAAATATCTTAAGGAACTTGATGCAACTCCACAATCGGACTACTCATTATGGCGTGCAGCTAGAAACCTCAAAAGGCCAGTTGTCTCTAAACCACCATTAAGAAACTTGAATGGAAGTTGGGCAAGAAATGATGTTGAAAAAGGAAATCTGTTTGTAAGTCACTTGAAAAACGTATTTACACCTAATATATCTCACAATATTGCGGTCGATTTACCACCTGTTGCTGCTAGAGCAGCTATTCCCCTAAGATTTGAGATGAGAGAAATCGAAAAGGTTATATGTGACTTAAACACTAAGAAGGCACCTGGCATTGATAAGATCAGCAATAAAATGCTATTAGAGCTACCTCGCGTAGCAAAGAAAATTATTCTTTTTATTTTTAATGCTATTTTACGCCTTGAATACTTTCCTCAAAAATGGAAGGTTTCCTTAGTTACCATGATACCAAAGCCAGGTAAAGATCATACGAAAGTTGAGTCTTATAGGCCTATTAGCTTATTGTCAAATATGTCAAAGCTATTTGAGAAATTATTAGTTTCAAAATTAACACCGATTTTAAGTGAAAATAGATGTATTCCAAACCATCAATTCGGATTTAGAAGAAAACACAGCACAATTGAACAAACTCATCGAATAGTAAATGTCATAAGAAAAACATTTGAAGAAAAAAAATATTGCTCAGCACTCTTCATCGATGTTTCGCAAGCTTTTGACAAAGTCTGGCATGAAGGCTTATTACACAAATTGAAGCAAAATTTACCAGCAAACACACACAAACTGTTAGAAAGCTACTTAGTCGGTCGTCAATTTATTATTAAAGAAGGAAATTTCTTAAGTTCACCTCAGCCGATTGGCGCTGGAGTCCCACAGGGCAGCATCCTGGGCCCTCTATTATACTTAATTTATACTTCGGATATGCCAACAAACAACTACACCCAAACTTCAACATTTGCAGACGACACAGCTTTTCTAAGCGTCCACGAAAACCGTTATGAAGCATCTCGTTACCTACAGCATCATATATTTCAACTAGAAATATGGCTAAGACAATGGAGGATAATGGTCAATGAGCAAAAATGCGTACATATAACATTCACCCTGCGCCGGGAATCTTGCCCCCCTATTACAATCAATAATCAAATTATTCCTCAACATTCGCATGTAAAATATCTCGGTATACATCTGGATCGGCGATTAACGTGGAAATGTCATATAGAGGCAAAATTAACTCAAATGAAACTAAAAGCCATCCAAATTCATTGGCTTATTGGAAGAAATTCTGTTCTTAGACTCGATTGCAAGCTTCTACTTTACAACTCTATCTTAAAGCCTATCTGGTGCTACGGTATTCAACTATGGGGCACTGCCTCGGCCTCTAATATCGAAAAAATTCAAAGGCGCCAAAATAAACTTCTTCGTATAATCACAGCCGCCCCCTGGTATGTTAAAAACTCAAACATTCATAAGGATCTCAACGTGCCATTAGTAAAAACTATGATTACAAAATATGCAGTAAAATATTTAAAAAGACTTGAACAACACCCAAATCCTTTAGCTCGAAATATTTTAAATCATGGCGGCCACACTCGCTTAAGGAGAAGAGACACTGCAGCACTTACTCAACTAGATGAGAGATAAACACCTATATAAGTGAACAGAACCCGTGATGAAGAAAATTTTTGTCTGGCACTGGCAGGACATAAATAAAGTATTAGGTTAAGATTTGATAAATTATTGTTAGTTCATATTAAATATATGAAGATTCAATAAATAAATAACGAAAAAAAAAAAAAAAAAAAAAAAAAAATATTTATAAAAAATAAAAAAGGTCAATGAAGGGTGTATAAAACGGATTTTCTATGAATGTTTTATGTTTTATAATTATTTTTTATAAGTAACTAGTTTTCTGAATATAAAATATTTGTTTAAAACAAGCGAAATGTTTATAATAAGTTTGAAAAGAAGCAGTATCGAGAAATTCAAGATTAAAGATTTTTACAATTTTGATCATTTCCCTAGAGGGAAGGGAACTGACGCCAAATAAGTCTTTGGTGGTACTAACCGGTTCACTTTATATGAATGTGACCCATCACTTTTACATGGGGTTGTCATTGGAGGGGGTCAATTGACACCTAACAGCCACCACACGTTAAGTCACACATCTATTCTCAATGAACGTGTTTAGTGTTAGTTACTGCAATGTAGTATTATTTCAATAAAACAAGTCCTGGAACTAAATGAAAGAAGCAAATTTTAGAAAGTCCAAAAAATATGTGTTACACCACCGATGAATACTGTACTGTAATTCATTACTTTTTCTGCATTTTGGTTCTTCATAAACCAGTTAAAGGGTTGGTTCTCTTTTCACTGGCCATGAATGAGTTCTTTCTTTTTGTACTTGTTCTATTTCACAAGTCCCAGTACCAGTTCGCTGGAACAATTAACACAAATTTTCCGCAGGATCATAAACTGCTAAAATTCTTATTCGTTAATTAAATAACAACCATTAAACAAATAAGCGTTGTTTAAACATTTTTTGTATAGCCTTCACCACCATTAGTTGTGAATAAGGGTATACTAAGTTTGTCATTCCGTGTGAAACTTTTTCTATATTCATCTAAGACCCCGTAAATTATATATAATCTGGATTAAGCCATGTGAGTCTGTCTGTCCGTCTGTTAAAATCACGCTCGCTTCCGCATGATTGAAAATAAAATATCAAAATTGGTGTCAAATCTTTCTAATTCTCTGAGCAGTTTGGGATTGAAATTTGGCACAACTGGTTTGGTAGCAGAAAGTTATGCCCCAAATGTGTCAAAACCTCCCTAAAAAATTCATATTTTTGTTACAAAAACCATCATAAATAAATTACAGAATGCACTGATTCACATTTGATTTTGCGCAAATTCGTTTTACATGACTGGAAATCATATTAATAAACTTTGTGAAGATCGGTGTATAATTTACCATAGGTCCAATATTAAGCCCACTCTCGAAAAATAGTTTAGAACGCCTGGGAACGTAAATAATAATGCTATTTCAGTTTATTTTGCTCTGTCACAATTTAATACAACGAGAAAGAACTGTACCACCAAACGGTCCATAATTTACCATAGACCCCATATTAAGCCCACTCTGGAAAGTAATTTAAATATGCCTAGTAAGCGTAAGATTTGATCCAATTTAGCTTTGTATGTCTACTAAAGACACCATGTAATTTCGTGACAATCGGTCCATAATTCACCATAAGTTCTATATAAAGCGGTCTTCTAAAAAGCCATTAAATTCCAAGAAAATTTTTTTGGTCTAATTTAGGGTTTTGTAATAGTAGAATTCACTCTACCGAATTTTGTGATGAACGATATATAACTTAAAGCAGGCCCAATATAAAATCTGCTCCTAAAAATTACTTACGCCTTATAATATTTCTGAAACAAATCTTATCTTATTTAAATTAGGCAACGAATTATTTACTGCGCGGTCAGCTTTTATAAAGATTGGGTTATATTTTATGTTGCCCACTGCTGAAATATTCGAACTCTTGGTGAATGGTATTAAAGACTCGACATAGCCGAATATAGCACTCTTACTTGTTTTAATATCGATTTGAAAAGATGACCCGTAAATAAAAACTTTATATTTTACTAAAATAACTAAGTGAAGTGAAAACTACCCCTACAGTCCCCTTATCAGAAATAACCGTCCTATTTTCTTGACGAACCCTGGTAGATCGACTGGACTACATCCAGCGGTATACCCCAGTTCGTCGTGAAATCCTAGCAATTTCTGCCTAAGACCCTGCATTCAAGAATAGTAGCACAGTATATGCTCAAGCGTCTCTAGCTCCTTAGCATCCTCCCATAATCTGCAGAAGTCCAGTATGGTATTGCCCTATTTACTCGTAAAAGCCCTAACAGCACAATGACCCATTATTAGCCCTGTAAGGTTCCTGAGACCCCTCCTATCCAAGCCTTATAACACCCAGATTACCCCTGCGTCAAATCCGGGTCATAATTCCCTAGACACCCTGCATTCAGTTCTATCCCTCCAGGACCGCTTATCTGTTTCGCGGAATCTTTTCGGTGCTACCTCGTAGTAGTGACATAAGGGAATTTTACCGCCCCGTCCCTTACCTCTTAGTACAGATTCGAACTCTTTCTCGCGAGTTCTTACGCCACCTCATTCCCATCCATCTCGGAGTATCCGGGTACCCAATACATCATTACTGTGTATACCTCCATGAGCCCCTCAGAGCATTCCTACACCATAACAAATATTTTTTAAACTTAAGAATTATATTAAATAATATCTTACGCAATGAATACAATAGAGCTGTTTGGACTATTTCATTCGCATTAAGAAATTTTAAGTGCTTAAGCATTCTGTAAAAGAGAAAATGGTAACTGAAGTGTGTATTTATGATGATATAACAAACTATTACATTCTGCTTAGTTTTATCCATTTTATCCACATTTTATTTTTATTTCAGTTGCTTAACAATTAGTTTACATCGTACACAAATAAATTTATTTAAACTCAATCATGCACGTTCTTAGAGGAACAACTTTAAACCATGCTCTTGAGCTATCAAACTCTGCAGTTATCGCTGGCATTGTGTGCGGAATAAAAATGTTCTCAATATTAAAATTACATTTAAATCATTTTTAATCCATCTACTCAAATAAAGTAGACGACATTCAAATGGCAAGAAAATTACTGGTTTTTTGCTGGACATTGTTCCAATTATCAACTTTTACTGAACTAATTTTTATCAAGTAGTCGTCACAATTTTTTTTCATCACTTGATTTATGTTTCACAGTTGGCCATATTCAGATACAAATACCACCGTCCATTAATCAAATACTGGCCAACTGACTGACTGCAGTTGTGCGTACGAATGGTGATGTGAGGATAGATTTGGAGAGAGAGTGAGATACTAGATAAAAAATTTAACAAATAAAATAAAAAATCTTAATAAATTAACAAACACCTGACATGAAAATATGTTCTCTTACATACTGGACACTTGTACGGATGCTGTTTGCGCGATAAGACGTGTATGGGAATAAATGCCAGCATATAACAAAAGAGTACGTGCATAACAATTCCATTTAGAGGTAGACAAGCCAATGAGGTCAATGTTCATAAATGTGCCAAGATGTAATGAAACGTACCTGATCTGGTCTTAGTCCCGGTGGTACCCAAGTGTATTCCTCTAGAGCACAACCGCTATCATCATCCGAGTGGGATTGCCTTTGCATGTCCAAATGTTGACCTACCAAAAAAGGAGGATGAACACCAGCAACACCGCCACCAACTCCAGATGGATGATGGTGCAGTGAGGGCGGCGATGGTGATGATATTGCTGGAGACAATTGATGTGGTGGTGGTGGTGGCTGTTGTTGTTGTTGCTGCTGTTGATTGTGAGAATGTGGATGATGAGAATGTTTTAGCGAAGATGATGAGTATTTGGAGATTGATGATGATGCCGATGCCGCAGGTGAATACTGCGATGGCTGATGTGGCAATGTATTTGAAGATAATTGTTGTTGCTGCTGAATTTGTTGATGCTGTAGATGAGGTGGCAGATACTGATGAGGATGATGGTGATGATGTTGTTGTTGATGCTGCTGGAGTTGTTGATGTGGTGGCAATGGTGGCAAATGGGATGTTTGTTGTTGATGCTGTGGCTGTTGTTGTTGATGCTGAAACTGCCGTTGCATGGGCATTGGTGATGTTGGCAAACCTGCAATTGTTGAAGGATTGTATATAGCTCCAGCCGATGAGCTACTTGGCATTGGGCCCGATGACGATTTTGACGATGACGGTGAGGCGACATTGCTGTTGCCAAGATGTCTTAAACTTCCCAGTGGTGGTAGAGGTGGTGGCGTTTTTGAACTTGCCGCCGTGTTTCCTCCTGCACTGGGCGAAAAGTGACGCGGCAATGTTGGTATTTTTTGCAAATACGACACCTGTGTAAGCGGCGTTCGACTGATTGGCCTGCAAGACATAAAGAAAAAACAAAATATAAAATAAATGTTAAATAAAAATATTAATGAAGGTCAAAACTACGCGACTACGACAAGTTTAGAAAACTTGTCTAATAATTTTACAGAAAATGAAAATGCTTTATCTTGTAACAATTTAAATTTAAACGATTGGACCATAACAAATTGAAATTTAATTAAAACGTACACGTGATTGAATTATCTAATTTCATTTTAGCTGAATGAAAAAGAAACGTCTTAAACAGGTATTTTATTAACTTATAACGTTTTCACTTGCGTTAAGTGCAAAGCAAAAATGTTGATTGGATTTAAAATAATTTTTATTTTTTTTATCGTTTAGTCATGTAATGACTTTCAGTTCTTTTAATTACAGATTTATGCGATCAACATGTTAATCGAAATTTATATTTTTTATGAATTTTAAGACGTGTATTGAAATTATCTGGAATTTATTTAAATATTATGTGCGTTAAGAACTGGTGAAGGAAGTAAGAAGATTTTTAATTACTTTTGGTTTTTGTTGCCTTCATCACTTGTAAAACAGACAGCAAAAGTTAAAAAAATTACAGAAAATTTCATATTACCAAATATCTTATATTTTATTTATTTTAATCTTTTTGTGGAAACTTGAACAAAATTGTTAAACATTTTCCAATAACAATTCCTCAGCTATTAATAGTATAATTTTTGTTTCTTGTGTATAATTTTAATGAGTTTTCATAGTTGACAACAGGGCGAATTCATACCAGGTGATCTTGGTTTGCTACGTAAGCAACAGCTGATAACTAACCATGTGTCAAAATGGTATACCGTTCTTGTGGTTCTGAGAAATCTTTCATTAATTCTTTAATGTTCACTTAGAAAACGTTTTTAAATTATTTAACACATAATTTAAAATTAAAATCAAAATAAAATGTTTGTTTGAATTATTTACTACAGTGTTGTATTATTTTGACACAACGTTAAAGTATTATACAGTGTTGTATACTTTTTCAAAATAAGACCATCTTGTATGAATTCGCCTTGGTTGACAATTTTGTTGTTTCATTGAAAATTTAGTTTTTTAAAATATTTTTAAATTTAAAAAAGAAATATCCCTGAAGAATCTATCCATTGAGATATGAGCGAAATATTGGATTAAAAATAAATATTTGTTATAAAATTGAATTACGAAGAAATAATATTGGAAAGGTCGAAGAAATTAGTCTAAATAATTTGTATAACATATTCCAAATAGTTAAAGCTACAATTACTGTATAAAATATTTAATTTGCAAGCTTCGTTGACTTATTAAATTTTGTAGTAAAATTTAATAAATTTGTAGAAAATGTTTTTCTCTTTTTTGCTAAATTTTTCTGTTCTAGTACGATGCTTATTTAGCTGGTTTTTAAAACAACGTTATCGTAATAACTCATGTAGAATAACAGGGCGAAACACGTAAAAAATAATAAATTGTGGGAAAATGGTCAAGAAGCAGCATTTTTTATGGGGCGTGTTTATCAGCAAATAAAACTTTAAAGATTTAGAAGCAACAAAAATATTTTACCACTATTTAAATAATTCGAAAATATATTTAAAGGAATTAATTCATAAATGTCTTTTTTACTTTCTTCCTTGTGGGTTAAAAAAAATTTTATAATATTAACACGAAAAGTAGTTTATTTTCCAAAGTTATCAATTTCGATTCTTAAAACAAGAAAATTCATAATAATTTCTAGATTTTAACTTATTTCGTTCGTATGTAGTAAAATTTTCTTAAATAAAGAAACATTCTGCTTTAACCAAACTACACATTAAGTTGGAATAAGTAATTTCTGCAAAATTTTTCTGGTCCAAGCCATATTTTCTGGTGATTTAGTAAATAATTTTTTCCGTGTATGGCCGTTTTCTCCTTACGCGATTATCTTTTTTATCCAACAAAAAACTGCCGACTAAATAAATGTGGTTTTCTCAATGTCTCATTTGCTTTTATTCTGACGCAAAGTTAAGCCGCCTTCATCTGCCAATTATTTATTGGCCGTACAGGTAAATTCAATCAGCTGGCTTCCAACATTCACATCTATTTTGAGAGACACTGCCAACTGAAAATAATGTTTTTGCCGGTATATTCAGAAAACCAAAATCATTAACGAACTTGTGAGTCTTATAAAGTTATGTCTAGATTTAGAAAAAGGCAGTTTGTCAATACATTTAGAAAACGGCCATAAGATTTATAGAAGAGTTACTTGTGTTAATTTTATTTTATACGAATATAATCGGTATAATTCCTCGATCAACTGTCACAAAGTTTTGCCAATAATTGGCTTCGTCCCCTGGTCAACTAAAACTACACAAAATTTTATGCAATTATCTTTTGATCTGTATTTCACATGAAAACAAATTTAGCCATAAACGGATTAAGGCAGATTGAGTCGATTGATATTCGATTTGTGACAAATTTTTTTATGCCTTGAAAATCTTTAGAACAAACGCATAATCCCATTCCTACCTATAGTCCCATTCCTAGTAGTGTAGATTATAAACAGTTAAATTCGTTTGGTATAAATTCTAATTAAAGCTTAAGGAGATTTTGAAAATGACCGGTTTTCTCAACATATATAACCAGTTTATTTCAGAAAGTTCTCTAAATGATTTTATCTATCTACTTAAGTATGAATGGATACATCGGTGTTAATATCTTGGCTAGAACAACGTACGATTGGTAAACATACGATGAGTTTTCCAAATGTTAATTCCTTAAAAACTTTTTTATATGCCTAGATCGGACTTCCTATTTTTAATTCCGGCTACCCAGTCTTGTAGACAGTTTAGTCAAATCGTTTTTTTTTTTAGCCATAGATCTAAATAGAACCCCTTTGCAAACGCTAATTTATGTCGAATAACTCTTTTATTCAATGTCCTTATTAAAATAAGACTTTTTTCAAGCAGTTTTAATGAAAACATCAATTAAAATACAAAATTTTGTGGAAATCGGAATAAATGGGATAATTGGGATAAATTCATAGATTTTTTTTTTGCCAACTGACACAAAATGTTGCCAACATATTTTTTTTACCAATTATTGAGGGTAATTTACACTCTCATATTGTGTTACAGTTTTAACGATCACAAAAGCACACAAATCATTGACATTTAACTATGTAATTTTCTTTTATGTAGATTTGAACAAGTCCACTTTAATATTTTTTTTTATGAAAAAAAAAAAAAAAAAAAAAAAAAAACACAAACAAAATTCCAAACATAATTTTTTCAAAAACAATAACAAGAACAGTTGTTATAATAATGCAGCATTTCTAAACTTTAGTAAAACATGCAACATATTTTCGGTTTCGTTGGGCAACATTATTAGAAGAGAATACAATTATTCCCAAAATAGTGGAGGGGGTATTATTCTGCCCTATTATGAAAGAAAGTAGTTTTGTGATACTTATTTAGGTTTTATCTTTCGCGTATTAAAATTTAATATGTTTGAAAAATCTCCAAAATAAGTTTAAAATATATTATGTTTTTCGATTTTATTACCGTAACTGACAAGGAAACCTTTTGGCCTAGTATAGTCTCTCAAAAAAATCTTACACAGAAAAAAGTGTTTTATCAATTAACAAATGGTTTAAAAAGTATTTATATTTAATTAATGTGATAACTGAATCAATTATTTTTTTTAGTTGAAAGAAAATTAAAAATTTAATTTTGATTTAATTAACATTTAATATTTTAATTAAATAACAAAAAATCTTAATTGAATTTTTTCGTTCAAAATAAAATAATTTAAACATGTAGAATTGTTGTTGGGAATTGTCAATATTTATTTAAACAAATTAACACATTGTTTGAAATGGCAAAGTTTTTTGATCACTTTTTTAATTAAAATTAAAAATATTTTGGTAATAGGTGCAAAAATAACAACTTGTTTGCTTGATATTATGAATTTGGAATAAATTTTGTGATTGGAGAATTTTAATAATTATTTCTGTGTACGAAAACCAAATTGTGCAAATAACTTTAAAATTTGGAGATGTTGTGTATATATTTCTTTTCCTAGTCCAACCATCTTTTGTCAGTTGAACATATGAAGATTCTGATGAAAGTCGCGAGGCATTTTTTAAAGTTATTATTATTTTTTGTTCAATATTCAATGATAGCGATTATATAGCAAGATTTTTTGGGGCTGTACAATTTTCCACTTGTTTTTTTAGCGGTGTGAATGATGGCCCATTATCATAATTTTCTTTACTAATTTCTTTTGTATTTTCTGCTGCTAACGTCCATCCTATTATTTTTTTTAACCGAGGTCGGAGTTTTTAATTGCTAAAAGTGCAAAGTTTTTTTTTCGACCCATTTTCTGTTTTTATTATCATACTAGCAGACCCGGTACGCGTTGCTGGCCCTAAGCAAACATTAGTGTTGTATTACCAGACGATTTAAATTGATCTTTAAACGAAATTTACGGCCTTTAAATAAAAATCCATGAAATACCTATCATAAAGTTTTTTGAATGAAAGTATGGCACATTGTTAAGAGGATAAGTGTCTATATGTGAGAGTATTAGAAAAAACGTCCTCAAAATAAAATTGATTTTATTTCACGACCGCATTCTCTGGCAAAATTTCATGTCAAACTGCATGTAAAACATCGTTCATCCCCAGTTCTGTTTCATCATTATAATATTATAAATTAAAATGTTGTTCATATACATATGTTTAATTTACATTTGATTTGAAAATACATATGGTTGTATGTATGTATATATATGCTGTGAATCTTACGAAAAAAGTGAGCGTAAAAGTGGGCGGGGCAACATTTTCTTACAGCAAAACCTAAGTTAGACCATGGCGATCATTTTAAAGAAAAACTCGTCCAAATCGGTCAAGCCGTTCTCCAGTTATGCGCTTAATAGAAAAAGTGGGCGTAAAAGTAGGCGTGGTAAATTTTTCTTTCGATGAAAACTTAAAGTTGATTAATACGCACATTTGAAAGAAAAATTAGTCAACTCGATGGAGCCGTTTTCTGATTTTAGGTCAATCGAAAAAAGTGGGCGTAAAAGTGGGCGTAAAAGTGGGCGGGGCAAAATTTTCTTTCCGTAAAAACCTAAGTTGGACCATGGCGATCATTTTAAAGAAAAAATCGTTCAAATCGGTCAAGCCGTTCTCAAGTTATGGATTTTGCCACGCCCCTCCGCCCCCAGGCCATTAATTTAAATAATAACTATCCTATCATCTAAGTTGGACCAAATTACATATATATGCCAATTTTCAAGAATATCAGTTGACTCGTTTTTGAGTTTATTCGAAACATACACAGTGACACGGATTTTTTATATATTAAGATAACATTAATAATGTAGGACACAAATAAAACTTTATAAATTTTTAATAAAAATTAAAAATACATTATAAATTTTTAATAAAAATTAAAAATACATTATAAATTTTTAATAAAAATTAAAAATACAGAAACACTCAAAACCAACAAGCAGCAAAAAATTTGAAAATTAAGTCTTCTAATCTGCAGCTTCAAAATGTGGGTATGAATGTATTTATTTATATTTGAACTGAGCAGGGTGGCTTGCACTAACGCACAACGTTAATTTTAATTTCATACCGACAGCTCAATTCCAAACCTTCTAAGTCGACTTAGCATGTTTTTAATTTTTTCACGTTTATGAATTGAGTAATGTTCAATTAAAATTATGTAAAATTTTGGTTATCCAAGCTAAAGCTATGCACAAAGAAGTAACTATCGGCCGTAAACTTTAAGAGCTGCTTATGCAAAACTCACCTTTTAGACTAAGAATGTTTTGTAATTGAGCTGCCGATCCTATTTTTGGCTTACTCTGTATTACTCTGAGATGATGTTCGCAGATCCAAGAACAAAATTCTCTGGCTTCTTAAAGTCATTCGTACTTGTCGGTGTTGGCGAGAACTTGAACAAATAAGACTTTTTTTGTCTATGAAACACGCTAGAAGTGGTAGATGTGACCATTTTGCTTAACGTTTTTCAGTAATTTCCAAAAGAAAATAGGTCTTTTAAGCTTAACACAAGAATCATAAACACATTCACGGTTCCGAATCTGCCCTTAACTCATTTTCGGAATTTTGGCACTTGTGACTTTCTTTCTGAGTAGGGCAGTATGCGATTGTGGTGATGTATGTAATGCGGAAAAATATACGCCCTAGATCCACCTTTAAGTATACCGATCGATTTAGAATCATTGTCTGAGTCGATCTAACGATATCCATCTATCCGTCCGGCTGGCTGTCTGTCTGTCTGTCATCTAACCTTGTAAATAACATGTAAATTACATGTCAAAATTTCGAAGATTATTTAACAAAATTTTGTACAAGAGTTTCAATCCACAAAATCATAAGGATGAAGGCTATTGAATACGGTGAGAATCTGTCCATAATTTAATAAAGCCTCCATATAAACTATCTTATTATATTCGTATTTAAATTAAATTTGGCTCAAAAAATATGTTATTGCAACATAAATCGTCTTACTAAATCGTTTGTAAGAGGTCCATATTTGACCACAGCTCCCAAAGAAATACCAATCCCGGAAAAAAGCTTAAAATGCCATAACTTCCTTTTAAATGTTGGCATAAAAATTTTACGATGATAACTCTTATAGTATGTCAGGACAAAAATTTGTACTGGTAGGTCAAGAACTACCTTAGGGGAAATGGAACTAACACCAAACTTGTCACGTGGCAGTTTTAAGGTGGTAGAGACCGGTTCTAGTTTTAACATTTTATATGAAGGGGACTTGCCTTCTGATGTCCTAGGAGGGGGTTAAATGGCACCTTTTTGAAACTTTATAACAGGTCACTGAAATAACATAAATGGACACGTTTAATTTCGGTTAAAATAATGCATGTTGCAGATATTGTCCCGAGTGAACCTCATTAATATGATAAATCTCCATCCGATAGCATCAACAACATGACTAGATTTGTGTCAATTACCTTTTCTCTGCAGTAACTACACTTTAAACACATTATCACCGTTATTTAGTGATATGTCTCGTGTTCACCACCCACAATTCGTTCCTTTTTATTATAATATTGAGTTCAGTGGTCACGGAATAAGTGCTTTAAGAACAATTGACACGAATTTCCCACAGGAAAATCGTTTTAAAACGAAAAAAACTCATAAAGATGTTAATATTTTCGATAATATTTGGCACAAAGAACTCTAATATGAATCTAACCCTCTTAATGTAATTTAGTTTTTTGCCGGTCCTTGATTGGCCATGGTCCCAAATACGTCACACTCTCGAAAAATTGTTTTTATGCTGTGGTGTAGGGTATCACATGCCCGGGCTAGACCGACTATATTTTTGTACTTTTTTTAGAAACGAACACAAAGAGTTTTTCTCTTGTGGATTATATACAGAAACAAGGACCGATTTCGCCCCAAACCGGTAAAAACTTGTATTCATATTTGAATCATTTGCGAAATTTTCATTTATTTAACTTTATTGGTGATTTCTTACAATATGCGACTTTTATTGTTGAAAATCAGTGTTGTTAACGCTTACTGGTAACCATACTAGTTGCTTGTTGAAAAACGTTTTAACCGTGGTAAATAAATATCGCTTATAATAAACATTCAATTCAATATTTGACACGCTAAGTGTACATTAGTGTTAAGCGTAATATCAAGAATTAATTTTGTTCCATTGAAATATCAAAACTAGCACTACTTTATAAGATTGTGTGTAACATGATAAAAATATTACATATTTATAAGGCATAATTTTTTTTTTTTGGAATTTTCAAATGCAAAACGTAGCAACAAGTGAGCCCAGTCAATGGGGTCCATTTCGATCGCTTTTAGCTTTATTTTCATAAAATCATATGCTTTTAAAACTCTTGATTTTTTTGGCAGACATAAATGTTAATATTTTTTTTTTTGTTTAAACTGAAAGTGATTATTCGATTATACAAATAAATATTATTATCGCGATCTTATCAAGAGTATGTAAAACATTGTTGCCATAATCTCGAATTCTTAAAAGTTCTAAGTCTTTTACAGAATATGGTATAAATAGTCAAAATCCATACCATAAAAATGGACACAAGTAAAAAAAAAATACTAACATTTTGATAAAATTGTCAATACATATGCGGGCGTTTTGTTAAAAATAACATTGTTTTATGGTCGAAACGCAAACAAGCAAACAAACATTCATTCATTCCTTTATTCATTCATTCATACAAGCGAATGTTCAGTCGCTCGTATCTAAATACTACAAACATTGTTGTTGATAGTTAAAAATATGCATCTGTGTAAATGTACGAATACATAGAACTGTTAAAATTAATGTAGTTTTAACAACAATATATGGGAGTGCATCCATTGTTTATTGTCTGGAGCATGCCCATGATATAAGGACGTTTTTTCCGCTCTAAACGTGGATACACTCATACATACATACTGATGTACATGTGTTGAATTTTATTTCTTCTAGTTCGCTTAACATTTTGATGTGTCAATATTATTGCAGGCGGTTTTGTGGTTTCGAAGCAATTAAATATGGAATTTCCATTTTAGGTTTTTTTGTAGTTCGTTTCATTAAATTAAAACAGAGTGGTGTAAAAACAGTGGAGGAAAGTTTTGTTGACAAACCGCAAAT
Source organism: Pollenia amentaria (assembly GCA_943735925.1). Taxonomy (NCBI): domain Eukaryota; kingdom Metazoa; phylum Arthropoda; class Insecta; order Diptera; family Polleniidae; genus Pollenia; species Pollenia amentaria. Next base: position 103,592,065 of record OX031010.1, on the reverse strand, counting down.
TCAAATTTAATTGCAATATAAAAAAAAGAAAGAAAGAAATCAGGTACTAAAAATTTAATCTCTTTTTAAGGCATTTTAAAAGGATTTAGCTTAATTTTTAAAAAGTTAAAGTACTTTAATGAAAAGTGATTTAAGACGACATAAATTTTGGAGTGTGCTTGTCATCTCGATTGACATCTCGAATTTGCAGTGAAAATTTTTAAATTAGATTGTTTTCGAAAAGAAATAGAAGTTAGTATATAATTTGCTGTTGTAAATGATTTTAGGTTATATCAGATTAACCCAAAAACGAACGTGTGAAAACTATAAAAAATTTAAAACGTCGTGCACAGGAACAAAAATTTATTTCATTAAAAAATGTGTGATAAACAAATAAATAGTATTAAATAAACGTTTAATTCTCTTGATTGAACGTTTAATTTACTTGATTAAACTTTTCATTCACTTGATTAAATTTTTAATTGATGAAAACCTTTGGAGAATTTTTTCTGTGTGTATTTGTTAATTTTGACAGACATGTGCAATTACATATGGATTTTTTTTTATCCGACCAAACCACTGCAAAATACATGTCATCCAAAAGTATTTTTAGGGAAACTTATGGTTCGACTTCTTCAAATTTAGTATAAGGGCCTTTTTATACCCACACCGCAATAGTGGAGATTATGCATTTGTGCTGATGTGTGTAACTTCTTGAAATATGGGTCATAGACCCACCTTAAAGTATACCGATCGCCACAGAATAATTTTCTGAAACTTACCAGTTTTAGTACTTATGCTCAAAGCTGCATGTATTAGAAGTAAAATAAATTTTATTTCATGAAAATCCATGGATAAATTCCTGTTTTATTCCCGATAAAGTGAAAATACCCATTTGACATTTTTTATCGCAAATTTGTGTAGAGCTAAAAGTTTTGTGATTTTGTAACGGGTTTACCCTGTTTATTGCACAGTATTTTGTTTAATCCTTTATTTTTATTATTTTTTCATAAAGCTGTATATATTAGAAAAAAAAATAAATTTTTTTTAATGAAAATCCATGGATAAGTTCCTGTCTTATTCCCAATAAAGTGAAAGTACAAACAAAGTTATCAAGTAGTTATTTTACAAAGCAACAAGATTTGCAAAGCATAACCTAAAAATAATTTCGACTTTTGTTTTAAGCAACCAAAAAAAAATCTCCTATTATATTTTCATTTCATTGCCCCTGATAACGTTGCTCATGGTCTTAGGTTATTGATGAAATCACCAAGGTTTTCCGAAGTCCAGATGCGAGTGCAAGAAATGTATTGTTAGTGACATATTTACACCTTAAATAAGAAATTAGGAAAAATAAACAAATATGAATAAGAAAAATCATTTAATATTTACCGATTTTTGAATAATTTTCAAGCAAAGCACGGACGATTTCTTTGTAATTTGGACTCCTGATATATCCTAGAAAGTTAGAAACCATTTGTCGAAATGCATTCCACCTAAGTTCTAACTTTTCAAAGTTCGTCAAGCTCAAGTTGATTGTAAAGCTTCGGTGTTAGATCATCTGATGTACTACACATGCTCGAAGATGATTTGGGGGGGTGGGGGGGTGATAAAAGGTAAGTACATGGTATATCACGCGGAGCTTCAAGAAGTGACTTTCTATCTTGATGTAAAACGGGAAGTGTAAATCCACCTGCAGAAATGGTGGGGTAGGACCAAAACCGCTTTTACTACACAATTGAAAAATTGCGCCGTTTATTTTTGGTCATAAATTTGGCGCACACATAACAAAATACATTCGGCTCATTTTCACACGACATTTTTCTAAGTTTTTTGCTCATTTTTTATTTTATATTAATACTTGTGTTTTCTACAATCACTTGTTGAGTAATGCAGATTGTGCAAGGGTTTGCCTTTATATATCTTTTTAAAATAACGAAATTTTTGGATTTATACAAATTTACGATTGAAAATTTTACAAGTAGGTACTTTTACTTTATCGATCATAAAATAACTAATAACCCATCGATTTTCATGTAGCTTTAAGAAAACCTAATAAAACTAGTATGTACCTGTTTCCATTATTCCAATAAAAATGAAAATAAAATAGGCATACTCACAGGTAGTCACGACTAAACATGGTATACCGATAGTCTCAAATAGGACGCATGTAAATAAATTATATAAAGACAACACAATAAAAAGGATTAAAAAATATTGTGTAATAAATAGGATTAAACCGTTAAAAAATCACAACATTTTTAGCCCTACACAAATTTGCGATAACAAATGTCAAAAGTAGGTACTTTCACTTTATAGGGAATAAAACAGGAATTTATCCATGGATTTTCATGAAATAAAATTATTTTTTTTTTTCTAATATATGCAGCTTTATGCAAAAATAAAAAAATATAGGATTAAACAAAATACTGCGCAATAAACAGGGTAAACCCGTTAAAAAATAACAAAACTTTTAGCTCTACACAAATTTGCGATAAAAAATGTCAAAGTAGGTATTTTCACTTTATCGGGAATAAAACAGGAATTTATCCATGGATTTTCATGAAATAAAATTTATTTTACTTCTAATACATGCAGCTTTGTGCTCAAATACTAAAACTGATAAGTATTTGTTGATTTAAATTTTTTATGAATTTTTGTAATTCAAAAATTTTACAAAAAAACAAAAAAAAAATATTTTTTTTGCTACTTTGGGCTCAATAACTCCAAAAATAATGGCTAAATTAAAAAATTATATTAGAGAAACTTAAATCTGGCGTAATTTAAAATGTTTTGACGGATAGCATGGCAAAATCGGGTACGTGGTTCCAAAGTTACGATAAGATGTGAGGAGCAGCCTTTTCAAAAACCTCAATTTAAAAAAAAAACCGTACCATAGAATTTGAAATAATGATGATTTTTGTAATTAAATGACTATAGCGGATCAAAATAATATAGTGGTTATTCAAGGAATTTTTGCTTGTTGCATAGTGTAATTTGATAAAATTGGGCACATAGATTCTAATTGGCACAAGGACCAAGCCGAATCGTAGGACCACGAGGGGATATAGGGCGCAATTTCTACCTCTCCGAAACTATCAAACTGATTTTAATGATATTTAAAACATAGATATCTCCTTATTCGTATAGACACATAAGCTATGCAATTTTCAAAACTAGGTCCCAAATAGTTACACCTACACGTGCTGTAGGGTATCATATGGTCGGGCTTGGCCGACTATACTTGCTTACTTGTTAAAATGAAGTTTTTGTTTCTTACATCTTTATAACAATTAAAATATTAATGTAGGAAATGGTGCAGTCACATCGGCTCTAATAATTTACATATTGCTGTAGTTACGGATTCACGTTTTTCACACCTACGGCATTGTAAAATTAATTAAAATGGACCGCTGTGACGTAATCTGTACGCAACTTGAAAGCAATATTATTTTTCAATGTGACATTGTCAGGGAAACAACCAAAAATGACAAAATATTTTTGTAAGCAAACGAGAAATTGTCCAAAAAATTGTGATCAGCTGTTTTTGTTTGTTTTTGTCTAAACATTTAACTGCACAACTTGAAAAAGCATTTTGAAGTTACCCACACACGAGGCAACATTTGTGGGAGCATGGTCATGTTTCACTAAATGTTGCTACGCGAGTGGGGATGTTTCTGGTTGAAATTCTGGTTACCTTTTTGGTTTCTCAAATATCAAACATTTTTGATATTTAATGTTTCCAAACACAAAGTTTCATCGTGTGTGGCGATGTTGACTGTTTTTTCGTTCTCATTTTGTTGAGAGCAGTTGTTGAGTGGGGTGCTTTTGCAACTCTCGGAGAACAAAATATGAAGAAATAAATCGGAAAATGGCAACAATTGCAAATTGTGAGAGTTGGAAAACAATTATAATTGAATATAAAATTTTTCCAAATTTATGGGACATAAAATATGATAGGTATACAAAGAAAATAAATAATTTTTTTTTGTGTTTTGCAGTAGTATATTCAAACAAGTTAGAGTGCTATATTCGGCTGTGCCGAATCTTTGATACACTCCACCGACAGGAGTGGGCTCTATATTGTAAATACATATATATTATTAACTAAGCTTCACAAAAACGAACGCCAGCATTAAAATTGGTTGCGGCTTAGACCAGAATTAAATTATTGACCGACAATAAGAACATTTTATGCGTTTCTTGTAAGAACTTTGAACTGGCTTGAGTAAAATATCATGATTCTTAAAAGTTTTAGCCGAACTAAAATAATTTTTAGGAGCGTTATTTGTATTGGACTTATGGTAAATTATGTACCAATCATCCCAAAGTTCTGAAGACTGATTTCTGGTATTACAAAAAAAAAATTAGAATAAATTTCAATACAGCAGTGTAATTAGTTTTAGCGTTAAAAGTAAATTTCACAAATTTGCATGATATTTTTTCTGGCCATATGAATTTAAGTAAAAAATTTCACCGCAATATCTATATCTGTGATGGTTTTAGGTGAATTTAATTATTTTCCCAAAGTGGGATTTATTTGGTTTTAGGCGTACTAAACGGTTTTCCGGGAGTAGGGTTTAGATGGGGCCTAGTGTAAATTGTGGAACGATCTTCAAAAAATCTTACAGTGTGATTTCTGGTCTTATAAAACTGTGACGTACCAAATGTTAGTATGCTAGCGTTACTTATTGCGGTTTTAGGCGTACTAAACTGTTTCCCGCGAGAAGGGTTTATATGGGGCCTATGGTCAATTATAGACCCAACTTTTAACAGTATGATTTGCAGTCGAATAAAGCGAATTCGTGCAATATTTTATGTCATTCCGTGCATTATTCCACGATTTATGTTAGTTTTTGTATCAAAATTATCAATTTTTTTGGGTAGTGGTTCCACATTTTGATTCAGTTCTGATCGTACTAAACCGATGTTGCTGAATTTCAATCCCAATCTGCTTAGGATAACTAAAGCAATTTGAGACCAAGTTTGTTCTTTTCTTTTGCGTTTTTCGAAAGTGAGCGTGTTTTCAACAGACGGACAGACGGACATGGCTAAATCGACTTAGAATTACTCAAGGAGCCAGAATATATATACTTTATGGGGTCGTAGATGTATTATAAAAAAGTTTCACACGGAATGACAAACTTAGTATACCCTCATTCACCACAGTGGTGGTGGAGGGTATAAAAACACGCAATACTGATGTTTCGTTTTTAGTGTCATTGTCTATGGTAAAAACTGAAACATAAATAGTAACACGTGTTTCGACAAATGTTGCATCGTCTGTGGGTACTAGAGATGAGCGATCCCGTGATTTTTAAAGATCATCGTGATTTGTGAATGTGATTTAAAAATCACTGCTCCTTTAAACTGTGATTGTGATCACGGTTTATCAGTTTTCTGTTCTTTTAAAGCAATTGCGGCCAAGCTATATGTACAATGCGCTAGCTTTTGCAAGAGCTTTTGTAAGCACTTTACAAAGAAACAACAAAAAATTGTAAGAGGTTTCAAATCTGTTTACTTTCAAATACAAACATACTTGAACAAATAAATTTTGGCATAAAAAAATCTAATAAGATAGAAGAGAGAATGAAAGGAACAGCAATATCATTCGACATTTCATTCAAAAAAAGCTATTACCCACACAAACAGTGAAATATCATAAATTTGTATATGTAACAAAATACAAAAAGAACGACTTAGAAAGTACCTGTTATTTGACAAATTTGGTCACAACTGTGATTCGTGATTTTTCAGTAACAGTGATTAAATCACAGGTATAGAAATATCGCTCATCTCTAGTGGGTACCATTAAAGCAAGTTCGTTATAATTTTTAAAAGTATGAGTGTTTTGTTATAAAAAGGTGAGTGTAATGAAATTTGTAGTTGTTTGAAATATAGAGTTTCCCATAATGAGTTTTCTTTTAAAAGTTGTGTGTTGTATTAAAAATTATTACGGATTCCTGAAAAATATATAAAATAAATTTGCTTTATCTGACTGAATGCCTAATTAGTGATAGTTATAGAGGATATACGGAAATTAAATTTGACACAAAAAATTCTTGAATTTTTAGTCTGCTTTCTAATAAATTAAATCTTAAACGTGTGCAAAATTTTAAATCAAATAGTTGGGAGAGATCAGTTTACTTTATTTAAGCTATTATTACATATGGAACTATGGCCAAAAAAATCGAAGATTCAATTAATGACAAAATTAACTTGTTTGAATTGTGTCATTAATTTATCTAGATACAAATAAATATTTAGTATTTATCTCAGCTAAAGTGTCTTTCGTGAGGAGGGAGAGAGAGTCACCTGTATATTCAAGAAGGACTACTGCACAAATACGAACTCTTTCTGTTGAATTTTATTTTCACATTAACTACGATTATTTTCGAGCTTTCTTATAGTAAAATTTATTTTCGCGGTTGGGCCGTATGGCCAATTATGGTGTTACTACTTCGTTCTACAAAATGTTAACGTAAAGAAAATGTTTGTACTTGGTGTTTTTTTTGAGGATTAGAATTTTTTTAAAAGAAAACAAAACGAATTCAATGGAATTTCTAAAATTTTTTCTTAATAAGTTCGCAAGTATAATGGCATTTAATGTTTAAAATAACTTCTAGAATATGGCCTCCTCGACTGCGCCTTATGAACGCCATCCTGTCGTTCTAATTTTGCGCTACTTTTTTGAGCATACCCAGTCCTTTTATGCCAATAGTCGTCGAATGTTGGCCTCAAAATGATCAATTATTGCCGGTTTATCTGCATAGATAAGAGATTCGATATATTACACAAGAAGTATTCCAAAGGTGTCAAATAACATGAACGAGGTGCCCCATTCATGGGTTCATTTCTTGATATAATTCGGTCACCAAACGTTTGGCCCCACGAAGTGATGGTTTAACACGCTATATGCCATGTTCCGTATTGTTGGAACCTTTTTTTCTTCCAAATAATTTGCTATAACTGGAGGAACAAAAAATCACGAATCCTTTGCCTAAGCCGTTCGCCATTCACGGTAATGTTGGCTCCGGTTTAAAGACAAATAGGCCCATGACGCCTTCGGCATGTAAATCGCACTAAATAGTGATTTTTTCGCAATAAAAACGACAATTCTGCTTGTTTATATACGTGTTAAGCCAGAATTAAGCCTCATCCCTGAAGATGATTTAACTTTAAGTTTTATGTCAGTTGGATCTTATATGGATGTAGGCCAACATTCTCCAAGCAGTGAAGGGGCAGAGACCGCGTTGCTGAGAACGGTGTAGGATCGAATTCGAGTTCTTTCTTACACTCACGTCTACAGCAGCGATGGCTTCTTCTGCTCGCATGGTTCCGGCTCGATTTGGATGAATTGATCCATATTGTTGCGTATTAGTTGCTCAGATAGGCGATTATGCGGAAAATTAACTTGACAAAGTGCTGTAAAAGTGAGGCAAACAGAGCGCGAATATATTTCAACGATTTGTAGACGTTGTTCTGGTTCATGTCTTTGCATGGTGATTTTCCAAAGTATACTAAGGTCCTAATTGTGTAAAACGCACCGCAACACCAAAATAACATTAGCGGAGTTCAGTGTTTGGTTCGAATGGTCTTGCAAAAGAGCAAATGCAAAATCTAGTAGCTCTTTTATAAAATGTAACGGAAGCTCAGTGCAATTTGTTGTTGGATTTAACAAAAGAGCTACTGTACTTTGCATTTGTTCTTTCGCAAGACCACCACACACAGAACTCCGCTATTGAAAGCAAAAACAAAGTAAAAAATATTTCTTAATTTTGTAATTGCTTTCTACAGAAATTCATACTGCGATTTAAAATTTTTAACGCCAAAATATGTGCAGCTTTTGAAATGTAAAAATTCAATATGAATTTCTGTTGAAAGCAGCATTTATAAAATATTTTTCACTTTGTTTTCAACACACCTTATTATTATGGCTAGTTTTACGGTTATCCATATCTGAAGTTCCTTACGTCTAAAAACACCCTTTATTAGGATTGTCTGTTGTTTTACGGTTGTTTAATTTATTCTATGAGTTAAATTTCAGTTATGTATTTCATAAAGCTTTTTGTAATAGCTCTATTCCTTAAATTTTTAGAAATGACTTTATACACTACCAGACTATTATATTGTATTTTCTTGTTACATTTTACCTTAGCTTTCCGTTGGATAGCAATGAAGTATATTTATGTACAGAAAAATTTACAATTATTAGATACCAGCAGAATGTAATGCATTTTCTGGACCGCTACGGCCTTCGTCAGCATTCTTTGTGTCACACTGGATAGTGATACTTTATAAATTGAATGTATTTAACTCAACTATTTTAACAAATAGATATTGGGAATTATTTCTTTTTCATTGCTATCCAACGGAAAGCTAAGGTAAAATGTAACAAGAAAATACAATATAATAGTCTGGTAGTGTATAAAGTCATTTCTGAAAATTTAAGGAATAAAGCTATCATAAATACTTAGGTTAAAAAGTTTATATATAAAAAAAAAAAAAAAATTATATTCACTGACCTGCCAGAGGTAGGTACACTGTCAAATCGATTTAAAAAAATTCTGAGTCGATCTGTGTACTAAAAGTTGGGCTGAGAGCCCATATTTTTAAAGACCTATAAATATGGAAAAGCAATAAAATCATTTTACAGGTTCTGAAAATGTTAGTTTTATTTAACATATATGTATAAGGAATTAGCTGACCTTCGCTCGGAAGTAATTTACTATTGAGAAGTGAAAAGGAGGCAGTGTGTTTAGTTCTTCGAGTTTCACTTAAAAATTTTTCATACTTAGATAATTGAAAAGTGAAAAGGAGGCAATATATTAAAAACTTAAATTTTCCGATTCGAATTTCGATCCGAATATCAGCCAAATCGCTCCAGCAGTACGTGATGCGATAACACACATGGACCATTTAATGTATATATATATATATAGATATACATATCATTACGTAAACGTAAAAGTTCTGATGTATTGGATCAACACAAATATCCACAACATATTTTGGAAACTTCCGACCAAAATTAGCGATTCATTAACAAAAAACAAGCGGCTCTATCTACAAAAGATTATATGATAAACCTTAAAAGGCCTAAATAACAGTTTGCATAATATGCATCGTTATCAGTTCTCAAAACAACTGGTAGGTTTTACAAAAAATAGAAGAAAAATAAATTAAAAACAGTTTAAGGCAATTTATCAATTAATCATTTTTAATAGTTTTTGCTTCTCCTGTAAAATTTTCAAAATTTTAGATAGGGCCTTTTGCGTTTTAGGTAATGATATGTATGTGCAACAATGATTATTTTACTAGGGGCGTTAACTTTCTTAATGAATGTTTAGACTTTTTCTTTTGTCAAACTTTTATCTCTGCATTGAATTATTCAAAAAGCGTATACGATACAGATCAGTATAATTCTTGTCCTCCATACTAGTATTTTGTTCTCATGGCAAATTTCTTTAAAATTAATAGCCTATTTCTGATGTGCGAAAGAATTCTTTCTTTCGAACAACTACATTTAAAACAAAAACAAATTCTAAAAACTTTGTTTTTGTTTTGAATGTATTTGTACGAAAGGAAGAATTCTTTCGCACATCGGAAATAGGCAGTAATTGTATAAATCAGGTTACTGAACTTTGTAGCGATCGGTTTGTAAATGGTTACCACCTTAATGAAATAAGACTTAGCGACAAATCTTTAAAATGTGATCTGTGCATTAGGTTCGTACAAATTGTACATGGAAACACAGCAAGACAGCCAAGACGGTGGTCAACTATTCGCCTTAAAAATTGGTTCAGAATCGAACGAGCAGCACAACAACACAAAATCATAAATTCTTCCATATCAGTGGTGCTGCTTGAAATAAAATAATGCCGAAAAGTATTTTTCTTGATTTCAGTAATTTTTTCCCCCACCCAATAATAAGAATAATTTAAAACCACGTGTAATAAAAAATAAATATAAAAGTACTTATGAAAACCATGCAAATATTTTAGTTTCCATTTCTGAAAACTGCAAAACGTTTCACAGCGGGACTCTTTTGGGCAGAAAATTAAAATAAGGAAGAAACATACAAAAACTTCGACGTCCAACATTTAAAACTATTGTAATGGGAAAAACTTTTTGAATTTTACACAGTTTGTAGTGACTATAATGTCACTGAGATCATTTTTTCTTAAAAAGTTTGTTTTTATTTCAAACCGAATTTTATTTAATGCAAAAGGCGGCGGTATGCGATATTGCAATTCTGTCAAATTCATTGAACTTGCCTCTAAAATACTTTTAATGGCCGTAACCAGTCCGCAAAAAAAAAACTATATGAATAGTGCATTTAAACCATATTATACGATACCATTTGAAACAGTTTTAGTTGAAAATTGGAAAAAAAGGAAAAAGCTTTGCAGAGATTGTAGGAGGTGTTGCATTTTACAGTTGCATTTGTTGTTGCCCACCGTCATGTTCTTTGTTGCATTTTGTTGTTCGCTTTATTTATTTTTGTTTTTGTTTAATTGTGTCAGACAATTTGACTTTATCCAAGTGTGTCTGTAGTTTTTTTTCAAATCAATTTTACTCCATACTCCCATGTACCCAGTCAGACTCACTTCCTTCATGTCGTTTTGCCAGAATTTGAGTTTGCATCTGTAGTGCAGTCAGTCTAGTCCAATATGGAGTCTGAAGTATTTGAATTAAAATTTTTATTTGCATTATTTGTCTCTTTTGTCAATTTGTTGTTCATTTTATGCTAAATTACAGGCATAAATTACAGTTACATACGAGTACTTTTCGTGATTTGAAAACATTTTATTACTTTTGTTTGGAAATTTTTTACTTCAAACGTCTCGTGCTCGTATGTCTTGTGATGCAAAGTAGACAAGACATAGTAAAAAGTGTTATAAATTCATCAAAATTAGACATTTCTGTTCGTTAAGAGAGTTTATTACCAGTGATTTAGATGCTGAGTATGTGAATGAACATGGTTAACTTTCCATCAATTTACATCGACTGGATGAAAATAGAGGAGACTAATTTTAAAAAAAAGTTTTGCATTTTAATTATACTTTATTGATTTTCTCTAACGCATGTATACCTTAAACTGCTTTGGGCAGGGAGCAACTCGCACATTATTGTCATTATCCTTGTTTGCTTGCGTTTTGTACATATTCTCAAATGATTAACAGCCATACCTTAATAAGAACGGAACGCGTTTTCTAGCTGTCAAAAATCCTAATGCCCATACAATTTGTATGAAGCAGCCCTAAATAGCGCGGCGTCAATGCTTTGCTATATTTGTGGTTTTGACAACCCTGTTTTTATCGTTTGATAATCTGTTACAAATTGGTGTGCCGCACGAATGTTAAAATTAGGGCAAAATGGATAGAAAAAGCATCGTAGTTACTCAGGAGTTACCCGAGGGAGGTAAAATCTTATTTGTGCACCAAATTTTCATAAAAAATTTCTTTTTTTTTTGTATAGCGACCCTCTGAATGGTTGGAACTTACTCTCTATAAGTGGGGGCTTCTCATACATTTTTCCTCCCATTGTTAGCTTCGAGCCTTTTTATATCCATTTTCTCCCAATTTTATTCTCTTGAAATTTATCCCTCGTGATTTTCAAGTGAACGAGCGAACAACAAAATCGGCCATCGTTTTTGAAACGGATGAGTTTTTAATTTTTCCATTCATTGGCGGTTCACTTTATATATAAAAAACTAGGAACAAATATGATCCAAATATTTTCTAAAAGAGTTTGTTTTGTTTTGAAAATGGACTATAAATAATTGCTCTTTATTTTATTTTAATAGTTCCACCACATTAGCACCAAAATAGATTAATTGCAAATACGCCTTCACAGTTTTATATAAAGTGTGAAATCATAAATTTTACACCCTCATTGACGTTTAAATATAAAGCTTTATGCCAAATTTTTTTGTTAGTAAGCAACTCTAAAATTTTAAATAAAAAAATGTAAAATCGTCGAAAATAAGTTTGATTTTACACTTTTCGGACACCAGCGGAAAGTCCCGGTATGGTTTTCGTCATCGTTCTACTTTGAAAGTTTAATGTGTTTAGCCAAATAATTTAAACAAAAATAATACGGGAATTTTTCTTCTTATTAAAAAATTATTGTAAATACTAAAATAGAAACATTCTTGTAGTGTTGTTGTTTTTTCTAACTTAAACAAGTAAAACAGGATTTTATGGATTCAATACTGAACAATGTTATTTTAGCATTTTTCGTATAAAATAAATGATAATATTAACAATGATAATATTTAATAAAGTCCATACATTTGCAGAAATTTACCATTATTTTCAATCAAAATTGCGGCATGTTAATTTAACATTTGTATTCTATTCTGTGTCTATCAACAAAAATTTTTATTTAAAACCTTATGCAAGTACGTAGTTCAATATTAATATGTTATACGTAAATAATATTCTTCAAAAATGTTTATCTATTCTTTTAAATTAAAAAAGAAAAAAAAAAACAAAACATTTAGCACATTGTCCCTATTTTCAACATTTCGATAAGGGGAGAAATTTGTAGTGACAGGTGGTTCATAAAATTCTGTCTTGCCATATCTCCGTTGAGACCACTAAAAACATTCTGTTGTTTATTGCAGTTATTATAGTTGTTGTATTTAGAAGAACTTGGCAAAATATTTACAAACTAAATGTCTGTCTAAAGACGACTACGAAAAGCCCTATTTGTTATTAAAGCAAAAATCATTCTAAAACTATTAAGTAAGAAAGTATAGTCCGCCAAGCCACCCCATATGATACCTACCTACACTACAGTACTTACAGACTAATTTTCAAACTGGAACGTTTGGTAGGGTTGTCTGGTGTGGCGATTTCTCGCCAAACGTGGTGATTTTAAAACCAGTTTGGCGTCTTCATTTTTCATTTGAGGACATGCACAGAAAAAATTCTTCCCATTTTTTTTTTTTCAATTAAAAAATTAATCAAAAGTAAAATTAATAAAAATGTAATCAAGCGAATTTAACGTTTACTTATTTCAACAACATTACTGCAGAAAATTTTATTAATATCAACAAAGATTTAATTGATACTATTAAGTTGCTTACTGGAGCAAATTTAATTAATTTCTTAATAAAGGGTGGTTAAATTTTAAAGGCCGATGTTGATTTTGAATAAAACACAAATTAGGTCCAAATTTTCGACGACTCTGAGGCATAATTGAGGTTCTATGCCGTTCATGTGCCGAATTATCTCATCCTTTAGCTCTTGAATTGTTGCTGGCTAATCGACGTACACCTTTTCTTTCAAATGACCCCAAAAATAGAAGCCCAACGGTGTCGAAAAACATGATCTTGGCGGCCAATTGACAACGCCAACACGTGAGATAACACTGCCATTGAATTTGTCGCGCAAAAGAGCGATTGTTTCGTTAGCTGTGTGGCAAGTGGCACCGTTCTGTTGAAACAACATATCGTCCACATCCATATCTTCCAATTCGGGCTATAAAAAGTTCGTTATCATCTCACGATAGCGAACATCATTCACAGTAATTGCCTGACCGGCCTCATTTTGGAAAAAAATACGGCCCGATGATGCCGCCAGCCCGTAAACCGCACCAAACAGCCACTCTTTGTGGGTGCATTGATTTTTCGACAATCACTCTTGTCGAAATGCTGATTAAAAAAAATCACGAAGGTACACAAAATGCATTTTGATTTGAACGCCCATTTTCATAATGAGCCTGAATAACTTTAACGCGTTGCTTGATTGTGTATCTTTCCATGGTCCAAATTGAGTTAGTCTGAAATTGAGAAATGTCAAATGAAATGCAGAAAAAAAACTTGACGTTTAGATGTGGTTCACATTCAACATCGGCAATAAAAATTTAACCACCCGCTATAACAAATTTTTTAATTGAAATCAATTTTGATTTTTTTCTGTGTGGCGGTTTATAAAATGACAACTGTTTTCTGTTGTGTATTTTTGATGAGCTACACATTTGTTTTGAAAATCGAGAAAGAAAAAATATTATTTTGAATTTGTTATTTTTTTTATTTTTATGTATGAAATTTCACGCATTCATATGTATGGAATTAAGTAATGTCGAAATGGCTGGTGAAGATATTGAAAATCATCGATAAAATTGTCTTAATCAGCTAAAACAGTTTCTTAATTCAAATCAGTTTTGGCCAAAAAAATATGGATGTAAGGATTCGGGAGGTACGTACCATTTCAAACATTTGTTTGTACTTTGTATGGTGGTAATTCCCACTAGTAATGCCTGTGTTGAAAGAGAATTATCAATAATGAGCTCCACAAAAACTCCCCTTTGGAATAGAACGCGTTATTACGAGCTAAAAATTATATGAATGTAAAAAATTAGCACATGTTGCACTTCTTTTGCACCTTCGCAAGATATGTTGAATCAATTCAATTCCCATTTAATGAATTATAAAAAAAGGCAATGAGAAATATCTTGACGATGAAGTGTATAATGTTTTAGATATATAATAGAACTACAACTTGATACATTTGTTTACCCAAAATTTTTTTAACCCTTCGTCTTACTCATGAGTCTGGCCAATGCATTTTGAATTAAAAATTAAACACGTGTAAGAAGCAGGTTTAATTCTAATCACAAAAATTCTTTTTCGGCTGCTTTAAGTGGGCAACTAATTTTTTTAAGGCCAAAATTATGTAAAACGCAACGCAACGGCAAACAATAACATTGAAAGCACAAACAATGTCGTAAATATTTTGTAACATAGTATATAACTAGTATGCCGACTGGTGAGAACGTTCTCTTTTTTTATAACTCTCATCACACATATAGGTTCTGTGTGAATTCAACACACATAAGAACAACAAAAACAAAACAAAATTTGAAATTTTTCAATTTAAAATTTTTCACAATATAACACTTCATGTTTAATTTTATGACTTAAACACATAATTAATAATTTTTTTCAATACATTTTGCTAATTTGCTTTTACAAAATGTTTTTATTTTTCACAAACTAAAAATTTTTAAATAAATTTTTTTGACACTAAATTTTTTCTGTTGTTAATATTATTAAAGCCAGCAGAGTAGCATTTTGTGGTATAAAAATAATATTTGAAATCATTAATTATTTATATATTATCCGATATTGCAGAATAAAAATTTAGCAAACATGGCTTTTAAAAGTTTATAAATGCAGCCAGCATTGAATAAATTGAAAATTTATTGAACTAAGAAATTTTTATTTTGGAAAAAAATTGTTGCCACATTCTATACGATTTTATGCAACTATGTTTAGTGGTGGAAATAGTTTTATACACCAATACATTTGAAAAAAATCTTACTAATACAAACATAAAAATGTACCACTGACAGTTGAGTTATGTACCTGTCAAAGAGTCGGCATACTAGTTGTATACTATGTTTTGTAATTTTATTGTTGCTTTCTACAGAAATTCATGAACCGTTTTAAAATATTTTTGACTTTGTTTTTGCTTTCAATATAATTCTTTGGCGTTACGTTTCCCACACCGTCATAGTGAAGAGGGTATTATTTAGATATTTGCATCAATATGAGATTTTCTAGTCGTTAGGGAATTTCGGGAGTAGGTTTATAAAGGACCACCTTTGTTTAATTTTGGACCAACCAGCACAAAATTTGGACACGACTGCTGTTATATAAGGGCGGACATCGTTAGATCGATTTTTATGTGTTATTCTCACGAGTATAGTGAACATGACTCAAAGAAAAAATGTGTATTATATGAGCACAGGTAATATAATATAATTAAAGGAAATCATATTAAGGCAATTCACAAAGTGTCATGTTAGTTGCATATGCTAAAATTTAATGAATGTCACATTCATAAAATTATAGCGAATACGAAAGTGGGTCTGGTCAAATTTAAAGACCACTGTTTTCACAGTTTATAGCGGCTACCAATAAAAGTGGGCGTATCCCGCCCGTTTCTCTACAAAGCTTTACTTATACTAGTTTCGCCTGGTGGCCGAAATTCGACCACTTGACATTTACTTCCGAGAGAACCAGTGTGTTATACAACAAAAACGTACACTTTTTAAGACAGCAACAAAATGCACACTTTTCATCCGTTTGTATGCGTATGTGTTGGATTTTCAACCACCGTTAATAAAGGTGGTGTGTTTGCAAAATAAATTGAAATGAAAAATTAAGAAAAGACATTTATATTGTGCATATCTAAACACAAATACCTTTAAAATGATATATGTTTCATTAAAATCGGTGGACGATAAGATACTTAAAAATCAACTACAAAAAACTGTTCCCGTATTTATATATAAGATAAAGGCATTATTCATACCAAATTTAATTTCAATATCTGCTCCGGAACGGCAGCTATTTGTCCACTTAAAATTGCAAAAAGTCACACTGTGCAGGGGAAGATACGAAAACAACAGCACCAAACCGAGTTAGGTGGATATGCTTTGTAAGAGCCATATGTTCCCAAGAGCGGAACTGGGAAAAACAATCATAAAAATAATTAAGGTTATCTTCATATTTTTAAATTTTTTTTCTGCATATAGAAATAACCCCAAAGATATTATTTTTGGAAAAGTAAAAATTCCTTAACACTTTTTAAGACCGCAAAATCCTGGCTTTATCATATCAGTGTTGTAACGTAGAATGCTTAACAATAAGACAGGTCATTTATTACCAACTATAAAGTACATTTAATTTTATCGTTGATGGTCATGTTGAACCTTTGTCTAACAAAAAGTGCATGTGCTACAAGTTCTAAACATAAAGATGGAAAATAAAAATACTGGTACAATGAAATGAAACAGAAATAAAAAAAAATAAATAAAAAATAAACTAACACATTCAGCTAAAATGGTAATACTGTGGGAGCTATATATTTACTTTAAGGTAAAATTTGAAAGGATAAAGCGAAAGTAATGAATTTTACCACATCTGATGTTCAGCTAAATTAAAATTGACTTTCTAAAGTTATGAACTTTTACCATAGACTGTCAAAGAGAAATACACAAAAATGCATGTGTTCACTATTTGTTACGTGTACATTTCAGTAATTTAAGTATGAAATTTTATTGTTTTACATTCAGGTTAGGAGTTGTATTCCTTTTTATTTTTCCTTTTTTTTTTGTATATTTCAAATGTGCTTTGCAGTTGTTTATTTCTATTCCCACTTTGGGATTTTTCTTTTTAATAAAGAGCATGTTTGAACATGCAATATGATTGTCATAAACGTATTTTGGATTGACAATAAAACAATAAAAATGTTTAGATATTTTTGGACGCACCGTGTGAGGGGAACAGAAGTAAATATGAGCAACAAAGTTAACTTTATTACAAGTTCATATTCAATATTTGCAGGGGTTACTCACCCGTCTACGCAATTAATATTAGAAAATTGTATTGTCTGGTGTAGGATTTGAATATGCTCTTCTAGAATTGATTATTGATGATACATAGCTATACTATTCCATTGCCAACATCAATAAGTAGACGAAAGTAAAGTATCAATGAACATACATACATACATACATATTTATATACATACACATATCGGTTAATTTATATCTACAGAATATCCCGACTTTTTAAATTAAAGTCAAAAGAGAATTCATAAACATTTTAAAAAATACAAGAAATGAAAGAAGAAATTTAGAGTTTTAAGTATAGTTGGTAACCGAAACGAATTCAGTATCGGTTACGGTACTAAATTATTATAAAATAGAAACCCGAAAGTATTCTTAATAACTTAAGGTCACGTCTAATTGTACTTTTAGAAGGCTTGCCAGATGCTCTTGATTTTTCTTGCTTTTCGAGAATTTTCACTGCTCAAGAAAAAATATGTCTTGTCAAGATTTCTTAAGCCCACTAAAAAACAGTTATTATTTCTGAAATTTGTTTACAGTTTTCCTTAAAAAAAACTGTGTAAAAAGCAAATAAATATTTCATCGTTTTGATTAGTGCATTTGTTAAAAAATCTATCAAGACTACGTTTCCTTTACTCAACACTAATTTGACAAACACTGATGTGCTGATTTGAAACAGAAGCCCGTATAGACTTTAATAACACTGTGCTAGTCGCAAATTTTAACAAGCTGGGCACTAGGGGTATAACCAAAAAAAAATATCTATCACGACGGGGTGGGCACTGATGTATATATCAAGAAAACAGTTTTTTGTGATCAATTTGGATAAGAAACCTCCCCTCCAAACCGTTTTTTCTAAAAGCTTCCAAAAATTAATAATATTTGAATTTTTATTTTTTAAATACCATACATACAGTCATGTACTATATATTAACTTCAGATACTAAAAATTATCTTTGTTGAAGGAAATAAACTTTAAGTTAAAGTGCGTGTTGTTCTGCAATATTGTATTTTTAATAAGCAAAAAAAATCCAAATACTAAACTTTAAAGTGATTTGGGGGGAACATTTTTAACGCCCGCGAAAAAGTGACCCCACTTTTCATCATAGATTTTCATGGTCTATATGGCATGGATAGGTATTTTTTGATAATTTAAAAATTGTTTAAAAGTTATACCCCTACTGGGCACCCTTCTAGTAAACTTGATTCGATTACGCTGACTTTATCCGTTTTTTTTTTACAAACTTAGCGCGTGTATTAGCGTTTAAAAATTTGAATACTAATGAACCATAAAACGATATTTTTTGCACTTTTGAGATCATTGCTTAACCCTTTCAGTGTTTTTGTCAAATATATTTGACATTACATTTTACTCTGTTTCTACACTCTTAAACTGTATAAAAATATACAGTTAATTATATATATTTTGTTTTATCTGACCGAGACGCTTTTGCTTTTTTAAATTGTTATTTAGTAGACATTGACTTTATTTTCTTATTATTGAGCGCATTGTCGTACACTAGTCAGGAAATTTGTAAAAAGGTTATATTTAGGAAGAAAAAAAATAATAATTTCGGTGATCGGGCGATAAAAAAAGGAATTGTAAGTATTGATACATGCGTAAATATGTATTTACTTGAAAATAAACCTTAAGTTCTCTTGTGGACCTTTGAAAGTAAATTTTGAATATATTCGGCATTCCCTAACAACCAAGGGAGCTACCTGAGACGAAAACTATTATTTTTCCTGGCTTCAGAGCCATCACATTGCCTAAAATTCTGATTTTTATCTCGCAGCAATATATTTTTGACTCTGAAAGGGTTAATTTAAATCCATGTTTCGTTATGTTTTTTTTTTTAAAGAAAACAATTTTCGGTTTCGCGATTTTTGAAAAAAAAATTTTGTTTCTTGAATCTATTGAATATTTTTCTAAACCCTATTGAATCCCAGGAAAAACTTTTTGAATTTTGGTAATAGGTCGTAGTTATTTCATACGTTACCTGGTAAGTAGTTGTCATTACAATTGTTATCATTCTGAAAACCTCAATAAGTACTTGCAAGTAATGACCTCAGTAAATACTTTTCACTACTATAATTTGCAGTTATGAATATTTGCTTACTAATAATCAGCTATATAACTACTTATTAATTGTCTTGTTTTCAGTACTAAATATTTACTTACTGTTAACTAGCTCCATAACTACTTATTAGGTCTATTAACTTTTTGGATTCTAGTAAGTATATTGTAAGTACTTACAATTCAACTTACTGGTAGTTAAATAATAACTAGATATTTTGTGACTTCTAGTAAGTGTCTTGTAACTACTGAATTCTGTGGACAACTCGAACAAAAATAAGTAGATATTCAGCCGAAAAATAAGTAGTGTTTATATTTCTCCAACATTACTTGCTAACTTACCAGGTAAGTAAGTTTTTGCTGGGATATATACAAAATTACAAAACAGTGTAATTTTTGCTGGTAGAAAACATTTTTAAGCGAAATTTTTTTGTAGACATTGAAACAAAGTAAAAAAAAAATTTTTTTTTTTAACAAACATTTGCATTTAACAAAAATTACCGCTTCTTTAAAATTTTTAATCGCAGATACGAGTGCTAACTATGAATTTAGCGTAAATTCAGTGAAGGTTTTAGCTGCTTAAGAACTTTCGATATCGATAACTATAGCGGAATTCACCCTTGATAGTAAAGTCCCTTGTAGACCTTGTTAATCTTATAATTTTAGTAAAAATACTAACATTTACAACACTGCAACAACAAAATGTATTAGACTTAAATATACTACGCTGTGGTTGAAAAATCCCACAAAAAAAGTAGTAAATAAAGTGTGTGAATTTACCAGAATAAAACAGTTGAAGAAACTTTATCTGTCTCTTTCTCTCACTCAACGAAAAAGACACTCGCGCTTTGAAGTATAAAATCGTATTAAATATAACAGAGTTGTACACTTAATACAAAGGGTGAATACCGCTTATGTTTTGACAACTGTTTAACACTAAACCAATGCTCCAAAATTGTGGATAAATACTTAAAAAAAATGTGTTCCCGTAGCTCATAAAGTACTTCATCGATTTTGAATGGGTACGTCAATAAGCAAAATTGTCGTATTTAGAGCGATGACAATCCTCAAGCCGTTAACGAATAACCATGACATCCATAAAAAATGGCTGTTTGGTGCGGTTTACCCGCTCTTTCGAAATGAGAAAGGGGCTGCCGTTACTGAATTTTTATTTCCAAAAATTAATCAGCTAATAAATATCAACGGCGTTTGGTTTAAATAAGACTGCACAGCTTATCATACAGCGCGCTAAGCAATCGATTCATTGCAAAATTAATTAAGTGATAACTTTATATCCAGAAGTGGTTATGTTCACTGGCACCTCGTTCGTGCGATTTAACGACTCTGGATTAGTTTTAATGGGGTTATGTTAATTCACTGGCTTATACCGAAAAACCAGCTAACTCCTGAGGCATTGGAAGCCAATATTTAAGCCGCCATTGATGCCATACGGCTGGACTTATTGGGGCCATGTAATTCTTGGCTGTGGCAGACATATGCCAGAAATCATATTCAAAAAATAAATGCCATGAAATGATCTACCAGATTATAATAAAAAAATTCATTCCAACAATATTTCTGTATTGTGTTATGGTTCAAAGTTCTCATGCAGTTAAAAAAACATCCTTCATTTACTTGAATCAAATCAAATCAGACTCTCGGTCGTCTGGGGTTGAATTCGCGTGATGAAGGTTTGTTTAGTTTGTTTAGTATAAATTGGAAAATAGACAAAAACTTTTGAGGGGATGTTGGAAGGGTTATACTTGAGAGAAAAACACATTAAATCAGTTTTTCAATTTGGATTGCTTATAATGATCTTACAATAAGCCGTTCAATTGTTAATCAAGGTATAATTTTTTCCATAAAAGTTTCCGAAATTCACTTTTCACATTCTCTGGCCATTAAATTAATAATTAATTTAAACATAAAATGAATATATTGCCCCAACTATAATATGCATCAGCTGGCTTAAACAACTGTGCGAAAACATGTTAATCATATGTTTCAAACCATATTGAACTTAAGGAAACTTTGGTTAAATTTTATTTTTATTTATTTCATTTGCTTGCAGTGCGAAAGTGAACGCGTATTCCGTACCGAATCAAATATTTTTTGATTTGGTTTGTGTTTTTTTAAATGCATTTGAGAAGCTTTTGGTTAATTTTTAACAGAAGCTTAAGAAGCTCATGCATACTATAGTTCAGCTTTAAATCAAACAAGTTAGAGTGCTATAATCGGCTATGCTGAGTCTTATTAACCCTTCACCAGGGTGGGATAAGTAGATTCAAAATATTGCCAGCTCGAATTTACAGAGTAAAATTTTTCAATAAGATCGTGTTTTATTTTGAACTGTTTGTGGCAGCATATACGAGTATAAACTGCAATTATGTAATTTTCTGTTGTGAACGATTTTGGATTATTTCAGATGAAACCAAAAACGAACGAGTGAAAGCAAAATTTATAATCCTTCTGTATTTGTCAATTTTGACAGACATTTGCGATAACAAATCGATCTTACATCTTGCGAAGACACTGCAAAATACATTTTGTCTAAAAGTACCTTAAGCAACATTTTTTCATATTTATTGTTAATTCAAAGTTGTTTGCAAACATTTGAATTGTCAGACATTTTAGACAAATTTTCAACAGTATTTGCTTTTATTTTTACTTCGTTTTTAAATGGTTGACTGCAAAATTTTATTGTTAATTTACAGTAACTGAAGACAAAAAACAATAAAGGAAAAATGTAGCAATAAGAAAAAATGTTATGAAAAATATTTGTTACAACATCTTGATAATAAACAATAAAACTACTACAAATATTGTTATTATTCAAACATATACACACTCCAATGCACTTAAACCGACATATACTTTCAACAATTTCGCACTCTCTGTTGAATGAATCTACCGGTAGTGTTGACCAATTAATATAAGAATGGCTGCTTGGTTGTGCATTCGTGCCACACAGAATGAATGAATAACAACAACAAGACCATTAACAAATGTAACACAACTACAATTTTACATGTATCATGTTTATGTTTTCCACTCTTACGTACGTTAAATTTGTTCGTTTGTTTGTTCGCTTGTTCCACAAGATCAACAGCAGCTCAACAGTGTGTGATGTCGAGTGTGTCTGCGGTTTCGCGATGGAACAGATGGAAAAAATATTCATAGTCATAGAAATTGTGAAGGAATGCGCGCGTTAACTTAAACATAAACTTAAATACAAAATTGTTGTATTTGTTTAACTTGTGTGTGTGTGAGTCAATTTGCATTTATGCGGCAGTGTCTAACCCAATATTAGTTGCCGTAGTTGTTAACAACTTTGTAACGGCACAAAGGGAAATTAAATATGACTCCATGTAAGTTAAGATTTAAATGTACCAACAACTAATAGCATGTTAAATTTTTATCTTCACAAGAAATTATGTTTGTTCATATGGACGATACCATAGTAACTGAGCTACCTAAACAAGAGCGGCCAGCCGTCTTTTAAAATTAAAAATAACGGTATTGGCAGGAATGATAAAATGACAGCTGTCCTATCGATGCAAAGCTTTCACAAATTTTCCAATTAATTAAGCAGATGTCTCGAGAATACGGTGTTACTAATTTTAATTCTTCTTCTCCTCAAACTTAATTTGAGTTCTTATGCGTCCGCCAAATCGATGTGATTTCCAGCTTGGCCTCTGTTAAATCAAATGCAGCTCGCTTCGGTAACAATTACCCAAAATTCATAAGAATTATCTTACCGTTCTTACCGTTATCCCAACAAGCACTCTTCCCGATAAATGGAAGTATGCAAAATAATATCGTTATCTAAATCCAATACAGAATATCGACCAATCGCAATATTGAGTTTTCTTTTTAAAGTTTTTAAAAAAATATTATGTCACCAAACGACCCCATTCCTAAGCGAAATTCACTTGATGACTTGCAAGCACTGATCATCAGTGCCAAACGAATCTTTTCAAATTCTCGTCAACGTCAACATCACTTGTACCTCTCTAACCGCATACATTCGGTATGGGTTAACAACACCATATCCACGCCCATATCAGGTTGGAGGGGAGCTCTTCAAGGTTCAATATTAGGACCAGTGATACCATTTTAGCATATTTTTTACAAGAGCTAGCAGATTGAGTTGGTGAATTGCATATTGCTTTTTATCATATTTCCTTGTCCAAAAGCAGGGGTTTTAAGCATATTTTTAGTTTTTAAAAAAGCAGAATTCGTTAGCATATTTTTTTCAAAACTAAAAGTTTTGGTATATTCTAATCAAACAATTATGGCAACACTGATTAGGACGACTGCTGTTCTTCATCGACGCCAATGACACAAAAACTAAAACAGTGCAATATACAAATTTATGCTGACGACGTTCAGGTGTACCTCAGTAGCCCAGTGAGCTCTGTAGCAGAAAATATCGTAAATCTTAATAATGATTTGGTCATAATTTATCACTGGTCCGTCAGAATGGTCTGTGCTTCAATCCGAGGAAATCAAAATGTATGTTAAATCAAAAGAAATCGCAGCATATCGCTGGCGTAAATGTAAATATACATAATTAGACTATTAAGACTATAGTTCGAAAAGTGAAAAACATAATAAAAGTTTTTAACAACAACTTAACCTGGTCAAGTCATATCGATTTACTTGTGACGCAAACTTACATAAAACTATGATTGTTTTGGGTAACACAGTATTATACGCCACTTAACGTAAGCAGGCCCCTCGCCAAATCGTTTTAAATTCCCGGACTATTGCATGGCTGTAAGCTTTTCAGCAAGTGTGTGACTCCGTTAGTAAGAGAAAACTTTATAAAGTGCACAACAAAGTTATAAGATTCGTTTATAGACTGAAGAGGCATGATAGTGCATCATTTGAAAACCCAACAGCCTTTTTAAACTGATCATGACTTAACATCTACCATCAATTTGCGAAACTGTAAAATCTTCCTATAAGAAAGGCATAGGGCTTAAAATCAACATATTAGTGCTGGTTCGTGCATTTCAAGTCTTAGCCGTGAAGTCTTGGGTTTTTAGGAGAGAGGAAAAGAAATGGCATTCTCTTTTCTCTTCTCTTCTAAAAGCTGAAGACTTGACGGCTAAAGCTTAAAGAATTTGAACCAACACTTACAATATACTTACAAGATGTTCCTATCTCATTGTATTCCATTCTAAATATTTCGATAATTTTAGTATCATCACTAGAAAAATGGCAATAAATTATATTATTATTGTAGCATCACTGCGAAAACGACATTTGTTTTGAAAGGAGCGTTACCATTTGTAAAGTTTTCCCATTTTTACCAAGTTTTTTTTAATGTAGTTTTCAACAAAAGGAATTCCATATACGAGTATATGTTTTCTTTAAAATTTTTGAAAAAACCAAGTTTTTTTTTTTTGAAATAGTGATATATTTGATTTATGGTAAATGTTAGATGTGAACAATGAAAACGAATGTTTTACATCTTTTTCATCGTCAACGCCTTTCACCCAGATGTTGATGAGTATAAAAAGGCAATAAAAAATCTCTTGTTTCTGCATAAGGTTGTCAACACTACCAGTACCAGTTCACTTATTTAACATGAAGTTTATATGTGACTTATCGCCGATCCCAGCACAACAGTTTGCCATAACAAAGTAGCTATCCCCAGGGCTGTAAGACGTGGCGATTTTTCGCCAAATGTGGCAATTTATAAACCCATTTGGCGATGAAATTTTGTGTTTGGTAAAAGGCCATTGTATGGCGAAATTAAAAAAAGTTTGCGATTATTTTGGCGATTTCTAAAAGGCATTGTACCTTTTTTTCTTACTTATATGAAAAAATTTATGAGTACGGGTTGTTTTTTTCCTTTGAACAGATTTTTAAATCGCAATGCAAATGCGATTGTTTTAGATGATAAATTGATAATAATGTCAGACAATTACATTGAAAATATTAAAAAATTGTTGCTATATAAATTTAGAATAGAGCTTAGCTTAAGCTTTATTAGCTTTTCAGGCAGTTTCCTTATCAGAAGTTATCAATTATCGGATCTCCACAGAAAAACCAGTAAATTTTCAATTTATTTTGGAAAATAGATAAAATAAATTTTAAAAACTTAATCGTTTGTTAAATTTTTAAAATTTTAACAATAACAATCTATACTGGGTAGTATAATATTATCAAGCGGATTTTGCAATTTGGTGTGCAGAGCGAAAAAGTCACAGTTTTTTTTTTATATATTTTGACTCTATTTTTTACGAAATAAAATCAAAAATTTCTTATAAACATTCCTTAGAAAATTAAAAAAAAAAATCCACTTAAAATTTTTTAAAACATTGATTTTATATACAATCGAAAATGAATCTGGGAAATTGTTTAGAAGACATAGTTGACTTTAAGTCAGGAAATCAGGGATGTTAAATGGGGTTTTAAATTTTGTACCAACTTCAAAAACAAAATGTAATTTTCCGACATTCGAGGTACCATGTTTTTTTTTTTAATTTATTAAAACAACAAAAATAGCACATTCAAATTTAATAATAAATAACAAAAGGAAAAATGGAGAAATTTTATAAATAGATTTAAACATTTTACAGAATTATCGGACGTTAAATGTGAAACTTATAAAAATAAATCAAAAAAACCAGGATAAGAAAACTTTTTTTCGCATATATTTATTAAGTAGTACTTCTATATTAAAAAAACACATGATGTTTTGCTTTTAGTGTCATCGTCTTTTCACTTGGTAAAAAGGAAACAAAAGTAGTAACACGGGTTTTGAAAAATGTTGCCTCGCCTGTGGGTACCATAAGTTCCCTTCTACAATGTGGCAAGTGAATGGCAGACAGACGATGTTTGTAGGCGACAGAGGAAAAAAGTAAAGTTTGTTACGCAACCAGCGTCGCCCTCTTACCAACAAACTTCGTCTGTCTGCCTTTCACTTGCCACATTGCAAAAAAGAGCTAAGCGCTCTATACACCAAAATACTAATCGCATATTTAAGAGCCCATTACATTCACGGTTTGTTGTACAACATAAATGCAATGAAAGAACTCAATAATTTGTTTGCTTTAAAAAAATTCAAAAATGGGGAACTATGACAAATTTTTAAATTGCACCAAATGAGTCAAGTTAGTGCCACGGTACTTTAGAAGGTCAAAATGTACAAAAAAAGTACAATTGTACCAACTTTAACATCCCTGATTCCAATCCAACTCCAAATATCTAATTTGAATACAACCTTTGCTTCATTTCTTGTCAAAGTAACATTATGTTTGAATGAAAATCGAAACGAAATTTTACCATATTCTGACTTATTTTCATATAGAAAATCACGCTTATAAAAACTGATATTTTTTGCATCAAACTCTACTCATTTTGTATAATTGATAAAATTAATATTCTTGTAAAATTTAATTAACTGATTTCACAAGTTTAAGGTTTTAAGATATTCAGCCTTGTTATGACCATCGCACAATTTAAAATCGCAAAACGCAAGATTTATTTTACGGTGTTCTGAAACTCTTGCGTTTTGCTTACGATCTGCGATAGTTTCTTAAAAATATTATAGTTCCCTTCAGCATACTTTAGCAATTTGAAGTCGCCAAACTTCTTGAGATTGCGATTTATAAAACACATATTGCGCGATTTCAAGGCTGAATCGCGAATGTTAAGTGTTTTGCGATTGTCAGTACATTCCCGATTTATTTAAAATGTTAAAAATACTAAAATATAAACTAATTTTTTTTTTTTTTTGGCGATTTTTGGTATACTATTTGGCGATGAAGGTGAAAATAAATCTGACAGCACTGGCTATCCCAAAACTTATAGTAGCAATATTGTATGTCAATACAAACGTGCATATTTATATGTATTAGGGGGCACTTATCTGCCCGTTTTTCAAACTTAAATAAGAATTTGGTGATATGATTTGTCTTGCAATTAAATAAGTTTGTACTATATTAAACCTTAATGTCAACATAATGAGATGGTTTAAGACTATGAAGGGAGGACGCTTGATTGAGGGGGCCATGTGAAATGATGGACCGATTCTCACAATTTGCAATAGGCTTCATGTCATTGTGCCAATCAATCCAAATTTCCTTAAATTCTCTCCAAAGTTGCGACATGTTCTTTACGCACAAGGTTTACATGGACAACAAGCCAGGCGGACGGAAAGACTTCGTGAGATTGTCTCAGAAAGTAATTCTGAGTCGATCGTTTTACTAAAAGGTGGATACAATATTGTTTAGAGTACAAACGACTTATACACACTCCACTATTGTGGGGTGGGAATAAAAATAACGTCGTGTAAGTGCTTTCCATTCTCGGCTTCGAAAGTTGCGTTTTTCAAGTTTTCTTAAACTCTCGCGCGAACTTTTTCTCGAATTTTTAATACTTTTTCGGTTTGCTTCGCTTTATAGACTATGGGTCTCAAGATATTATCCAACTCGCTGTGATATTAAGAAGCATTCTCCAAGATAATGGACCAATAGTTCTTTCTGATATTATTCTACACCACACTGTACAGTTATGAGAGTAAATGCGTATAATGAGTTAATAACACTAGAATATTCCGTTATATGCACAGGTAATCAGATTGAGTGTACAATTTCGTTTTTTAAAACTGTTTTTTTTTAAGTTTAAACTTTCCAAGTCTTCTTTCCAAAAATCTGAAAAAACAGGGGACCATTTAAACCCCTGGTTTTTATGGTGCAATAAATTTTTTTTTAATTTGAGTGCTCTTTTGAAAATTAAATTTTTCGCAATTTCCACTATGGAAACACCCATTTATGTATAATATTTAAAATAAAAAGAACGCTGCTTCATTTTACAAGCTGTATATAATTTCCATTTAAAAAAAGTATAAAAAAATATGTCGCTACAATAACAATTTTACAAATTTGCTTGGAAATTGAATCTTCACACCTTAAAGATGGCTTAAAAAGGAAATTGCAAAAAGACACAACATTGACCACAGATACACAAACACAATGAATTTTTTAGTGCCCACACGAAAAATACAGAAAAAAGATAAAGAAACAAGTACACAGAACATAAAAATATTGTCAACACATAATATCGGATGGTTGGTTCCAAATTCTTGTTAGCGAGTGGTTAGAATGTGTGAAATGTCCACAAAATTGGTTGTACCAACAAAAACTTTTCGTCTACACTAGACTAATGTATTCACTCAAGTGTGGTTTTACCGTAGAGCAAGTGTTTCATTTTCTGTTTCAGTTTCTTTCTTCGTTCTTTGTCCGCTTCTGGTTTGAATTTCAAAAGATGTTTATTCATCTGATGATCTTCATTATAATTTAACACTTTTTAGACAAAAATTCCTTTTTATCTTCATCTCTTATGTATGAAAAGTGTTATTGGTGGCTGTATGCATGTGTGAGAGTTTATTTTGAATAATAGAAAAATATGAATAAAGAATAAAGAAAATTCTAGAAAATAGCACTTTAAGTTTACCACTAGAGATGAGCGTGTGAGTGGGTCTTGACTCACGATTATGTACCCTCACAAGAAAACGAGGAATTTAAATATAAACACAAATTACAAATAATAAAAACCATTTTCTAATAACAAAAATTTCGTAAGTGAGCGTGAGTGGGCATTTACAAAATTTTTTCTATTTGTTTATTTATTAAGAGTTACAAATGCAAGTACAAATTATATTCCAACTTAATTAACTGAGTAATAGTAACTTAGACCTTTAGCCTGTTTTAATAAAACTAGCCAGAGTCTCCAGCGGGAATCGAACGAGCAACCCTCCCATTGATAGACCAGCTCACTACCAACTAACTTACCGGCGCACCCTACAAAAATTGTTATTAAGATTTGAGGGTGAGCACAAATCTTGCATGAGAAATCGTGCGTTATTTTAAAACAGAGTACCGAAACATTCGCTCATTTTTCAGTCATGAGCCAGCGTGAAAATTTCAAAATTTTTCTGATGATTAATTCTCATGAGGGTGAGGAAAAAAATTCTCATGTGAATTTTTCAGATATGAAAAATTTGAAATAATTCACGTTAAAATTCTTCATAAGGAAAAGAAACGCGATTTGCCTGACCATTTCCAGCGGGAAAATAAAAAAGTAAAGAATCCTTATAGAAGGCCCTTTTGCAGATATAAGATCTCCCAGCCGCATTCCAATTTATAAATAATTTACAAGGTGTGTCACTAGAGACCAACGCCTTGCCCTCTTGCATCTAAGTACTTGAAAGGCTTCTGGAAGAGGTAAGAATAAAGCTTTCTCCCAGTTAAATTGTTGTTGCTAATAATGCGAAGTGAGTAAATTAATAACTAAACTTGCTACACGTTCCAACATAACTAGTAATAAAACGATTTCGACAGGCCTTATCTTAGAATAGAAAGTTTTAATTTGTAACATATTAAATAAAAACCTTTCTAAAAGACATTTTCAAAGAAGTCAGAGTGGAATAAGTAAACGTGTATTAAAAAATCAATAGTTAACCTTTTTGAAGGTCTAAAAAGTGAATCGCTTGCAATTTTTCCCGCTGGGCAGCACGATTAGCCTGTGTGTGTTTTGTTTTTGTAAAATTATTTCTTGGCTGGTGATCCAAAATGTATGTGCTGTTTTTTTTTTGAACTGCACAAATCATCATCTTAAATGCAGAATAATATAACATCACAGTTTACGTGAGATACAAAAAACGTTGTAAAATGGAAATTAATTGGATATATAAGCAATTTTAAATATTTACGATGTAAATGCGATAACCGATTTATTTTTGAGGGAAAAATATTATTTTAATAAAGTGTATTTTGATCTACTTATAATGAATTTTCTCAATTGAATTTTTCTTTACAATAAAAAAATTTTGCAAATAAAAATTTGACTCATATACATATTATCTACATGCATATTTGTCTCCATATAAGGACTTATATCAAAAAAAGTTATGTAGCCCATACTTACAACGCTATGCACAAGTAAATTTTAACAAGGTGATTTCCGAAAAATTCAAATATGAAGAAGGAAAGAATAGTCCAATTAAGAGTAGTATTGGTAGCAGCCCCCGTATTCAATAAAAAAATGTTGAAGAAATTAGTATTTTTCCTAAAAAATATCAGTACTTAATAAAGCTGAAGAGAGGGATAAACACAAAATTAAGCTAAACATTTTCTATTCTAGCATTTTGCAAAAAATTAAAAAGACAGCTATTCTAAAAATGTAGAATAAATGTCTTTTTGAGGATATTGATTAAGACCACCTTGGAAGGATGTGATCCTAACAAAAATACTAGATAATTTTAATTAAAAGTGGGAAAAATATGTCTTTTGTATTATAAATATTCTAAATATTGAAGAAATTTTCATATCCAATACAGATTCTTTTTAGGGAAGTTTGATGGTATTTAAATTAATTAAAAAGGCTAAGCAGTACTTTTCGCATATCGTCACATCTATTGCAGCTAAATCGTGGGCTATATCGCCAATGTTACTATAAGCCTAATCCCCATATGTATCCCTATGATGTATATTAGGGAGTTCGAAAATAATCAATTTATGTGAATAAAGAAAATAAAAAATTCATATTTATTACACGACAGCGGGATTATTGTTTTGTATAAAAAAAACAAAATATTTCACTCCTAAAAACTATTTTTTTTAGAGTGGAGAGCTGATGAAAAAAAATTAAGCAATTTAAGTATTAGGTCCTTTATATGGCTTGTGGCTTCGAAAACTTAAAGAACTTGGTACATATTGCTTATGTGACTATAACGCTAATATTTTGCTTTACTTTTGGCTTTTCTACCCGGACTATAACGGAAATAATTTCGATTAAATTAGATACTTAAGAAAGAAAAAAGATACTTAAGAAAAGTGTGCTCAATAAAAAAACCTAACGTTTTGGTTGATAATCCAAAAATTTTTTACAATAACAAAATAAACGTTCTCCCTTCTTGTCCCTTTTTAAAGCACCAAAGCAAAATGTATTAACAATGTATTCTTAGTACATTCTGGCATCAAAGAATTTTTTTCATAAAAAAATACATATCGTTAACGACGCAAAAACCATTTATCATTGAACTATTTATAATTAACTATTTATTGACTTCGATTCAATATGAGAAAATACATTATAAGGAAATCAAAATGCACTTTATAGTAGTTAAATTTAATGAAGTACATTTTTTAGTTTAACCCACTTCTAATTAGAAATTAAAATTAATAAAAAAATATACATAATATGTCATAAGACCTATAATAATATAATTTCCTTACGTTCTCAAATGCGCTGTACCAGAAAACCAAACTCGTTTCACCAAGTCAACGCAAATCTAATGATGCTACATATTAATTGTGTGATTATCATTTTTATAGGTGCATTTAACCACATTTAAATTTATTGTTTAAACGCAGTATTGCATTTATAGCCATGTACTTTATCTTTATATTCTATTACACCTGTTATTTAACAAACATATTTAATTATTTAATATTTTAAATGTTTATTTTACTTAATTAATACTATCTCACCTTCGTTGATGATGGGTCGTTTTGTTTCAAAGAATTAAAAATTAAAATATCGTTACATACATAACTAAATAAATAACAATAAAAATAATATTTTCCGCTCAAAAATAAATCGGTTATCCCATTTTTATCCTAAATATTTAAAATTGCTTTCATATCTCAATTAATTTCGATTTTACAACGTTTTTTGCTTTTCATGTAAACTGTGATGTTGGATTATTTTGCATTAAAGATGACGATATGTCCAGTTCTTTTTGCTTGTTTTTTTTTTTCAATAATATTTGCCTACAAAAAATCCAACAGACATTTCGGCTCGTTGCCTTTAACAAAAATATTTTACAAAAACAAAAAACACACAGGCATTTCGCGCTGTGGTTATGCAAATTGTCGATCAACAACAACAGTACTAGTAAGGAGTGTTACAAAAATTTTTTGTTTCCTCATCCTTCATGACTGAAGAAAGGCAAACATTTAGTTTTCTTCACCCTCATAAATGAATTGGTGAAAAATTCACAATGCATTCATGACTGTGAAAAAAATTACACGTTTTAAATTCCTCATTCATGAAAAAATTCATGAATGGTTAAATATGAGCGATCATATATGAATTTTTCTAAAATTTGTTTTAAAATTTTTATGAAGCGTCTAAATTTCTTATTGAAAAAGCTCTCACCTTTTTACGCGCGAATAGTATTAAAGGTAACCAAATTCTCGAGTGCTGAAAACTTCAAGTCACGCGCACACCTCTATTCAACAAATATAAAAACTATTACACTAAGAACAAGACTATCTATAACATACAGATACAGTTATTTTAAATAGTTAAATCTTAATTGATTTAAATAACATTAAATTAGATAAAAAATAATTAGCCGAAAAAAAGATTTGATTAAGAAACGTTAATTATAAGTATTTTAATAAATTTTATCAATAAATTGGGGGTTTTAATATATTCGTTAAAAATATATGCGATTGCAGTATTGCTGTAAAAAAGGTGCCTACGTCACTAATAATATTCAATTAAGTTCAGGCCAATTTGCTCTGGTGCTTGCATCATTAGTTAATCCAAAAATTGCCACCCTTAAAAACCAGCTTCCATAATGGCCTATAGCTCGTGTATTTTAAGATCTAGTCAAGTTTTGTTACGTCAATAGGTTTATAATAGACAGTACTCTCTAAAATTACTTTTACACCGATTAATTAGAAAAATATTTTCTTATTGGAATAAAGTTCATTGAATTCAAATCACACTTTCTTCCAACGCACTCCCAAAAATGTTGGTAGTCCATGTCCATGTCACCTTAAAACCAATAATATTTTAATATCAATTGCTTTATTGCCTAATTTCAAAACGTTAAGTTCTAATCAAATAATATATTTTTTTAAAATACTTAAAATTTATTATTGCAATCATGTGAAAAAGATTAGTAAAAAGTTAATGTCGCTAAATAATTTATGGTCTTTATTGTTTGGCACAAGTGAGTTATGCCCAAAATTTATTCCAAAAAAACTTTGTGAAAAACACTACATAATTTACCATTCATTCTATACTATAAGATCTACTTTTGCAAAATACTGTAATTGATATTAATTCTAAATTGTGACAATAATATGAAACTTGTGGTTAGACATTGACTCAGTCTATTAATGGCCTTCTCCTTAAAACCACTTTATCCATGCCATGTCATATCAAACCTAAATATAAATTTTCAAACTAAATTAATATTTTAAATACATTTTCAAACTAAATTTCTGAGACAAAAAAACTCTTTAACATTTTTGTGGGATCCATTTTATAATTTACCTTCGCTCCTACTGAAGACTCCCAAAAGATATTTTTATATCCAGCACCGAAAAGATGGGGGCATACTTTCATTTAATTTGCAATATATCGAAATAATCATTGGAGATATTATAAAGTACATATCGCTCATTTGCTGCAACGTCGTAATAACTCAATCAATTGAATTTTGGAGTTAGTCTGTCGCGCTCGTTGAAGATAGACGTGTTTTCTAAGCTCGGCAAACGGTTTATTTTTTTATAAAAACGTGAACAAATAAAGTATAAAAAAAAAAAAAAGTAAATAAAAGAAAAGAAAAAAATACATGTATGTACATACATACATAAACATACACATTTTTTATTCTCGGTGTTGATAAACAATAACAAATAAGAAGAGCACAACTGTAAACAGTAAAAAAAAAAAAAAAAAACTCTTATGAGTGCAAACAGTGCAAAAACAATTAAGCATAATGATAGAAATGCATATATCACAGTGAGTGTTAACGAAACAAATGCAGAAATAAAAAAAAGAGTCGATGATAGCAAATACCTAACGGCTAAACCTATTACTCGTACGCGGTCCCTCTCACCTTCTGTTTTTAATAATACGGGTGATACACTAACAAATATAAAACCTTCAAGCATTGCCTCAACGGCAAAAACAATTTTAATAAGTGATAAAAATATTAACCCTCAATCAGGCACAATAGAAAACTCTGTATCACCTTCGGTTTCTAATAATACGGTTGATTCGAATACAATAAAAAATATAAAACCTGCAAGCGGTGCCTCAGTGGCAGAAACGATTTTAACAAGTGATGAAAAGATTACCCCCAAATCAGGCACGATGGAAAACTCAGTATCACAGGTGAAAAGCGGTCAAAAGCCTCAAGTACAAGTTGGAATGGATAGGTACATAACAGTGCTAAAACGGGGTCGCAGCCCAACTTCTTCTGCAGTTGCTTCTGTCCCAAAAGTTTTAAAAGAGGGTACAGCTGATAGAATAAGTTCTCAAAATCGGTTTGCAATTTTAGAAGAGGAATCCTCGGAAGCACAAAACGTTACAAAATCTTCTAAGCCACCCCCGATATATCTTAGAGAGCAAAACTCAAGTGATTTAATAAAGAATTTGATCTCGGTAATAGGTGAAAATTCTTTTTATGTAGCTGCAATAAAACGTGGTAGTATAAATGAAACTAAAATACAAGTTAATCGTGAAGATGATTTTCGTAAAGTAATAACTAAATTAGAAGCACTAAAAAAAAACTTTTATACATACCAACTGAAGAGCAGTAAAGGTCTTCAGGTAGTGATAAAGGGCATTGATTCATGCGTAGACCCAGGTGAAATAAAAACGTTTTTAGAAGAGAAGGGCTTTAAAATTAAAAATGTAGTTAATATTAAAAATAGAGAAAAAAATCCCCAGCCACTATTTCGAGTGGAGTTAGAACCCGGCGACGTTAAGCTTAAAAAAAACGAAACTCATCCCATTTACAGTCTGAGATATATCCTGTATAGGAAAATAACGATAGAGGAGCCGCATAAAAGGAACGGTCCCGTGCAATGTTTAAACTGCCAAGAATTTGGTCACACTAAGGCATACTGCCATTTAACACCTGTTTGCGTTGTATGTGGAGAATTGCATGGTACAGCTCTCTGCGATAAATCTAAAAACGACCCCAATGTAAAAAAATGCAGCAACTGTGGTGGTAATCACACTGCCAACTATAGAGGATGCCCTGTATACTCTATCGTCAAGCGCTCGGTTGGACCGAAACCTAATCCACCTCAAATTCAGGAAACACATCAAAATAATACTAATGACATTCAGGTACCGCAGCCTAGTAATAACAGAACATCCTACGCTAACGTCCTAAAATCAAACCATATGCCAATGCAAGGTGATTTGCCAAATAATGATGAGACCACAGTTTCTAATTTAAGTCGTCTAGAAAAAACCATGGAAACACTAGTACAAACAGTAACAAACTTTACGAATACAATGGGTAATATGATGCAGGAAATGTTAAGAATGCAATCGATGTTATTGCAAGCTGTACTTAACAAGCCATGAATTGCTTAAAAATTTGTTTTTGGAACGCAAACGGCATTCGCCAACATAAAAATGAACTAGAATATTTTCTTAAAAGTAAACAAATTGATGTAATGATGGTTTCTGAAACTCATTTGACCTCAAGAAATACGTTTAAAATTAATGGTTATATATTATATGATACCAAGGACCCTCGAGATAGAGCTTGTGGAGGTTCTGCTATTTTGATAAAAACCCGAATCAAACACCACTTAATGTGTGATCATCGTGAAGATTATCTGCAAGCAACGAACATTTGTGTTGAAGAGCTAAATCGAAACTTTGTACTTTCATCTTTATACTCTCCACCTAGATATTCAATATCAGAAAGCCAATATTATAAATATTTTAAATCATTAGGACCCTGTTTCCTAGCTGCTGGCGATTACAACGCTAAACATACCTTCTGGGGTTCACGGCTCATTACACCAAAGGGTCGTGTTTTGTATAATACAATGTCTAAATTGGATTTAAATGTGGTCGCGAGTGGACAACCAACTTATTGGCCTACTGATCAGCAAAAAATGCCAGATGTCATCGATTTTGGCGTGGTTAAAAACATCCCCGCAGAAACGATTCACGTTGAAGCTTCTTTAGAATTATCTTCTGATCACACACCTACAATTCTTACCATATCAAACCCTTATAGAATTGTATCACCGTCTGGTTACTTAGTGACGTCAGCCACACAAATAAATTGGTTAAAATATAAAAAATATCTCAGTACCCACTGCACTGAAAATATTCCGCTTAGAACACCGGAGAATGTGAATCTTTCTATTGTAAATTTTGACAATTATCTCAAACTAGCTGTTCAACATTCTAGCATAGCCCGCAAAAATATCAAAAATAGTAAAATATATTCTACTGATGTCGAGCGTCTCTTGACTGAAAAAAGGAGAGTTCGAAGAGAGTGGCAATTGCACAGATCCCCTCAACTTAAAAATTTACTAAAAGAGTGCACAAAAAGGCTAAGAAACTTACTGCAGTCTCAAAAAACGGCTTCTCTGGAAAAATATCTTAAGGAACTTGATGCAACTCCTCAATCTGATTACTCATTATGGCGTGCAGCTAGAAATCTTAAAAGACCAGTTATCACTAAACCACCATTAAGAAACTTAAATGGACGTTGGGCACGAAATGACATAGAAAAAGGAAATATTTTCGTTAATCATTTGAAAACCGTATTTACCCCTCATACATCTTTCGATACTGCGGTCGAGTTACCACCTGTTGCTGTTAGATCAGCTGTTCCACTAAGGTTTGAAGTAAGAGAAATCGAGAAGGCTATTCATGATTTAAACCCCAAGAAAGCCCCTGGTTTTGATAAGATCAGTAACAAAATGCTTTTGGAGCTACCCAGCATAGCAAAGAAAATTATTCTACTAATTTTTAATGCTATTTTACGCCTTGAATACTACTCACAAGAGTGGAAAGTATCCTTAGTTACCATGATACCTAAACCAGGAAAGGATCCCACAAAAGTTGAGTCATATAGACCTATAAGCTTATTGTCTAATATATCAAAGCTTTTTGAGAAACTTCTAGTGTCTAAATTAACGCCGATTTTAAATGGTAACAGATGTATTCCCAATCATCAATTCGGTTTTAGAAGAAAACACAGCACAATTGAACAAACTCATCGAATAGTAAATGTCATAAGAAAAGCCTTTGAAGAAAAAAAATATTGCTCAGCACTCTTCATCGATGTGTCTCAAGCTTTTGATAAAGTCTGGCATGAAGGTTTACTACTGAAATTGCAGCAATACTTACCAGCAAATATACACAAGCTGTTACAAAGCTACTTAGTCGGTCGTCAATTTATTATAAAAGAAGGCGAATTTTTAAGTTCTCCACAGCCAATTAGCGCTGGAGTCCCACAAGGCAGCATCCTGGGCCCTCTATTATACTTAATTTATACTTCGGACTTGCCAACAAACAGCTACACCCATACCTCAACATT
This sequence comes from Pollenia amentaria, assembly GCA_943735925.1. Classification (NCBI taxonomy): domain Eukaryota; kingdom Metazoa; phylum Arthropoda; class Insecta; order Diptera; family Polleniidae; genus Pollenia; species Pollenia amentaria. The sequence continues at coordinate 103,554,296 of OX031010.1, read as the reverse complement.
TGCGGACGACACAGCTTTTCTAAGCGTACACGCAAACTGTCAAGAAGCATCTCGTTATCTACAGGATCATATATTTGAACTAGAAAGGTGGTTAAAAAAATGGAGGATAAAGATCAATGAGCAAAAATGCGCACATATAACATTCACATTGCGTCGGGAAACATGCCCCCCTATTAAAATAAATAATCAAATAATACCCCAACACTCGCATGTAAAATACCTCGGTATACATCTAGATCGGCGATTAACGTGGAAATGGCATATAGAAGCGAAATTAACTCAAATGAAACTAAAAGCAATCCAAATTAATTGGCTTATTGGAAGAAATTCTGTTCTTAGTCTCGATTGCAAACTTCTACTCTACAACTCTATCTTAAAGCCAATTTGGTGCTACGGTATTCAGTTATGGGGCACTGCCTCGGCTTCTAACATCGAAAAAATTCAAAGGCGCCAAAATAAACTTCTTCGAATAATCACAGCCGCCCCCTGGTACGTCAAAAACTCAAATATCCACAAGGATCTCAATGTGCCATTAGTAAAAACTATGATAACGAAATATGCAGTAAAATATTTAAAAAGGCTGGAACTGCACCCAAATCCATTAGCTAGAAATATTTTAAATTATGGCGGCCACACTCGCTTAAGAAGAAGAGACACTGCAGCACTCACCCAATCAGATGAGCGATAAACACCTATATATGTAAACAGAAACCGTGATGACTAAATCTTTTGTGTTTGGCACTGGCAGGACATAAAGCAAATATTAGGATAAGATTTGATTAATTATTGTTAGTTCATATTTAATATATGAAGATTCAATAAATAAATAATGAAAAAAAAAAAAAAAAAAAAAAAAAAAAAAAGTGATGAAGTTGTTTTACTTTATATTAAGGTAATGATTTTTTTGAGTTATGACGACGTTGCAGCAAATAAGCGATATATGTATATTCAGGATACTTTTTAAAGTCTAAGAAGATCTAGTCATTCCCGTCCGTTTGTAAAATCCATGATAGAGGTCGTATTTAACAAACGGACGAGTGATTCGTTTTAAAATACACCATATTGGTTCATTATTTCACCCAACAACATACAAAAAGTCAACTCAAGGTAAGATTTGGGCATTTTAACGATCACACAGACTAAGTTAAAGCATCAACATTTAGTACAAATACTTTGAAGAATTAAATGGGCCCATTCGGGCCGCTATTTCAGCTAGCCGCCATTTAAATTTAAATTTGAATTTTATTTTTATTATACCCAAGCCACAATTGTGGATAGGGCATTATTATATATTTGTGCTGATGTATTTAACACATACTAATATTGGTTGTAGACTCACGTTTTTGTATACCAATTGACTCGGAAATACTTTTTGCGTCGATCTACCGTCCATGTAAACCCTGTGCGCAAAGTCGCAATTTTTAAGATAATTTTATAAAATTTGGTATATACATTTTAACAGCCATACGAAAAATGGTAGGACATGGTATATAATTCAAATAGCTTTAAATGCTATGACTTCATTATAATTGCCGGTATTGATATCGAATTTGGCAATGTTAACTTTTATAATGTAATGGCAAAATTTTGTACTGGTAGGCCCGAAAAAATTACCACAAAAATCCTCTACAAAATCGCTATGAGTCAAAAAATCTCATATAGATGTTGATATCTAGATCATAGTCGACACAAAGAACTCTTAATTAAAACTTAACACTATAACATAATTTTGTTTTGCCGGCACCATGCCTGCCCTTGACCGACTATTCTTTCGTAATGGTTTTAAATTTCTAATAGTTTAATATTTCATTTGCGTTTTATAAATTTTTTAGACGTATGGTGTTGGTCTACAAAGATTCGGTACGGCCGAATGAAGTCTACACATACAATTTCATAAATTAAGTGACAATAAGATATTTATTTGTTTATTAAGATTTACAAATACAATTATAAATTATACTTTAACCTAATTTTCCGAGCAATAGTAACTAAGACCTTCAGCCCGTTATAGTGAAACAGACCAGTGTCTCTGGCGGGAATCGAACCCGCAACCCCCCTTACTGATAGACTAGCTCACTACCAACTAGGCTACCGGGACACCCTGACAATATGATAATTTTACGAAATTGTATGAGTTAAAAAATATAAAATAAACACTTGTAAATGTTTATAAATTATCATTCTAACTTGATTTAAAACCGCTCAAGGGTGGACCATTAATTAAAGTTTTTTTATTAAAATTTAGTATAAAAAATGCACAAATAATACAAAAGCCAATAATATTAACCCGATTTATAAATAATTTAACTTGATTTCTATTTTTTTTATATTTTTAATTATTTTTTTTTGTAATATATAAAAGCAAAAAAAACCTTTTAAAAAATACACAAAAGCGAAAATACCATGAACGAAGCGAAAAAGCAGATTTTTCAAACTTCAGGTTAAGATATCTCGGAAAAGATCCAATTAAGTACAAAAGTTAAACATTTATTTTTAAGGTAATTGGCAGGACTTTTTTTTTTTGTAAGTTTATTTATTTACAATATAATTCAAATAACAATTGTCTCGCGCCAAAGATGGCGAGATATCAGATTTTATAAGTAAATATTATTTGGCTCAGGTTTAACGTCTCGAATGTGGCAAAAAAAACAGGGGTTTGTGTTAAATTTTAAGCCATGATATCTTCAAAACCTGATTCTAAGTACAGATTTGGATTCGGCGCAACTGAGACCTCAAAAAAGTTTAATCTAACCCCAGGGTTTTTATTTTTTAAAATTTTGAAGGCCTGTGTTATTTTATATATAAAAACAAAAAATCTTATATGCCCTTTGCCGTGGTGCGGTAAGAACATAAAGTTATATAAATACCGTTCCTTAGATATTAATAAGCCTATGTTATACCACGCCCACTTCTCCAATCCCGCCAAAATTTTGTCGGATATTGTGTATTGATAACCATGATGCTTGTACCCAATTTAGAAACTTTAGCTCTTGCCATCTTCAGATATAAAAAATCTATAATGTAATTGTTTGAGAACTGCAACGCCCGCTTCTTTAACCCCGCGTATATTTTAAGAGAGGTTATGTATTAATGACCCACCTATGTGTACTAAATTTTGAAAATCGTTTTTACCGTTGTCTAGCTATAAAAAAATATTTTGTGCCAAGCCCAGTTCTTTAATCCCGGCCACATTTTGGGGATGTTGTTTACTGATAACCGCGATTTTTATACCTAATTTACAAAATAAGGCTACTTCTGTTACCCATATATACAGAAATGTTAATGTTTTTGTATAAGAAGTGCTACGATCACTTCTCCAATTCCGCCCATTGTGTTTAGAGACGTCGTGCACTAAAAACCCACCAATGTGTTCCAAATTTGGAAAAATTTTCTCCAACCGTTCTCTAGATATAAAAAAACTATTTTGTACCATGCCCACATTTGGTGGGACGTTGTGTATGGATAGCCAAGATTTTTATACCTAATTTGGAAACTTTGTCTCTTATCGTTCTCTAGATATACAGAAAAATGATATAAAAAAAATTACCACAAGAATGAATTCATGGTAAAATCAGAGCCAGTCGTGTTTTTTTTCTTATACCTCAGTTATTTATGGACCAATCTGGCTAAATTACAGAGGCAAACTTTTTGGGAGTGTATGTGACATAAATATATAACAGCATAGTCCCCATAATTCCTAGGATTTTCGGAAAACCCATTTCAACATACTCACGGTCAGATATCTTTAAATCAAATTCGCTGCTCATAAGAACCCAGAATATATATATATAATTTATAGGGTTTTAGATCAATATTGTAGAAATTACGAATGCAATGATAAACTTTTATGAACCCTTTCCACTTGTGGGGAAGGGTATAAAAAACGAAAAAGGCTTAAAAAGTTTTAATTCTCTTTTAAATCTAATTGTGCAAGTCATAGTTTTACACAAAATATTTCTTTGCGCATGCGTAAATAAATCGTTTTTAATCTACATTTTAAGTGTTCTTTTATTTCTTCCTCTTGTTTCCTCTTCCACTTTACTTTTCTATTGATGCTTTTGCTGTTTCTGGTGTGTAAATGATAATGGCGCATGTTTTATGTGCCGCCTGCTTAAAGTCTTAAAGTACTTGAGAAACATAAAAGTCTACATTCAAGTGTTAGCAATTGGTGAATACAAAAAATAAGAATCTTTTCGAGTTTGGATGTGTGTTTCAAGTACGAGCAGATTGTACGTGGTAATATGTCAACATTACTCGTTGACAATTTGACATTTTACTTGAAATTCTTAAAACGCTTCTTTTATAATTTATTTGAATAAATTCTTGTTATGTTACACAAATACTTTGTAGTTTGTTTTTGATAGAGAAGGAAAAAAATCATTACATCACACAGATACATTATGTAGTTTAAAAATGAATAATAAAAAGAAAAAAAAAATATTTTACGTGATATTATCGAGTTTGTTTCTATAAATGTGTTTTCATTGTCCTATAAAATCAACTACAAAGCTTGTAAAAGAAATTGTTTGAATTTATGTATATTTAAAAGTTGGCCTACTATTCTGTAAAGTACTTAAGTTTTGTACGATAAAACTTTGTTCTAATTTCTAATACATTGTGTTACATTCTTGAAGATTTATTTGGTCGCAAAGTTTAATTAGAATATTTTAATTTTTTCTATATGCGGGGAAGTTTTTTGTTTGGCAAGATATACATAAGTAGATTCTATTGATTTTGACATCCAAACGGAATCATATACTCATAAAAGAAACAATACTTTTTTATTAAGATGGCTCTTTTTGATGCTCTACGGACTTCAAGATCTCGTAGGTAGTTCATCATATTTATTTGACATATTTGAAAAGAACTTGTAGAATTTGCAGAAAACATGTTAGACGTTTATATTATATTACCTTAACCAACTGGGAATAAAGTTAAATAACTAACGTCTCTGTAGTGATCTCCATTGACTGTGACGTAATAGTGATTTAAATCAACACAATAAAGTGCCCAAAGTTGTGTTTCTTAGAGCACATGAGAGTTTTCACCTGATCAATACGGTGTTGGCGGTTTAACGCTCCTAGAGAGACGGTCGCGAATCGAAGTTTTGAAGGAAAATTTTAATTATTTAGTCTACATTCAAAGTTTCATCTTTTGAGGCTCAACTCTTGTGTTTTATGGAGAGGGAAGAAAGAAGAAAGGGGGTTGGTACGGAGATGCCTGTACTCGGGTAGTACGCTTTGTGTTCTCATTCGTAGGTATATGCACAACAATGGCTGCATGTAAATTTGTTTCTTTTCTTTTTCTCTTTGTTTCGCTTTGAATAAAAGTGTTGTTGTTTTGAAGCAAGAAAAGTTGAAACGGGTTGCTGCGGGTGAACAGAATGGCATCTTCAAAAAGGGAATTGAAAAGAAGTCGAGCATCAAAAGATGAAACGTGTAAATTGATACTTAAAGTGCATAGCCCCTCGACCACATGAGCAATTTGTGATATCCCAATATAAGAAATAACGCCGGCAGGATAACTGCGCCAAATTGCCAATGTTCAAAAACATAAATTGAAAAATATGCTGAAGAAAGTTTGTGCCAAAAAACGTTGTTCGTTTATGTACTTTCCCATATCGAAATTGGAGGCATTTCGGACTGTTTTGCATTATACTAGGAACACAACTGGGACGAACGACTAATTTTTGGCCGCGAATATTCGTCGCCAAAAATAAAATATATTATATATTTATTTCTACTACATACGCCGGCGAACGATTTACAAGTCAGTACCAGGTGACCATGTTTGGTCTTAGTTTAAAAGTATTTTAGTAACTAATGTTAGATTTTACTTTAAAAATTGTTTTTTTTTATTGTATAACATTTAAATTAAATATACAAAATACTTTGATTATGTTCTTATTTTACAGCATTACTTTTTTTAATACTACACTACTCACACTATTTCTCTCTCTTTGCACAAACAGCAATCAACTTTCTTAATTATAAAACACGCTAGTTATTTGTCAATAATATTCTTCAGAGGACGAATTTACTCTGCGAATTTTTTAAAAAAAAACTTGTCGTGTTTGGCGAAATTCGTCGTTCGTTCTAGTTGTGTTCCCAGCATTTAGCGTACCTTAAATACTTGTCAGTCTTTAAGTGAAACACCCTTGATACGCGTTTGTTTAAATGTGTATAATGTCAAAAAAAAACAATTGGTTTTAGGGTCATATTTTACCAATAAATTGAGAATTGTCTTATGAGTCCATATAATCGGGTCGCGGGGGGTTTTACTTTCCCCTTTGGTTTTATTTCTTTAATAACTTCTTAAATTTGCTTTTGTTGAAAGGAAGTTTTTGATCACTGAACAAATTGTTTTTTTAAAAAAATGGAAAAAATCATTCGTATGACGAAAACTTGTTCTTATCGCTTATGAACATGCAGTCAGTAATAGCCGGGTGGTTATCGTAAACGATGTACATACATTTTTTGATAATTTGGGAAGTGTATAGTTTAGAGGCCACTACTATAAATAAACTTCTTTGTAAACTGTGATAGGAGGTTATATTGTATTGTTTTCATTATGTATAGCCTGAATCATCATCGCAGAGAAATATTTATATATCCTTTTAATTGTAGAATGTTCTTACAAAATCGGTGCAGAAGCGGATAGTACGTAGATGGTATACCATATTACATGCCAAATTTCCCGAATGCTTTGGCAGTTTCTCAATACCAGCGGACAAAAATGTCATTTGATGTTGGAGAAATAATGAGAATTTCATTATGAAAGCAGCCAGATGCTCTCCCATTTGGCGCATGTTTTTAGTTATTCTGGCAGTGAGCATCGTAGCAGATGTTTCCATAACAGGGAGCTTCTGGCAGGGGTAAAAACACATACAAAAGTGCCCTTTCAGGTTAATCATGGAAGCTATAGAGTAGTAACCTTTATATTGGGAAGCAAGAACACAAATATAATGAAAAATTCTATAATAAAATTTTTTCCATATATTGTAAAATTTTAATTAAAATAACAATGCACGATTTTAAATTTAGCAATCAATTTGTAAGCAGAATTATGATTGTTGTGCATGAATAACATATTGAGATGTTAGGGGAATATCTGATAATTGAAATTAACAATTATGGTCAATTTTTATTCTATCGCTTATATCAAGTGAATAATTTGGCGATACGAAATTAGGCCCAAACAAGAAAATGAAATGACCCTACTGAAAAATCTCCCCAAAAAATAAATAAGTCCCAAGTGGAAAAACTGAAATTACACCCAATTTATATGAGTTGAATTTTAGGAAAATTAAACAAGGCCCAAATAAAATTAAATACAGATCAAAAAGATTTTAAGCCCCAATTAATTCTGTTGTTAAAAAAAGTTTTTTTTTGGTGCTATTTCATAATAAAAAAGATGCAGTTATTAAATTAAAGATTTTTTATTGGAATTTATTTAATTGGTTGGTCCTAATATATATATCATTGGGCCTTATTTCGTTTCACCCAACAATTTTGATATATTTAATTTTTTGCGCAATAACGAATAATATTATTAGAAAAATTTGAAAAAGTATTTTCTATTACTCAAACAAAAAAATTTTTACCTTATATAAGTATTTGGTGTCATAAATGACGAACATTTATTTGCATATTTTGGAGCATGTTTTTTCTAGCTTTTTTCCCTGAATCTTTGAAGTTTTTTTATTGCATATTAAGACTACCGTGCTTATAAGAGTTGTAAGTTTAACAGTAGTTGTAAGTTTACCAGGCCATAAAGGCCACTTAGTATCTATTGGAAGAAAATATAATCTTTGAAATCAATAGAACTAATAGTTAGAAAATACAATAAATACTTGTAATATTATAATATTTCAAATGCATAACTTTCTTTTGAAGTCTGAAAAAGAACAGCTTGTCTTAAGCATAAAATTAAACTAAAAGCAGCAAATTAAAGTGCACTATTTGTCTTCCTGAAGTAAGAACAGCTTAATAACAGCCAAAACGCAAAAAACACACAATTGAACTTGTACTCAAACAGAACAGTAATTCTCTTGGTAATGACCACTATTGACGACAGACGACAAATTAAATTTAACATACTTACACAAACACTAATACACATTTCCTCATAATAAACACAATTATTTACTCATGTAGTCTGCATGTGTGCAAAGGTGCGCAACAAGTGCAAACTCACTTAAAGTCCACAGAAACCCGCTTGACCAAGACGCAGTTGAATACAATGTGAAGCCACTATTAAAAAATTGTTTCTGCTGAATATGCAGAAGAGAAGTATAATAAAAAACAACCCTAAAACCATTAAGTTTTAGCCGCCAATAACACGTAGCCAAACATGTAAATTCATATTTCCAAGAAGAAATAATGCGTACCCATGTGGTTGCAACAGGTCTTTTCTTTTTAAAGTTGCCTTTATTTCATTGCGAAATGCATCATGCAAATTCCTCTACTAATAAGTTGTCATATATTTATGCTTTTGTATTAGTAGACCTCGATATTTGTTGCAAAATAAATACCAACATGTTTGTATGGCTTAATGTGTTTTAACGTGTAAAAATAAAAATATTGTATGGGCATGACTAAGGACTAAGGACACTGTGCATTAAACGAGTAAAGAATGGCTGTGAAGACTAACTTTGTCTGCATGACAATCAAATAAAATTTCGAAAATAGTTGTATAGAGAAGTTTAAAACAGATATATCTAAAATTTGCTAGAAAGAAATTAGATGTGCTTACTTGCTTTACTAACAGAACCTTGCAACCGAACTTTCTGAATATTATTTAGAAATCTTCATCTATATGAGATGTTTGTCTTAAAGTGATTTTAGCACGGGTGTTTAAATGGGGCCTATGGTCAATTTTGGACCTGCCAGAAAAACATTTTGTCATGACATATTTATGCCAGTACTAACATCTAGTATTTGTATGGGAGCTACGGTCATTTTAATTGCAAAATAAATTTGGACTGAATTTTACCTAAAAACAAACATAATAAAAAGATTTATGGAAAGACAAGGTCTATTTCGGAAAAAAGCTTGTATTGGGACCATGTGAAATTATGCATCGATTCGCCCCATTTTCATCATTTCATCAAATAATCTCAAAATTGCGACCTGTACTGGGCAGCCAGCCAACCGGCTATCCGGGCGGGCATCGTTAGATCGACTCAGAAAGTGATTTTGATTTTTTTCCTACGCTAATCCAGACCAGAGTCTCTGGCGGGAATTGAACCCGCAACCCCGGTACTGATAGACTAGCTCACTACCAGCTAGCCTACCGGGGTTAATAACTGTTGGACACGAAGAGAATAACAAAGCTTAACTTCCTTCTTTCGTTTTCCATGACAGTATTAACGGGTTTAATCAAATAAATATAAAATATAAATATTGTGTTCCCTATCCTCTCAAGGGAATGTTTTTTTTATAAGAAAAGGTAAAACAAAAAAATTTAAGTTCTCGGGATCGGCATAATATAAATGAACGCTGTACTAACAATTAGCAAGTAAGGCACGTCGATAGTATCCATCTGTAAGATACAAGATTCTGTCTTCCGTAATTCAATTGTTTTCAACTATTTACACATGAATCCTGTAACTAAATATAAAAAAAAAATAATTTTTATGTTATAGAACACTTTTAATTTAGAAGTTATAAAAATTATATTTTAACAGATTTTCAAAAGTTTTTTATAGCAAAAACATGAAACAGGTGTTTGAATAATTTTTGCTACTTATTCCTGATTCAGACCATACGACATATCGTACAGATATTTTTCACGGAGGGAACAATGTTGCGAGGAATGTAAAATCAATCAACAATTTTATGTTCCTCTTTAATATGATTCAGTTTTGAAATAGAATAGTGTTTTAAACTTTACACTTAAACGTCAAATTGTTGCTTGTAGCTTGCAACAACATATGTAACGTCCGAGCGAGTATACAAATTTTTAAAGGGATACCAAAATCGCATGGGATGAAACAGGTGTAAGTAAAATTTTCAAAAAGTTGTTTGTATCTCAAAGTTTCATGCTCTTTATAGACTCACTCGTTGCAAGTTTTTTGAGTACGTGAATACTTTTTAGTAACAATTATTGCAAGAAAGCAATAATAATGCAAAAAAGCGTAACAACAAAAAAAAAAAAATAAAAAATTCGAAATAGAACTTTTGATTGATTTTTGTGCTTTTTATTAAAAAATTAGATCCCTGCTATCAAAAATGGCGACTTTATTGAAGAAATTTAAACGACAAGTACACCTTGTTATTGAATTTGTAAAGTGTTTTGCTTCTCCTGTAAAAGAATAAAAAGTGCTGTTACCAGGGCTGTGGAGTCGTCAAAAAATAGTTCTAACTCCGACTTCAACCGCTGAAATTTTTAAAGGCCGATTCCAACCGGTGAATTTTTTTAAGTCCGACTCCAACTCCGACTTCTACTCTTACATTGATGCTAAATGTAACTGGTCCTTATTTTACTCTATTTTTTATTGCAGTTCTTTTTAAATGGTTAAGTATAGCAAGAAAATTATTCTGTAAAAATATCAAATCGATATTTTAAATATTGTATCGCCAATTTCGAAGAACTTTTATTTTGGAAAATATTAGAAAATTGTTTTAAATATTTAGTACAGAAAAATTTTAGAGTCGGAGTCGCGAGTTTTTGTAGGTACTTCGACTTCGACTCCGGTATAAAAACCTCAACTCCTACTCCAAAGCCCTGGTTGTTACGCCCTTTTGCATTTAAGGTGAATACTCTACATTTTGCTGTTGAAAGTCCCAAAAGTACAAATAGGAAAATTATCGACATCATAGAACCGAACATCAGCAACTTGATAAACAATGTGTGTTGATAAAAATAGTGAGTGTGGTGATAAAAATACATCCGGAATGTGAGCAAATGGTCGCCCTACAGACCGTTCGATGCCAGGCGGACATATTTGATATCCTCTAAATAAACCGTGTTCATATGGATGGTTAGAAGTTATGTATTTTACTCAAAAGAATCTCTTACTTTTGTTAATTGTGCTAAATTTAATAAAACATCAATTGTTTCTACAAATGAATACTTAGTCATAGCCACTATCATATTCTGAACGCATTTCGCTATGAACTGTTTTGTATCATCTGCCAGTATATCGGTATCGATATTATTGAAAACATTCGTGGGATCAGTCAGCAACACTTAACGCACTAGCGCCCGATTTTTGTTTAAAAGATTGTTCAATTTATTCAATTATTTGAAGATGTTCCCGAATAGGATCATGGGGCGGCTATGCCGAATCAAGCTCTCTTACTTCACCCTGCTTTGTAAGAATAGAAAGTAATATAAATAACGTTCTTTCGATATAAATAAAATTATTTTATGCCAAGCCAACTTCCCTAATTCCCCCTACATTTTATCGGACGTTGTGTATTGATAACGAAGATGTTTGTTACTTGGAGACTTTTTCTCTTGCTGTTCCCCAGATATACAGAACAAAAGAAATAGGAAAACAACAATAACAAGCGATGTTTTGCTCATATCTCAGGCATTTATAGGCTGATCTGCCTGAAATCATTTCTACGGTCTTCGGAAAACCCATTTCAACATACACACGGATCGACGCACACACTGGCAAACAGAGGGACATCGTAAAATCAACTTCGCTACTCATAAGGATTCGCAATATATATATTTTGCATGGTCTAAGATCAATATTATTGAAATTACAAACGGAATGACAAACTTATATACACTCTTTTCACCTGTGGTAAATGACGGCTTTTCACTGTTTTCTAACTTCGACTCCTACTCCAACCACTAAAATTTTTTAAATGCGACTCCGACTATAACTCCGACTCTGAGACTGGTCCTTTTTTGACTTAAAACTATTTTTTTTTCATGCAGAACATTTAATATGGTTAAGTATGGCAAGAAAATTATTCTCTAAAAATTTCAAATCGATATTTTAATTCTAACACGTGCCGTATTGAGCTTTAATATAGTTATTTACATACATATGTTAAGGAAACTGCTCCTTATTTTTTCACTTCAAAATTTTTAAAGTGGACCCTCTTAAAATGTTATTGTTAGCATATAAATCCTTACGTTATTAAACTCCTGTGCTTTTTATTTTAACACAAGTAAATTACTTTAAATTATTACACACTTTTATACTATTTAAGTAAGGCCCTTGAAGTAAACTCACATAAAATCTACTTATTCATAGTGATCTGCAAAATATTGCATTGCCAATTTCGAAGAATTTTTATATTGGAAAATATTACAAAAATTTTTTTAAATTTTGTATGCCAAAAAATTTTGGAATCGGAGTCACTAGTTTTTGGGAGTACTTCGACTCCGACTCCGGTACAAAAACCTCAACTGCGACTCCACAACTCAGACTCCGACTTCACATCCCTGGTTATGAGAAAACATTAAACACAGCATAACAAGTTTTATTATATTAGGACTTTTTTGTTTAAGCACAACAACATTTTTTAAATTATTGTAAAATATTCACAGAAAAAATTATTAATTTTCTCTAATCATAAATTTATACCAAATTCATAATATGAAGCAAACAATTTGTTGATTTTTCACCTATTACCAAAATGATTATATTGATTACTAAAAATTGTTAAAATGTGTATATTTTTTTTCAATAAATGATATTTTTAATTTAAATTAAAAAAATTATCAAAAAACTTTGCCATTTCAAACAATGTGTTAATATATTTAATTAAATATTGACAATTCCCAACAACAATTTTACATGTTTAAATTATTTTATTTTTAACGAAAAAAGTCAATTAAGATTTTTTGTTATTTAATTAAAATTTCAATTGAAAATTTATTTCACAACAAATAAAATGTTAATTAAATCAAAATTAAATTTTTAATTTTCTTTCAACTAAAAAAATAATTGATTCAATCATCACATTAATTAAATTTGAATACTTTTTTCTGTGTTATTATGACAATATATTTTAAAAGCATACCCTGTGAACCCCTCATATATGTTTTTGATGTGTTGATCATTTCACTTCAAATGTAGTTTTTAAAGGTTGACAAAATTTGAGTTTGCGAAATAATTAAAATTATTTATAACTAGCTGACCCGGTCCGCGTTGCTGGCCCTAAGCAAACATTAGTGTTGTATTACCAGACGACTTAAATTGATCTTTAAACGAAATTTATGGCCTTTAAATAAAAATCCATGAAATACCTATCATAAAGTTTTACTTACGAAAAAAGTGGGCGTAAAAGTGGGCGGGGAAAAATTTTCTTTCCGTAAAATCCTAAGTTGGACCATGGCGATCATTTTAAAGAAAAAATCGTCCAAATCGGTCAAGCCGTTCTCCAGGTTTGCGCTTAATAGAAAAAGTGGGCGTAAATGTAGGAGTGGTAAATTTTTCCTTCGATGAAAACTTAAAGTTGATTAATACGAATTTTGAAAGAAAAATAAGTCAACTCGATGGAGCCGTTTTCTGATTTTAGGTAAATCGAAAAAAGTGGGCGTAAAACTGGGCGGGGCAAAATTTTCTTTCTGTAAAAACCTAAGTTGGACCATGGCGATAATTTCAAAGAAAAAATCGTTCAAATCGGTCAAGCCGTTCTCAAGTTATGGATTTTGCCACGCCCCTCCGCCCCCAGGCCATTAATTTAAATAATAACTATCCTATCATCTAAGTTGGACCAAATTACATATATATGCCAATTTTCATGAATATCAGTTGACTCGTTTTTGAGTTTATTCGAAACATACACAGTGACACGGATTTTTTATATATTAAGATATAAAGCAGCTCAGACCAAATATCGAAGAACGTCTTGAGACAAATATTATTGTAAGGCAACATTTTTCTTTCTTTATTCTCATATTAAACATTGAAATATAAATTTTGAGACATTCTGTTATAGCTCATGGTAGCATGAAAGTTGTCTTCAGGTGGCAGCTTCGAGTTGGAAAATTATTTCAAAAATTCATTAAATGGGGACCGATAGAATACTTAAAACAACAAAAATCTGAAAAATTTAAAAATTATCAGTTCTAAAAGATTATTTGAAAATTTTTTAATAATTGCGCTTAATCTTTATATATATCCGTCTATGAAAATTAGCGCCAATATCGAGTATTGATATGAGTATAGAGTAATATTTAACCTATTTTATAAAGTTTAAAGTTATTCTTTATTACTAAGAGTCACAGTATTCAAAATACTTAAAGGAACTGCCTTCTCATTTAAAATTATCTGAAATTTGTTGAATTTGTTCTCTTTTTGCTAATACCTTAAAAGCCCCCCTGGCGGTTATCTTTCAAAGGCTCTCTTTTTTTTGTGCAAAGTCATTCAGTCACTCTGTCATATTTAAAAGTGCATTCAAACTCAAAACTGTCAAAACAAAAATGTATGCCTGGCCATGTGCATTGAAAGCACTTGTGCATTAATTTAACAAGATTTTCCTTTCTTTTCAAGTTACAAGTACATTTACTTAAAAGCCTTTTAGAAAAACAAACTCACATATTTTTTTTAGCATAAATTGTTAATATTTTACAGATTTCTTTTTTTGCATAATCATGGTAAATAAAAAAATATGTCTTGCTTAGAAGTTGCAGTGTAGATATTTTTGTCCGTATATTTGCATTTTTTGTTGTTCAATAATCATTAATCTTCAAGGCCTTTGCAAATATTTGTATTTATTTTCTTTCAGATTTCTTTTTATTTGTTTGGTTTCAAAGTCAAAAAAAGTGTTGCCGTTTTTTTATGCTGGTGTTAGTAAAATTGGTGGCTTTGTATTTTCTTAGTTCCACAAAAAATATGAGTTTACTTTAGAAATGAGCTCCTTGCTTTTTTTAGGCTAAACTTAAATGCTTGATGTTCGAGTTAGATGTTGTAAAGTGCTTGATACTTAAGTTGGAGATTGATAAATGCCACTGTTAATAGAAACCGATTGATGCGAAACAAAGACCTTGAATTTTAAAGTTTAAAAATAAATATAAGAACTATATTCGGCATAGCACCCACTCAGAGTAAGAATATTTCAGGATTGGGCTTTATGTCTAAAAATTATAAGCCAATATTAATAAGTACTGACCTCACAGTATTATAAATCGTTGCGGTTTTAGGCGTATTAAAGTCGTTTTCAAAAGTACGCTTTATAAGGCGTCTATGGTAAATAAGGGACCAATCTTTACAACATTTCGTATGCAGGGTGATTTATATTCCAACGAAACTATGACAGACCAAATTTTGCTACAAAGCGTATCCATAACGGTTTTAGGCATACTAACTTGTGTTCCGGGAGTGGGCTTTATATGGGATCTATAGAACATTTTTACAAAATCTAGTATTGTGACTTTTAGTTATAGAAGAAGTTTTTGAAAGATTCAATAACAATCGGTGCTTACCGTCATCAGTTTATCCTAGTATTTGTATCAAAAATATCAATTTTTAGAGAGGTTATTTCTTATTTGGGTTTCAAACTCTTTCCAAACTGCAGCGTTTGTGCCGCATTTTAATCCCGAACTGCTGGACAACTATCGGGTATTTTTTAGTTGCACGAAAACTTTCGATATCGACAAACTATGGTTTGACAGCTGAAAATGTCAAACTCGTTGACATTTATGTTCAGAAAGGCTTAGCAAATCATGAATAATTTAACGCAAGAACAACGATTCCAAATTGAATAAGAAAATACATATTGTATATCTTTTCTCGAAGTTAGAAGAACACTTCGCCCATTTACGAAACTTATTTCTGTGTAAAACCGTAAACGAATGACCGTTACATCCATTTTAAATGACGGTTTGTTGCGGCCTATACGCTCTTTCGAAATTGGCAAGGAGCTGCCGTTACGGCAAATGGCGAGCACTTCCGAGTCATGTTGACTCAATTTTTGTTTCCACAAATGAAATCGCTAATCGCTATCAACAACTTTTCGTTCCAACAAGATGGCGCTAATTGGCATAGAGCGAGCTTAACAATCGGTTTATTGCAAAATCAATTTGATGACCACTTTATTTCCAGAAGTGGTCTTGTTCACTGGACCCTCGTTCATGCAATCTAACGCCCCTGGATTGGGATTTATGGGGCTCAATTAATGCATTGGTTTATTCCGACAAACCAGCAACTCTTGAGGCATTGGAAGCCAATATTCAAGCCACCGTTGATGCCATACGGCTCGATTTGTTGAAAAAAGTATTCAAAATTTGGACACTGATTGAATGGAACGTGTAACTCGTTTGGAAATAATATTTAAAAAGAAACGCCTTGAAATTATCTACCAGATTATAATAAAAAAAATTTTAATATTTAGTTCTTATGCAGCTAAAAAGCACCCTATATAAAACCCATCTGACACCAAAATTGGTCTTTTCTATGGGCTCTTTCGAAAGCGAGCGTGTTTTCAACAAAGATTGCTCAAATGACTATGAATTGCTCAAGCAGCCAGAATATATTACAACAAGGTCGTAAATCAAAAAGTCCAAAATCAAAAATGTTTACTTAATATCACTAATGCTGGTGTTTTATGAAGTGATAAAGACAGAATCGCTAAAGAAGCATTTCATTATAATTATATAACCTGTTGTTATTACTTCAGTTCAGCGTCGGCTCTTCATCTTCATATCGGCATTTAACCAAATGTTATTTGATACAATTGGATTATAATTTTATTTTTAACTTAAAATTTAAAAAAGATATAAAATTCACAATGTTTGGAGTTATGACGATATTGCAGCAAATGAGCGATATATACGGAATGACAAACTGAATATACCCCTTATTCACCACTATCGGTGGCGGAGTGCTAAAAAATTGTGTATGATTGTGTTAGTGGTTAAATCTTTGCCGCTAGTGACTTGAAAAGACTTGAGTCTAGTTATTTCCTATGGCTACTACCGTTGAATATCGGCAACATAATCTTTAGCTGTTATCAATAATAAAGTCTAACTTCTAATACTTTGTCCATAAATTATCGTATGAAGTACGTGTAAGTAGACGGCTTTTAGTTAAAAATGTTTAAGTTTTAAATCTTTACAAAGGCAACAATTAATGCGTGCATTAAACATATTATAAATCTTTAAATCATGCTGATTTTAATAAAATTAAAGTAACAATTCTATGGATATCCGTTGGAATCTAATATGATTTACGACTAATTTTACCAGAGTTGTATAAACATGGGGGGAAAGGGGGTCAACTCAAAGGCATTTTAATAGTTTGGCTGTTTTGAGAGTTCAGTATCTGAAGAAAAACAAAATTTTTTAGTACAAAATATCTTAAGAACACAGAAATACATACACGAATGTTATCCTCAAATATAATTATGCTGCATCCGCTCCTGCGTCCGAAAGTGCGTAACAATTGTATTATACAAAATATTTTTATATTTCTCTGTATTCTTTTGCAAATGTTTAATTTTCCATGCTGGTCTTGGTTAAAAGAAAAATTAAAAACTTTACGACTGTGCATTTAAAAGTGACGCTTATGTGGAAAGGCAGACAGCACGTGAACTGCTGCTTTTCAGAAGAAATAATAAAGAAAATATAACCGCCAAATATTGTGTAATAAATAAATGCATGTAAAATGAAAATGGAAAGTTAAATTTATGACTTTGTCGAAAATTATGTTGTTTTTGTAATAATAAATAAAAAATATAAATAAAAAAAAAAATTGGAAAAATAGCAAAACACGAATGTGCATTACATTTCTTAAGATGTCCATTACACCATGTTCGATTGTAATCTGATAATTTTATGAATGGCAATTGTGGAATAAATAATACAAATTAATGGAAAGTACTTGGGTGTTCGCAGATGGTACATTTTGTTAAGACGACAAACGATGGACAGTTTATTATGTTTTGGCTTGAGAATAAAAATTATTTGTAATATAAAAAAAAATTAATTTGATTTTTACATTAAATAATGTTACGTTATTCTTTTGTTTTGCCTCTTTCCATAATTAAATTATGTGTTGATAATTTCATAACATCTAAGGCTCACCTTAAGGGTTCCCACATATAAAAATTTTGCTAGAAACTTCCAGAAAAAATAATTATTATATTTCTAATTTTGTTTTTTTTATTTATTTAAATATAATTCAGAAATTTCTTGGCGTAGTCTTTGGCTAGAATTTTAGCATTTGTGTCATTTAATATTTTAAGGGCCACATAATCGATGTCGAAAAAATTTCTTAAAATAATTTTTGCTCCGAATCAAATGATAAGCAGTATTAATGAAATTTTGAAATTGAACTTAAACCATGTTTGAGCATCATTTGAAAATTCAGCAGATTATTGCAAATTATTCAAAATAAAGGGTGTTTTTATAGAGGTATAGAAATTTCAATTGGAATAAAACAAAGATGAATTTTTTAAACAGACATGAAATTTACCCAGCAAAAACTTGGTAATGACTTGCAATTACTGAACAACTTACTTTTCAATGACTACTTCTTACCATCTGCATTACATAGAAGTAGTTGAGTAATGGCTGACATATAATCTGTTACATAAGTACTTGTTTATAAGTTGATTATGGAAATTTATAATTCATTCATAATAAATTGCATCTACGGTTTAATTTTTTTCAAATCTAATACAAATTGGTTTTTAATATTTATTCTTACAATTTGTTTTTTTTTTTTTTATTACACTGAAAGAAAAATGCTTCATATATTTAATGAATCATTTTCATAAAAAAATTTTCCTTGGGTAAATGAAAATTTTCATAGTCTAAATGGAATTTCATAGTTAGAATGAAGTATTTTCGTTAAAATCGCTTCATTGGATTTCGTAATTACGTTAAAAATTTTCATTGGATATATGAAAACTTAAGTTTGTCCAAGTTAAACAAAAAATTTTAATTGGGAACATAAAAAAACAATATACAAACATAACTATATTCATAAATTAATACAAAATTATAGTTTCCTTAAAAAAATGTTTAATTGTTAATTAAAAAAATGTAAGATTTAATTATTTCATACATCTAATGTTACATGTTTGCCATTAATTTTATGAAATCAAAAAATGTTTTTATAAAAGCAACATATTTCAATAATTGCCTTCATAAATTTAAATTTTCATTATGACAATAAAAATGTCATTTTAGTAATGAAACAAAAACTTTCAATCCACTTTCAATCAGCGTTTTTATTGTTATTATGGATAATTTAGAGCCACTTTTTGGGTTAGAGATTAGAGATTAAATTAACTTTAATCTCCGTATTAACTTTTTGAGTTGTATTTTTTAAACTTTTTTTGCTAGTTTAAGCGGCCAATGGTGGTGGTTTAAACCTAATATTTAACTGTCAATATACACATGTTTAACATATACAGCTTTTGCAAAAATATAATCAAAAAACTATTTTAAGAAAATTAAAATATGTTTATATTGTTATTTCTTTATTTTTTCTCTTAAACTTTTTCTTTAGTAATTCTTGTAGCTTGTAAACAATATTGAATTCGGGCATTTTCTTCTTCTTCTTTGAAAACATCCATGTTGTTTTGATAAAAAATTTGACATTTGCACAAAAATGTTGCCATTTATTTGTTTTCAGTATGGTAGCACTACATGGTTTAAGCCACCACCCAAAAATATCAAATTCAATTAATGCTAGTTAA
The DNA here is from genome assembly GCA_943735925.1 of Pollenia amentaria. NCBI lineage: Eukaryota > Metazoa > Arthropoda > Insecta > Diptera > Polleniidae > Pollenia > Pollenia amentaria. The sequence goes on along the minus strand of OX031010.1, from coordinate 103,534,677 downwards.
ACTTAATTCTCAGATTAGCTAATTATAGAATAAGATTAAGTTTAATCTCAAACCCAAAAAGTGGCTCTTAATCTCATATTTACGCTCTTAATAATTGAGTAAAAAACATAGTTTTTTTATGCAAAAACTACAATGCCCCAGTAGACAAGCTGGTAGTGAGCTAGTCTATCAGCACCGAGGTTGCGCGATCGAATCCCGCCAGAGGCAGAAAAAAAAACAAAGTAAAATAAAATAAGAAAAAATAGAAAAAAAAAATAATTAAAAAAAAATAATAAAAAAAAATTTTTTTTTAAATCATTATTTAAGTCCCTATTTGTAAGCGAATGTGGTAATGACTTATTTAACTCCCTATTTGTAAGCGAATGTGGTAATGACTTATTTAACTCCCTATTTGTAAGCGAGGGTGGTAAGTACTTGCCTCCAATGACATCACCGTGTTAAAATAATGAGTTAAAATGCCAATGTATAAGTAGTGATGAGTCGTTATATTAGCTTTTTAACCCATTACTTTGCAATGTAAGTTTTTGCTGGGTACTTTATTCGAAAGATATTCTTCTGGTATTATAATTTAAATATGACTTCTGGCTTATGACCGCCACGGCTGGATCGAACGATTTTTTCAAAATATGAGGCCGTATATTGGCGATAACGCGGCAAATGTTGTCCTACAAATTCAATAGTTTCGGGCTTATCGGCGAAAACTAGCGAATTCACATATCCCCGCAGAAAATACTCTAGCGGCGTTAAATAGCACAATCTGGGAGGCTAATTCACGGCCAATCTCGAAACGTGAAACGCATAGTTCCCTTCAATAAATGAATTGTGACACAAGCTGTGTGACATATTGCGCCGTCTTGTTGAGACCACATCTCCTGTACATCATGGATGTTCAATTGATGAACGAAAAGGTCAGTAAGCATGGCACTATGGAGGTCACCATTGACTGTTAACTACTGACCAGCATCGTTTTTAAAGAAGTACGGACCAATGATTTTACCAGCCAATAAAGCACTCCATATAGTCAGTTTTTCTGGATGTAACGGTGTCTCAACATACACTTGAGGATTATCATCACTCCAAATACGGCAGTTTTGTTTATTGTTGCATCCATTCAATCTTAGTCGCTAAAAAAATTTGTATTTCGAACAGAACCATGATTTTCAAAATTAATTTGCGCAATTTGGTGGCGTTGTTCAGTCGCCAGTCTATTGCTGTTGAAATGCCAAACCAAACTTAACATAAATCTCTTTACAGCTGCCAAAATTGCCACCAGTTAAAAAGTGCTTCCAACTTACAGTTTTATGCCTCTATAAAAATAACCTTTATAAGCCATAAACACGCTGGCTAAAAAACATTCCTAAAAGCTTAAATTGCCTAAAATCCTAAAAGCTGGCTAAAAAATTTGGAAAAAACTATATCAATCATAAATTAAAAAGGAAGTGGTGTATGGCATTAAAAGGGAAGTGGTGCATTTAAAATAATGGCCAGCAGAATAATTACAAAAGGCTAAACTGAATTCTTTTAACAAGTTTTAACCTTAATGTGCTTGGCAGGCTTAATTTGCAGAGTTTCCCCAGAAATAATGGGGAATATATTGTTATATATTTATATCACATGTGCTCCGTTAAAGTTTGCTATTAAAATTGAGCCAGATCGATCCACAAATGACTAAGACATGAGTTAAGAAAAACGCGACTACCACTAATTTTACCTATTAGTCCTTTGTTGCTGGTGTTTTTTCCTTTTTCTGGAGAACAGCAAGAGCCAAAGTTTCTAAAGTTGGTACAAACATCTCGTTTGTCAATACACAATATCCCACAAAATGTGGGCGGGGTGGGAGAAGTTGGCATGACACAAAATTGATTTAATTATATCTAAAGAATGTAATTTATATAACTTTCGGTTCTTATCGCAACATGGTGAGGGGTATAAAAGAATCGGTGGAGTCGAAATAGCACTCTAAATTACTTTTTTAGACCACTGAACTCTTTATTGATACAGTTCGTCAAATCAAAACATTTGTACCAAATGAGATTAAAGCTGAACGTAAGCGTACAGAGAACACATTAGTTTTTTGGTTTTCTAGATTCAAAGTTTGCGCCGTCGTCCTACGTTCCTCTAACTAATTAGAACTGTTGTGCCTGAAAAAAGGATAAACCACAATATATTTTTGAATTTAAAGGATCCAAAGAATACAATGGATAAACTAGATTCTGCGTACACCACCAAACGAAAAACATTACGCTGTCTGTTAGCAATATTTTTCAACATGCTAGATATAAACGCTTTAGCTTAAATAAATTATATATAATTTTCTTTATACTTCCGTGAAGTACAATTTCTTAGTTTTAGGTAAAAATTCTTATTATTAAGTTAAATTGAACTTAAGACATGCAAATTTAATGAACAAAAATTAAGTTAATTTCTAACTTAAATCTTTTTATTATGTGCTGAAAATAATAACGACATTTAGCAAACATACAAACAAAATAAGCTCTTGCAAAGTCCTACGGAACAGCTTTTTAAGCAGCGCTCCGAGACTTCCAAGGTATAACGCAAAAACGCTGTAGAAATGGCCCTGGGATACGGGCCGATATTTCTAAAGAAAAGCAATCATACAACGCTGTCCGCTTACAATATTTCGAAATGGAAAACCAAAAAATTATGCGGAAATGTAACTACGTATTTAAAATTTTATATATAACATTCATACATACATATACTCAGAAAAAAGTGTTTTATCGATTAAAAAAATGGTTTAAAAAGTATTTAAATTTAATTAATGTGATAATTGAATCAATTATTTTTTTAGTTGAAAGAAAATTAAAAATTTAATTTTGATTTAATTAACATTTTAGTTGTTTTGAAATAAATTTTCAATTAAAATTTTAATTAAATAACAAAAAATCTTAATTGACTTTTTTCATTTAAAATAAAATAATTTAAACATGTAGAATTGTTGTTGGGAATTGTCAATATTTATTTAAATAAATTAACAGATTGTTTGAAATGGCAAAGTTTTTTGATCACCTTTTTAATTAAAATTAAAAATATCATTTATTGAAAAAAAATATACACATTTTAACAATTTTTGGTAATCAATATAATCATTTTGGTAATAGGTGCAAAATCAACAAATTGTTTGCTTGATATTATGAATTTAGAACAAATTTGGTGATTGGAGAAATTTAATAATTTTTTCTGTGTACATACATTTATGTATGTACAAGTAGTGCTTTTCTAAAATATCCCAGCGTTAAATATTGAAAGGGCTGCAAGTGGCAGGGTTATTTTAAGGCCTTTATACTCCAATCTAAGAGATACCTTCTAGAAAGTATACATTTCTTTTTAAAAGACCTTCCCAGATATTCATTACACATTCGCTCCTCCCTTCTTTTAGAAGGGAGAAACGAAGTTGTACAGCTTTAATTTTTTTTAATTCTTAGTAACATTCGTTACTCCTTCTTTGGGCAGTTGTTCCTTTTTTTGGTAAACGTTACACATAATGAAGAATTTGATTGCTTAAAATACAACGCTAAGATTCATTTTTTTCGCTCTGACTTAAGAAATGGTGTACTTTTAGCAAATAACGATTATACATAAATTTGAAATTACAACATGAATAATTCTCGAACAAAACAAAAATTGTAATTTATGCCCGTAAAACTGATTAGACACAACGACATATAAAGCAAAACGTACAAAATAAAAGGTTTCCGATTACACACCACGTCCATAAATAATCGAATTGTGCTCTCGAATGTTTTGTTGCTTTCTGCACATTCGCAGACCAAAAGCTGAGTAAGTGTTTTTTTTTTTGTATTCTTTTCGCCAGTCTGGAATACTCTACTGGACTGGAAGTATTTGCAAACAATGTTGGTTCTGACTTGTTGAATACTCAAAAAAGAAACACATTTCAGTTGATGTTTTTATGCAATATTTATGTTATCTAGGATACCGCAACATATTGTCTGATCATACGCACATGTGTGACGGGTAATGTGAGAAATTTATTGGTTCCAGCTTAAAGCGTATATACCTACTGTTTTTGAAATACTTCAGTTTCATTTGCTCTCTGACAGACATCATCGATATTATTGACTTACCTGAAAGTAGAAATAGAAAAAAGGAAATAATTAAGATAAATACACGAATCTTTTAATGTTTTTGAAAAGAAATGAGCTTTTAATAAAATAAATTATTTGTCTAATTAATTACTCGCATACTAGTTTAAGATAAGCAATTGCTTATGTGTAGAGTTTAATCAAGCATAAACATTTAACTACTTACAATCGCATAAGTGTTTGGAAATATAATTGAATAAATGTCTTCGCCGGCATTTAATGCCTCCGTCTATTTGAGAAATATTTTTTTTATCTTTTAAACCGAAATCATGTCCTGTGTTAGAAAACCAGAATTTAAATATTTCTCAAATTTTCAAATCTCTAGCTGATAAATATTTTTAACAGCAAGATTTTAAGGCAAAAGCTCAAGTCAAACTCTGAGTCAGCAACTTCGACAGATACAGCTAAGACTTTATCCACACATTCAAAGTCAAAGCCGCAGCCTTAGCTGTCGAATAAAGTAGTTGCAACACACTTAAACAACGACGGCAGCGGCAAAGTCTATATCTCAATACAACTATCATTATCTTGACGATGATCAGCATCATGGTTGCTGATGGCAATAGAAAAATAAAATTCAATATAAAACGAAAAAAACCACATAAATTCCTGCATTATTTTTGTAGCATTTTTTGCAACTTTTCATTTATTTATTTTAACATTCATTCAGTTGTATCAAAGTATCAAATGAATAGTGGAGGAAACAAAATAAAAACTCACACATTAGAAGAACGTCAAAAGGCGTTAAGTGTACAAGATTTTCACATGTTTCACCTAATGCAACTTTAAGTAGTTGTTGCATGGCTTTTTGTTATATTTAAGCTTGATTTAGTGCCTTCTATTAAATTGACTTTTCAACATTCAATTTTCATGCACACTGACTCACTCAGTCGCTCACTCAATTGCTCATTTACTCAGTCACTTAAATGCTGCAACCAAAAAACTTTTTTGTTTTATAGATTTTTCCGCTGATTTGTTGAAATCTGACATAAAAAAACATTGTAGACAAAGAAGAAGAAAAATATGTTTAACCAGTTAAAATTGGAATTTATTTTGTTTGCTTTTTATCTCTGATATAAAAGAAAGAAAAAAAAAATTTTTTACATTAAAATATGATAATTAATTAAAAATTATTTGCCAATTTAAAAACTGGTATTAAATAATAGCTGGTTTTTTATTATTAAAATAGTTTAATGAATTGTTAACATAATGCTTAAATTGGAATAAATAAAAAATAGTTTACGGCTTAATAATCGTAAAAATATTAAGAAAAAACTACAAAAGATTTAAGACAAAAACTTCTTAATTCTGTATTCTATTTTAGATTTAAATTTGGTTGTTCTCTTACGAATTATTATTTATAATTATTTTTTTGTTTAGAAAATAGTTTGTGTTCAGTTTTTGAATTTTGGTAAGAGGTAGCAGTTATTTAATACGTGACCTGGTAAGTAGTTGTGATTATAAATGTCTTTATTCTGAAAACCTCAGTAAGTACTTAATAGTAATGACCTCAGTAACTACTTATTACTTCTATTATTTACACTACTGAATATTTGCTTACTAATAATCAGCTCAATAACTACTTATTAGTTGTGTTGTTTTCAGTACTGAATATTTACTTACTGGTAACGAGCTCAATAACTACTTATTGGTTCTTTTAACTAGCGCCAATTTTTCAATTATACAATCGGCTTTAATCAAAAACATTGGAAGAATTTATTTTAGGAAATAAAGTATTATAAAAATATTAAAATTAAATCTGCTACTTTGTCTGTCTGACTATTCGACTTACTGGCAGCTAAATAGTAACTAGTTTACTACTTATGGTGTTTTCTTTTTTGACAATATTGTTCCATGTTTGCTACCATTCACGCGGCTTTTTGTTCTATTCTAAAAATATATGCCAACATTTGAGAAGTTGTCGTTTTCCTTTCTAAATATGTTGCAAAAATAAATGGCAAATTTGTACCATATCTTACCCCAGGGATGTTAAAGTTGGTACAATTGTACTTTTTTTGTACATTTTGATCTTCTAAAGTACCGTGGTACTACCGTGACTCATTTGGTATAATCTAAAAATTTGTCATAGTTCCCCCTTTTTAATTTTTAGTATAGCAAACAAATTATCGAGTCCTGTTCATTGCATTTATATTGCACAACAAAAAGTTAATGTAATGGGCGCTTAAATATATGACTATAATTGTTGTGTATAGAGCGCTTAGTCCCCTTTTACAATGTGGCAAGTGAAAGGTAGACAGACGAAGTTTGTTGGTAAGGGGGCGACGCTGGTTGCGTAACAAACTTTACTTTTTTCCTCTGTCGCCTACAAACTTCGTCTGTCTGGCATTCACTTGCCACATTGTAGTTCTTAGTATTAATTCTACTTTACAATATCTTAAAGACATTCTGGTGCCACGGTATTCAGTTATTGGCACTGCCTCGGCCTCTAATATCCAAAAAAATTCAAAGGCACCAAAATAAACTTCTTCGAATAATCACATCCTCTCCTTGGTATGTTAAAAACTTAAATATTCACAATGATCTCAATGTGCCATTAGTAAAAACTATGACGACGAATTATGCAGTAAAATATTTAAAAAGGCTTGCACTGGCGGCCACATTCGCTTAAAGAGAAGAGACAGTGAAGCACTCACCCAATCAGAAGAGCGATAAACACCTGCATATTTGAACTGAAACCGTGATGACGAAATTTTTTGTCTGGCACTGGCAGGACTTAAAATAAAGTATTGGGATAAGATTTGATTAATTGTTGTTCATATTTAATATATGAAGATATATATTTTGTTATTGCAAGTACTTACAATTTAACTTACTGGTAGTTAAATAATAACTAAATATTTTTGGACTTCAAGTAAGTGTATTGTAAGTACGGAATTCCGGGTACAACCCGAACAAAAATAAGTAGTTATTCAGCCGAAAAATTAGTAGTTTTGAAAACTTTTCTTAAACTTTTATTTTTCCAAGTTTTCTCTGAAATTTGTTATTTACTTAATATCGATATTATGAGGATTAAAATAATCCTTATTAAAAAAAATAAGAAATTATGATTTGAGATCTTCATTGTCAATGTAACTTAAAGACAGCAATCGCTTCTACTACTGAAATTAAAACAGAAAAGTGATGATTTCACTTCACTAAATTAACTGTTAATAATAAATGAAAATAATTGAAGAGTTTCAGACTTCAGTCAACGTGTTCCAAAATGGAAGCCAAAGCGAAACAAAAAAAAAAAAAAAAAAAAAAAAAAAAAAAAAAAAACTGCACCGAAAGAAACAGCTAAATTCTACAAATAGTCATAAGCAATTAGAACAAAGTTATGTAACGAGTCTTAAGAAATGCTATTTTGCAACATGTTGTCTACAGCTGCACCTTCTATTCCTGCTGCTGCTGCTACACCCTTTTCCACCGTCAGCAACTCTCCACTTGACCATTTATGACGAAATCTTGTAAAACAAGAGAATTATTGTTGTTTCCCAACAGCAGACGTTAAGGAAAAATATTCTTTTAATAACTCTATTCAGTCGCGCTAGAGTTCAGTGGAGATGAGTTTGAGTTGAATGAAGCTGAGTGTATTTGACTTGTGTATTTCTGGTTTAATTAGTTTAGTTTTGTTTTTTTTTTTATTTTTCTTTGAGTTTATTTATTATTTTTGCATGTTTTCTTGCTTTGAAATATCACGTTTGCAAAATTTCAATATGTACAATTCGAAATGAGTTGTTAGGATTTTTCCATTTTTGTAATTTAATAAAATCAGAGACCAGAAGAACGAAACTCCTCAGATTTATTTACAGTTCGTTTGTAGAACTTGTGCATTCTAGAAATGCTTTCATTTGCTGTTACTTTTAATTGCCTGAAGACAATTGTAATTTTTTGTAAAATGATATTTAAATTGTATTAATACTTGTGCAACAAGTCAAACTAGAATATTTGGCAGGATAAAAGGTAAAAAATTGGCATTAGAAGACAATTCAATTTGTATATGCTTGAGATTATTAGAATAAATTTTAGAATTATTTGCTCAAAGTCTATGCAGATATCTTGGTTAAGCTTAAATATTAATAATGCTCAGAGAGTTGTTAACCTCTGTAGCTTATGTAATTTTCTACAGTATAGAAGCTCTCAGTCTCAAATCAAATCAAAACAAAGAAAATAGAAAGCCAAATACATTTCTTAGCCCGAATTGTCCCATTTGAATTTGCATTTTAATACATGTTGATGTATTTTGGAGATATTTTAAAAACAATTCGTATTTTTAGGTTATGTACGGTATCATATAAGATATTAAACGCATTTGATAAATGCTATTCGACCATTTGATTTAGCCTGATTAAAAAAATAAAAATTTGGATTAAAAAACATAAACAGTTTAATAAAATAACTACATTTTTAATTATTGTTTTGTTGAACATTTATTTTTATTGATTTTGTACCCGTGTGTCCACATGGACTCACCAATAAAATTCTTTAAAAAATGTTGCCGCGAAGATTTTCTCAAACATTCGCCAACTGAACTGAGGCCCTTATCATGTAAAACGCAACGCAACGGCAAAAAATTATATTGAAAGCAAAAACAAATTCAAAAATATTTTGTAATTTTATTGCTGCTTTCTACAGAAATTCACATTGCGTTTTAAAATTTCAAACGCTGCATAGATTATGGCGTTGAAAATTTTAAAACGGTACATGAATTACTGTAGAAAGCAACAATAAAATTAAAAAATATCTATGACTCGGTTTTTGCTTTCAATATAATTTTTTGGTGTTGCGTTACGTTTTACATGATTAGCGCCTGAATCCTTTCAACAATGAACGTTGATGCTTAACAACTCAACAACAGGTGGTACCGGTATTCAAAACAAATTTGTTTGCATTTTCTGACTATTTTAGCAACAGCATATTTTTGTGTTCATACCCAGTACAAACTTCGCTTTCTTTTTCAAAATGAAAAGCCTTTTCACTCATTATTTAGTAGCTTTTTCTATAACTATTTTTCCTATACCAATACCGTCAATAACATGCAACTCGTAGTCAAAGTATGACCAAATTTAAAAATGGTCTTAATTGGTTCAATACTTCACGATTTTCTTAAGAGGAGTAAGCAAGAATGGGCATAGCTTCGCAAAGTCGCACTTTTTCTTAGACACTTTTCATGTCTTGTTTTTAAGATTAGCAAAGTTATCAATTGAATTTTTTGAAAAAGAAGTTTTTTTTGGTTAGGATGTGATCTGTGGCTAATTGATTAAATCAAAATCTCTCTTAACTCGACTGCCTATTAAAACACCTTTGAAAATAATTCACCGAAAATATCCCGTAATATCCCCACTGTTTGCATAAAAATCTTTTATATAAACCTTAAGTCTCCTAATTTTATGATATTAAAAAATGGGACACTAAACAAAAGCCCGGCTTCATACAGACAAAATTACAAAAAAGTAACACAAAAAAACAGTGCTAGTTTTAAAAAATTATTCAGGAAGTGGCAACGCTGGTGAGATGTAAAAAGCTGTCTTAAAAGTTCGAACCACGGTTGACATGAGTTCGCAGCATTTATAAGCATTATATGTCTCAATACATATTAAGTTTACTTATGGAATACCTTCGTATACATATAATTATACTTTTACAACAAAGTTTAGAACTACTGACCCATAGTCTTATAAATATGAATATTTATCTGCTCGTATAACACACTTGTTGAAATCTAATGCAAAAATATGTTTAAGAATCTTTGCAGACTACTGAATTTTTTCCATAATATTTTTAATTTTTAACTTCTTTGTATAAATGTTTTTATCATGTTATTTTCTTATATTTTTTTAAGATCTTTTTAGAAAATTTGCCCTTAGCGCTGTTAGAGTACATATAATAGGATGCATGTCTCAACAGGTATATGATTATTAACAATTATGCTTTCGTTTGTTAAAATAATTTTAAGTTCCTTTATAATTTATTAAATTTATGTACAACAACAGAACCGCATTCAGACGACTACCAGCATTTGAGAGTTTATGTGAATATTTTTTTTTTGTCAGTTATTGTTTTTCTTTTATTGCATTTTGCCTTAATTGATGTGTTTTTATATTCAGCACTACGAATTTCAGCAAGGTCATCATACATTTTAACTGGATTTTGTAACGTCTAATAATATTGAAATTATACCAAATGTTTTGGCCAAGTGTAGTTTTTTTCTTAATTGCTCGACAAATGCTGATGTCTAGGCCAGATTCTGCATGAATTCTCTTTCTAGTTCACCATTGCTGCCATATAAAATACGAGTAGAGCTATATGAAAACGATCATATTTATTGTTTATATACTTTGTACCTTTTTCTAGTAAATATGAAATAAGACGTTTGAGCCCACCTCCACGTAGCCGAAATAACCCAATAAAAATGGAGTTTCCAACGAGGCAGGTTTGTATGGGAGAAACGTAAAAGTTCCGCGTACCATATCGCTTACGTAAGACATGAATTTTATATGGGGAGTTCTCAGATTGAAGCAATACATTTTTGACACAGAAAGCACTTTATTCAGCGCATATAAAAATTGGTAAATAGACTGATTAGTTTTGCACACTGAATTTTTGTTACCGTAATTCTTTAATATGCTCCCTTACAAACCTGCTCCGTAGTAAATTAATGTCGTGGCTCTTCAAATTTTATATATATATTTTTTTTTAATTTATTAAGAATTCGTTCATTTACTTTACTGCCTCTCTGCATGGCTTATTGTGTAGCGCATAAATGTGTGCTTATTTTTTTAAAATGTACCATTAGTGCTTCGCAAAATAAGAAAATTTTTTATTGGGTATTCAACAACACTTTAGATGACCACGCCGGGATAATCAAGTCTGATTGCCCCTGATGGGGTGGACTACTGTACCTCGGGGCCTTTCTTTGGTGCGCGGTAGGCGGTACAGATGGCGCACAGCAATGCACTGTCGGTTGTAAGTACTTTCCATGGGCCGGCCCTAAGGGTATATACTGATGGTTGGCGGAAAGGGTTGGTTGGGGTTTCTTCATAGAGGTGCGGAAGTATCAGATATAAGGCGGTCGGCTAACTGGCTGAGGTATTATCGCATATCGAGAGATAAACGTATATTTACTGATAGCAGGGCTTCCATTGCTTCCCTAGCGGGTGTCTACATCTAGCTTAGCTGTAGAATGTCGGATATATTTGAATGAGATTGCGAAGCATTCAAGGTTAATGATAATATGGATACCAGGGCATTCGAATTGCCCGGGCAACCAGATAGAAGATGAGTTGGCCAAACGAGGTGGTCGCATGGATGACACATTCATTGATAAATTCGTTGGCCTTCCTGTGAGTTACTTATGAAGCGCGAGTCTTTTATAATTGCACAGATGGGATGGATTGGCGAGTTCACCTGCTCCATAATTATGATGAACGGAGAACTAGTTCTCTACTAAGGTTCCATAGCGACTAAATTAGAGCAGTGGTATCAGTTATAACTGGGCACTGGCCTATAGGGACTCAATGCTAGGGGATTGGGTCCGCAATTCAATGACTACTGTATCAGATGTCATGATGATGAGGAAGAGGAAACTGTGCTTCACATTCTTTGTCATTGTCCTGGGATACGGGGCATTATGGAAAAATACCTGGGAGAACCAGTGTTTGCCTGCTTTGAGGATTTATCTAGGAAAGAACTTAAGTCGCTTCTTCCCTTCATTAGGAAGATGAATTGGTTGAACTCTGCAGTAACGCCATCTGAGTAACTGGTCTGTAGGATGGGCATTGGCGCCCATCCAAATTACCCCGAGATGTTTCCGGTAATATAGAAATAGTTTCTCACAGACCTACCACAGACGTCAAAAATCAATCAAGTCTACTTCACGGAATGTGTTAAAAAGGAAAGGCCTTAAAACTAGAACTGGATTGTCTGATTGAAGAAAATGTGCTAAAAATGTATTGAAGATCGACGGGCCTTTGTTTCTGATGTTTTGAATGACATGGGCTCCATTAAAGTTTTGACCATTTTTTTGATGATGAAATGTTAAAGCTTATCACAAAGCACGATAATAGCATGGACGTATCTAAGCTACAAGAAAAACATTAAAATTAGACATTCGTCTGATAAAAGAGAGGGAAAATAATGGTCATAACTCTCAAAAATACAAAGCGAATTTAAGCGTAATGTGACAAGCGTAATGTGAAGCGAGCCAAGTCCAAAAATAAAATTCGAAAATATTTTGAGTTAAGTAAGTGAACTGCCATTAATTTCTGGAGTCATTGACTTGGGCTTATTACCGTTACCTTAGGAATGAAACACTTTTTGATTTAGTCCGTTACAGAGCTCAATATATGTAGTTATATTTTGCGTATAATTTTGCACCATTTTTGAAACTCATATATGAATTATATTTTATGACTTGGTTCGGTTCATCTCTGAACTCTCCAATTAATGAGCTATGTATTTGCATTAACAACTAAAAGATTTTTTCACTTTAGACTTACGACAACCCGCAACAGTAATTTCCCGTAAAGAAATCGATAAACACACGAATCTAGGCAACGTAGATAGCAACTCAGTTTTTCATAATCTCATCCGATATTTCTTTTAATGGACCTACAATTTCAAAAACTAAAACAAGTAAGAAAGTAAGTCGGTCAAGCCCAACCATTTGATACCCTACATCACAGTATTAACAGAAAAATTGTATATTTATATTAAAGACCCATGGGTAATCATAGACATGTCAGAACAATATTATGCCGTAAGTTTAAGATCCATAGGATAGTTATTATTGCTAAAAATTGTCAAGAGGCCTTAACATGTATGTCCATTTTTTCGATTTTGAGATGTTGATGCCATATTGTGTTGATGCCATATACATGGTTCTATAAATTTTTGAAACAAGATGAACCAATTCCGATTTTTAACGTAATAACAAAGTTCAAACAGTACAATAATACTTGGCCCACAGTTTGATCAGCATTGGTTTTTCTGCTCTCCTGAAAAATTTGATTTTAAGACATACGCGGTTGCCAAGCAATCTCAAAGAGGGGGCTTTTAGGTCCTATTTTCATGTCTTTTAAAAGTTATACTTATGTTTATTAGGCAGCTATGGCATTTAAAACTATATTCGAGAGTGGTATTGGTATTGTAGCTATGGACAAATATTAACCGAATTTAATAATAGAGCAATTCCATATGAAAACGATCAAAATTGGCAAATTTTTGGACGACCCCTCTCCGATTTTAAATTAAATAGTCTCAATCGATTGCCCAGCAAAAAATAATGTACCTACATATTTTTTTTTTTTTATAGTGACTGGTTTAGTGGTGGTGTACACCACTGTCATGTGACAAAATTGAAGAATACTTCATAAGGGACCTCATTGAAAAACTACTAAAGCGATCGCAACGAGTGATAGCTCGTTGGAAAGGTATTGAATCAGGCTTTAATTGAAAAATAAAATTTTCCTAATTTTTCTTAGAAATTTACCTTTAAATTTTCCCAAGAAAATTAAATTTTCCGATTTTCCACAGAAGCTCCTAAATTTTCCGGCTAATTTTTTTTTTTTGGATTCCTCATAATTTTTGCTTTAAGAATCAGCAATAAAATAATGGGCCCCGACTCCTTGTTTGGACAGGAGAAGAGCATTTAAGAGACCACCTTGTTAAAAATACATTTTAAAAATTATTTTACAGTTAAAAATACATTTATGAAGAAAAAATCTTTCTTATTTTGCTGCTTATACTTAATTACAATATTTATTAAAAGTTTCAATTGTCTTGGCATCATTATAAAATTAAAGTAACTTTAAATTTAGCACGTCGGCAGACGAAGAGTACCGCTTTACATTAATTGACATATCAGAAATATTTGGTATGAAGCAATGAAACTTTTGCGTTCCAGTTATAGTTTTGACATTATTATATCTGTTTTGAATTCGTCGCTCCATGGCATCGTGTTCTTTTTGAGTGCATAAAACTGTGTTAATGGCAATTTCCTTGCTTTGAATCCACGAAAACAAATGTTGTACATTTAAGATCTGGTCAGTATATGGCCTTTGCAAACTTGCCTTAGTCGCCATGCGTTTTAGGGTTCCCCCTAACGCATCGCATGGGCCCTTACCGTGGGACGTCGCGAAAAAGTGCCACTCGACCTTGCAGTTTTGTTCTTCTTCAATTATGCAAAGATTGTAAAAATTTTTTTTATTCTTGTACTGAGAAGCCGCGCCGTCTGAGAAAAACGTTACTTTGTCGATTGCATCGAATTTTGATCTTAAGAATTCAAACAGTTTCATTTGAAATAAATAAACGGACACATAATTATGAGCTAAACTCTCCGCGACAACAACAAGGCTTACGGTCTGTAGTTCGTTATCTGCGTTTTTGAAATAAATGCAAAAAGGATGCACCGTGCACTGGTCGTTTGCCCAGTGATAAGCCTGAATTTCATCCTGAACGAGAAAAGTGTAAGTCTCGGCAAAGTCGCTTATCACAATGAATTCATTTTGGGCTAATTTCTCCTTACTTTCCTTTAGAAATTTCGATTGCATCTCGGATATGAAATGGTGCGCCTTCAGTTCATTCAACTTGAATCCGAATTCCTCGATGAATTCCGGAATCTGCTTTACCACGTTCTCAAGGGAACATCTGCCGCTGCTAATTATCCACTGTTTGAAATGCACGTCCTGAATTAACAGCTGTTCAAACTTTTCCGCCAAATATTGCTCTAGCTCGTCAATCTTCGGACAATTGTCGCATTTGGACAGATGACAATTTTCCGTGGGGTATGCGCACAACGACTTCGACAGGAGGTCCCTATATGTTTCAATTTCACCGTGAAATACTTTCAATTTCTTGCATGGAAAGAAAATTAATTTGATGTTTTGATGAAACTTGCAAACGCAGACTGAATGCGTTCCGTGCCTGTCTAATGCCAGCACGCATTCTTTTGGTCGTAGGATGGCAAACTTAGAAAATCCCACTTTTTTTGCTGGGTATTTCTCATTGAACTGATGGTATGCTTCGGATAGATTACATAATAATAATCTGCGCTGCTTGTGTATTTTTTCTCCATCTTCACGTGTGATAACATAGTCACGTGTACCTGGGCAGGCGCGGCTGTTGTCATCATTGCAGTAAAAATCTTGAATCAATTTCACCGTTGCTTCGCTGAGGGTCCTTGAGCCAAATTTCTTGGTGGGAGTCGCCAATATGCCCTTCTGTCGAACTAATTCTTTGCTTCTTCTCGCGATGTAAAAAGATGTTTGAAACTGTTCAGAAATCTTGCGTATAGACCATGATTGAGGCAGCACAGATAAAATGAGATATTTCTCCGGAAAAGTGGTCGCTAAATTGAATTTTCTTTTCAACTGCTCAATCATTTGTTTGCCGTCATCAACGTCATCTGCTTGACTGCATTCGTTATCAGAGCCTTCATCAAATATTGTCGCGATTGCACTCATAACCTTTCCTTTTTTCTCTTTCCTGTATGTTTCACTTCGCAACTTTCTTTTTCTAATAGGCGTTTCACCTAAAGTGGTAATAGCCTCATTCAAAGGACTCAAAGACATATTGACCATCGGAATGTCTGCCTCACTATCAGATGAAACATTTTGTTCACTTGTCATTTCACTCTCGGATTGTGGCTGCATTTGTTTCAATGCATTTGCTTGTTGAGACAAATCGATTTTACACTTGGGGCAAATGAATTCTGCTTCTTCACCGTATTGTATATTTAATTCATTCATGTATCGCTTCGAAACACCAGTTAATTTTAATACTTTTATCTTTTTCGAACGATGTCCACTCTTTTTAAACGGATTGCAGCAAAATTTATTCATTTTACTTTAAATTGTCTTTACAGCTTCACTCTTTACTTTACAAAAAAAAAAACACTTTAACACTTTCACGTTTAGTATTCAACTGAAATTTGACTCAGAGTGTGTGAAGTATTTATATTTATTTTTTGGTAAAAAATAGGTAAAAAAAAATAAGCGATATTTGCTTTTCTTTATAGGAAAATTTGCGTGAACTACTGGTCATAAAATGTTTTTTAAAAGGGACTTAATTGGTTACTGCCAATAAGCCGACCACAGGTCATAAAATGTTTTGCAAATTTTTTAAATTACCAGGTAATAAATATTTCGCCATATTTATGGAAAATCCGTGTTTTATGACTTGTTTCTGCACGTGTCATTTTAGGCGAAATATTTATTACCTGGTAATTTAAAAAATTTACAAAACATTTTACGACCTGTAACCTCAGTCGGGTTTGGTGTGCCATTACATGCCACTGCTGCTATTATCCATGGATTTATGGCCGATCTTGTGAAGGCAGGCAGACCATATTCACTACACACTCAACTTGGGGCTCTTAAAAAAAATTGATTTTTTCTTCATAAATGTATTTTTAACTGTAAAATAATTTTTAAAATGTATTTTTAACAAGGTGGTCTTTTAAATGCTCTTCTCCTGTCCAAACAAGGAGTCGGGGCCCATTATTTTATTGCTGATTCTTAAAGCAAAAATTATGAGGAATCCAAAAAAAAAAAATTAGCCGGAAAATTTAGGAGCTTCTGTGGAAAATCGGAAAATTTAATTTTCTTGGGAAAATTTAAAGGTAAATTTCTAAGAAAAATTAGGAAAATTTTATTTTTCAATTAAAGTCTGATTCAATACCTTTCCAACGAGCTATCACTCGTTGCGATCGCTTTAGTAGTTTTTTTTTAAAACAACTTTCAATGAGGTCCCTTATGAAGAATTTTTCAATTTTGTCACTGACAGTGGTGTACACCACCACTAAACCAGTCACTATAAAAAAAAAAAAAAATATGTAGGTACATTATTTTTTGCTGGGCAATAGATTGAGACTATTTATTTTAAAATCGGAGAGGGGTCGTCCAAAAGGTGATCGCTTTCATATGGAATTGCTCAATATATGACCATATTTTGGAGCAAATTTAATTAAAATTTTTTTTTTTTTATTATTATTCCTACGCTAATCGCGCGAAGCTCTTCGCTTGTCTGCAGGAGATTAGAGTCCATAAAGGACAATAACACTTTATTCCGAAAAAAATTTTGTATGGCAACTATGTGTTAATATTGACCGATTCTCACCACTTTTAATAGGATTCGTCCTTATCACAATAACTGTACCTTGCGCACAATGATTACGTGGACCGACAACCAGCCGCACAGATGGACACAGTTTAATCGGCTCAGAAAGTGATTTTGAGTCGATCAGTCAAAAGTTTGTATTAACACGAATGCATTTTCAAAACAGAATTGAAAAAAGGTTATGCAGCAAATGTTTACAATATGGACACAGACATTTGGATATCAAATAACACGTAAGACTGACTCACTTAAACTAAAAAACAAAATATATTTGCCATAAAATATCTGGACAAAAATAATAACGACATCACTTAAAGCAAAGTTTCTGTAAAAATAAAACATATCGTTACCTTAATATAAAAAGGCCCCAACTCATCAAAAACACTTTTTACAGGAGAAGGAAAAAACTTAATAAAAGCTGAAATAATATAGCTACACAACCATTGTCAAAAAACATCTTTATTAAAATTAAACGAGGAATTCAGATTGAAATACATAATATGTATTTCTTTCGAAAAATTGTGTGTATGAGTTAGGCCTTTTTTTCTTTAGAAAAATTGTGTGTATGAGTTAGGGCTTTTTGTATTCTGCTTATAACTTCTTTATTTTTAATCTAATTTGCTTGAAATTTTAATAGAATGTGTATTAGCAACCATTCTACAATAATCAATAAAAAAACGGATTTCCAAAAATAATGAGTTGGGGCCTTTTTATATTAAGGTAACGATATTTACTTCTTAAACTAAAATTGTATGCAGCAATTATAATGGGAGACTGCACTTATCTGATCACTTATATGATCAAAAAGGGGATGGTCCAAGATTTCTTCCAATATCAACAGTCTTTTCCCCTCATTTAGAACGTTTTTGTTCTAAGCTTATTTGATTTTTTTTTTTTGAATAATTAATGCAAAATATTTAGATTTAACTTCACTAACGACTACTAACGACCTTTAATTTGCAACAGACTTAAACGGGAAATAACCTTTTCTGTTTTAGCTTAGTGCAATCATTTTTATATTAACGACGCAAATAGAATCACTAACAACGCAACTTCGAAGCCATGCGACGCCAACTGACAGAAAAACGACCCAACTTCGAAATCAAGAAATTTCAAAAAGACCCATCTTCGAAACGACCCAAACCGGGGTATTGGTGTACATATAAAGATCCAATGAATAAATTATGTGAAAAAAATATATTGATTGAAAACATCCTGCTAGGCAAAGTATTTTGACCAAATTAAGAGATTTTTACTTTTCATTTGATATCCATATTGATATGTGTTTTTTAAAAAGTTCTATTTGATTATATATGGGGTCTAGGTTTAAACGTCAATTTGTCAATTTGTCTGTGTGTGGAAAACTTTCTGGGAAGTTGTTGCAGCATGTAACTGTCATTTGCGTAAATGATGAAAAAGTAAAATCGTAGAGTATCCCATGTCGGACTGAACCGTCAAACTTTATATTTTTACTTTTTTTCTGCAGAGTTCCACAATAAAAAAAAATACAATAATTATATATTTAACTTATAATAACAAATCTTTATTTAATAATGCTCCATCTTACGATTTGAGAGATACAATTTTATCAATAAGTATTCGCACAGTGAAATGTTGTTTTTTTTTTAATGTTTATGAGACAAACATGATTGATTTCCGCCAACATGATTAAATCGGTAAAGTAGGTAGAAGTTAAAGGAATATAAGTTAATACTAGTCAGAAATTTAAAGGAGCCATATCGTCGGTCACAGGTTGACAACTCTTAACATGTTTTTTTGTACTTTTCAGGAGACCAAAAAAGAAAACGTTATTACTCCGTTACTAAACCGTGTTGGAAGTAAATAAAATAAAACCAAAATTAGTAGGAGATATTTATTGTAAGATGGTGTAAAGAAAACAAAGGTATTGAAATAATTTCAGATTAAAAAAAATAATACGAGTTGACAATTTCAAAAAATTTAAAAGTGAGTTAAGAGTTGTCAACCTGTGACCGACGATATGTTTTTTTTATTTTTACAAATTTGAAAAATTTGCTTTTAATAAGAAAGCTTAAAGCTACTTATGCATACTAAGTTAAGCACAGTGAAAAAAAAGTTATTTCCAACGATTTCTTTAACTTCACAATATACAGTATGAGTCATGGTGAAATATGGACCTTTTTATACCCTCCACTACTAGTGGTGAAAGAGGGTATACTAAGTTTGTCAGTTCGTTTGAACCTTTTTTAATATTCATCTAAGACCTCATAACGTATATACACATAAATATATATTGTGAGTCCTTAAGTAATTCTAAGTCGATTTAGCCATGTCCACCTGCAAGTATATCCATCTGTCTTCCTTTTTAAAACCCGGTCACTTTGGAAAGACTAAAAAGAAAAGAACAAGTTTGGGTACAAGTTCTCCTACGCATCATGAGATTGAAATCTAGTACAATCGGTATAGTAGGCAAAACGGGATGAGCCCAAATGTGGAACAACTTCCCAAAAAAATTAATAGTTTTGTTATATAAGCTAAAATAAATCGGTGACAGAATGTAGATAAAAACTCAACACTGATTTATTGTTTGGTATTTTGTTTAAGCTTTGATATCGTTGCAAACAAGACTTTTTGAGTGTTTGTAGGTAATTCTCATTCCCTCTGTAGTTTTGTTTGCTGATAGCTTTGGCTTTTCTAAGATTATTTAGGAGAACGTTTCCTGATTATCTGGCCTAAGCAACCAGTGAAATGCGCATAGGAACAGCTTATCCTCCAACAATAAATTTCAGTACTTTTTATCAATTATTTAAAAAGGGAATTAAGCACAACAAACAAAATCTTTTAATAAATAATAGTATTCCCACAAACAACTTTGATAATATGTTTGTTTTATAAAAATTCATAAAAAATAGAAATGCGACAAAAAACAGCTTTGGTCTAAAATCATATATTTAAATACATTTCGAATGAAAAGAGCTTAATTCCATTGTAATCGGTGCACAACTTTTGATTTTATTCACAATTAACTGAGAGAACTGAATTGATATAAATCGCGATTTCCATACAAAAATAAAACATTTTTAATGTGTGTGTTTGCTACTGTTCTATTTATTGACGTTTTTTCCTTCACTTAAAAATGAGGCAACTTGTGAATAAACGCGAAACGCGTTCATCGATTTTAATGACCCATGTCTCATTTTTTCATAGGTTATTTGACTTTGCGTAAAAGTAATAAGACTTTACAAGATTTGTTATATATTTTTTGTTTTTTTTTACGTAAACAACCATTCCTTAGCCATTATTTTTTGGCTATTTAAAAAAATGCAATGCTGTTTTCGTATGCACATCTAACATCTTAAAAAAAGAACAATTTTGAAAATCGCTAAGGTCTAGTTAACACTATCACACAAGTCGTGCGTATTCCATAATACTTTGTGAGATAGAAATCTAATGCGTTTTGTTGCGATTGTTAAAAAATATAATGTAACATTATTGTTTGTAGTCACACTATCACACATGAACTTTTGTTAAAATGCAACCCTGATCAAAGAATTGAAATTATTAGAAAATTTTAAAAAAACGATGAAGTCGTATGGGATGTAAATTTTTTTTCGTAATACTTGTCATTTTTATAACACATTGCATTCACACTATCACACTTTAACATATCACTTGAGTGTTTGACATGTATTAATGCAAAGTATAATAGTGTGAACTAGCCTTTAATGAAGAGCAAAGTTATGATTCTTTGAACTTTATATTTTTGGAAAAAAGTCAAATGTACGATTAGTACCTGTAACTTAAAAATGCGAGCTGATGGAGAAAAACGGAGATTACATTTGAAATCAGCGACCTCAAATTAGTAAAAAATTGGCATCAAAGTTCAAATCAACACACAAAAGATTCAATTTTGTTCCCTAGTGTAACTAATAGATCACATATAAAGCCCACTCCTAAAATAATCGAACTCTCGGTTCGAATATGGGGCGGTAGAGAGTATCAAAGATTCGGTATAGCCAAAATAGCACTCATACTTGTTTTAATTGATCTACATAATTATCTTCATTTGTTATAGCTATAAGAATCTAATGTTTTTCCAAAAAACATTCAAACGTTATTCGGTTACAAAAGGGATGGATAAATATTCTTCAAAATAACTGTTTTTTTAGTTTTCATTTTAGCAAGTTTAAGTAAAATAGTTTAAAAATTTCAAAATGATTTTTTTTTGTACTGCCCTAGAAATTGTGATGGCGACTTCTTTGAATATAGATTGACTGTTTTATCTCTAGATTTACTAACATTTAATTGTGGCTTAAAATGGTCTTGGTACTTACAAATATAAATAATATTTTTTTTGTACATTCAAATTAGAAATTTTGTTATCATAGATTTTAATATTTTTTTAATTTGTCATGAATTTGAAAATTTTATTCATTTTTAACTTGGTTTCTGAATAAGCAGACGGTTGTTGAGAAATATTTAAGTTTGTTTAAATAGTGTTTTAATTATACGTGGCAGATTCATAATTAGTATTGCTTTATTGATGGTTTTGTGTTGGTATCGAATCGGAAACTGGTAACAATATTTGAATTTTTTTGTTTTAAGCTCAAAACTTTGGTGGCATGTCATAACGTCCAGTGTCATAGTGTCATAACGTCCATCGAAGAAATGTCGTAGCGTCCGCGGACGTTATGTGCAGAGAATCTTTAGTTAGCGAAGCCGGTATTTGTTATACTATAGAGGAGGAAATCCTTGCGCCCAAAAGTGTTTTCGTTATATATTTAATATTTACTCCCAGAGAAAAAGCAGGAAAACCATTTTTAAAAAATTTTTTACCATATAATGTTTCATCTAAAAAAATCATTGTCACCGACAACCATATTATGGTTAAACTAGTTTCTTTAAAAATAAACATGTTTCTCTCTGCGTGTATGCAGATAATTTTTTTGTATTTAACTTATTTAGTAATAATGGACCTAATGACACTTCTGAAAGTGTCATAATGTCCATTTCCAAAGTGTCATAGTGTCCGCGGACGTTATGACACTTTCGAAAGTGTCATAATGTCCATGGACACTATGACACCTTTTGGAGTGTCATAACGTCCATGGACACTATGACACTGGACGTTATGACATGCCACCCAAAACTTTAGTAGTCCGATTATTTTGTTTACCTAGAATTTTGCTGGAAGAAGGAAACTTCCACTTAAATTCAAACAACAAATAGGGATAACTTTTCCCGAACTGGACATCAAATCCATTTACCGGAAAATCAACACCAACAAAATCCATTTACAGGAAATCAACAAATTCATTAACCGGAAATCAACGTTTCAAGTTAATTAACCGGAAGTTTATATTAATTCATTGATCGGATCAATTATTTACTTTATTTCTTGTGAGGAAATATATTTAGAATCCTTATAGTTTCCACTCAAATAATTTAAAATACTTAAATATTTTTTTTTTGTGATTAAAGTCATTAGATTCCCCAGTCTATATTAATTAATTTATTGGACCAAATATAAAAATTTCGTAATTAAATAGCAGTCGTAAAACCCCGTATTTTAATGTCCTTTTTGGATAAAATAGAACAGAAATACGTTCCTAATTCAAAATAACTAATAAATATAGTTAAATTTACATATGTAGTAACGTAACATAAAAAAAGGGGAAGAAATAACCTGAAATTCGTTTTTTTATATTAAGTTTTATCTTTGTTGTTTTCACCGGAATTGTTATTTGGTCACCTCACTTAATGCAAAAATTAGTTGGAAAAAATATTTTTTTTTTCATTCGGACGATACACATTAACTTATATATATGAAACATAAACTAATAAACTTTTAGACATACACAGAACAATAACACACTATTATAAAATGAACAATTAAATAATATACAAAACAAATAAACAATGTATGTGTTGAGTGATTTTTGTTATTCACAGAAAGAAAAAAAACTCTCTCTGTAATAGCAGGATTCACTCATACATACTTAGCCTCTCAACATACGTAAGGTATATTGAATATTCTCTGTCTACGATAATTTGTCAACCGGAGCCAGCTGACATCGTTGGACCATGCTTAAGTAAGTTGAGATATTTATTTATATACCATATTTAAAATCCTCTTTGCACTAATTTTTTTTTTTTTTTTTTAATGTAATATGAATACTTTTAATAAATCTGTTCATTGATTCATTTTGGAAATATCACATAAGCACCGTAGTGTTGCCATTTTCAATTGTTAATCTTAAATTTTGTTTAATGCCATTGTGAAAGTTTTCATATTACATGTTAATTGGCACCCTACACCCATTTACACATTCTCTTTCTAAAGATTTAACATTTCAACCCAAATTTTTTTTAATTGCGAAAGGTGAAGTATGTTATGAATAGTTAAGTAGTTTTTTTTAAATTTTTTTTTTATTTTGGGCTGACAACCAACATATAAAATTCTGTCAGCATGGTGGGTGGGCATGGAATCAATGTAGCGACTTCCAGCTTGAGCTACACTGCAGATACCAACCAAACCTTCTTTCAATTCTACTTCTATCTTTTCTTTGTAAATCATTAATAGTCTTATAGCTACCTAAATTAAAGTTTTTTTAGCTGATTCTAAAATTTTTTTCTGTTAGAAACTTTTATATGGGAATACAACACACCCCCCCAACGACGAGCACGACCGGATATAATAGGTAGCACCGTTCCCATACAAATACAATAATGAATCGTTACAAAATCTATCGCAACGGTACAAAGACTTCTGTTGCAACGTGCTAAAACAAGTATGTGGTCTAAAGTAAAATTGCAGGAGTTCATTTTTATATGACTTTTTGAAGTACAAGCCCCGTTGTCACCAGAGTATTTTGATTTTGAAAAAAGGCCTTTTCCTATTGTAAAAGTAAGTCCAGACCAATTCGAAGGTTTTGTTATAAAATCTTATCATCAATTTGGTACTTATGTGACATATTTTCGTTGTTGAAATAATTCTTCGAAAGCTCTGCCAACTGAGTTGTTTGTATCAATTATAAATGCAGTTTGTTTTTTAACTTCTTCATAATTGTCTTGTTTTGTCTTTATTTTTGTCTGCAACTTGCAACTGTTGCGTGCTTCGTACCACTTGCGTGTGTTGTAAATTGTTTTTTTATATTTTTTTTTTACTTCTGTATCTAATGCCATAAAACATCTTGTAAATTTATACCGGTGGTCTAGTTATTAAAACTGTATAAATAAGGAATTTAATCTGTATATGAAATTAATATTTATATGGCCACAACGTGCAAGTTTCTGGGCAAATCTTAAAAGGAAGTAACCACTGGGCAACCAATTGGTGGCCAAAAGTTTGATGGATTAAAAATTAAATTTAATATTCGTAAAGCAGCATGACATTAAATGTAATCTTTGGTTTAAATTAATTTTTAATACGTTAAAAGGGGATAGCAAGAAAAAAAATAATATCAATAATATCCTTTAATAAAACAGTGCGCCAAGTTAATGAAATTATAAAATTGTAATTAAAAGACTTAGCAAATTATATTTACCTTAATTCCCTTAATTCATATTTTAAGAATCTGATACCAAAAATCTTAAATCATTAATGACCATTGACATCATAAAAAACTTAATTAAAAAAATTATCTTTAAGAATGAAGTATAGAAAAAAAGTTAAGCCAAAAGTCTATAAGAGTAATAAAATCTACTTCAAGTCGAGTCTAAAGATATGTTCAGGCCTGACAAATATTTGA
This sequence comes from Pollenia amentaria, assembly GCA_943735925.1. Classification (NCBI taxonomy): domain Eukaryota; kingdom Metazoa; phylum Arthropoda; class Insecta; order Diptera; family Polleniidae; genus Pollenia; species Pollenia amentaria. The sequence continues at coordinate 103,509,707 of OX031010.1, read as the reverse complement.
CGAACAAATCCAAAAAAGCATGACCAGCAAGATCAAACTCTGGCTTTATTTTCAAAAATATTTATTGACTTGATTTTCTATATTTGTAACTTACAAATTGTAAGTATAATTTAATTAAGAAACTGTTAAATGATGTTTGATCCAGCAAACGTTTTGCAAAAGAAAATTTTTTTTAATAAAACTAGTGGTTACGTGGTGGACGTCAAATATTTAATAGGTGTGAGCTTAGTGTGAGTCTTTCGAAACATTTGCTGAAACAGCTTTTTCAATTCCCTTTTGAAACTGCATTTGTGTCCATACAATAAGTCTTTTGTTTGGCAGCATTTAAGTATTTTTCAAGCCTTTTCTTTTTTTTTTTGTTTCTGCAAATTCACAAAAACTGCTTGTAGATCAAACTCAAATGTTTCGCAGCAAATGTTTCATAATTTGGAAGACGACTTAAGGATACAAGTATCGTTTGTATCTCTACAAAAAAAATAATTGATTCCAAGCTGTGTTTTTAATGCATTTCAAAAAGCAATAAGCTGCATTTTTACAAAAGGGCTTAAAAGACATTGTTGCAAAAATATCTCCTTTAATTTTTTTCACTTGTGAACAGATATTAAAGTAAAATTTGTAATGCGAGATGAAATTGTGTAGATTGAAATTGAACACAATTGGCTAAGTTAAACCAAATGTTCACAATTTGTCAAAGAAAACCACAATTTGAATTATCATTATGAACTGAATTCGCAATTCGCATTGCACACAGTGTATTGGCTTTGTTCACATATAATAACAGATCATTAAAAAAATACTATTACAATTCACAATGAGGCTGAATTAAAATATTTTTTTGGAACTCAGAGTAGGGTTAAATATAGGTATACCCCTCAATATGTTGTAAAGAGATACGGGTCAATTTAAGTGTGATTAATGTCGATTATTATCCAGATACTAACGTTCAAGTTAAATTCATGGGAGCTGTAATCAAAAATAGACTACGTCAAATAATTTCGTGGAAATAAGATTTACATAACGTATAAGTAACTGTGCTGAAATTTATCTATGAGTATTGGTTTCAAACTTGTATGAGTTGTGTATGTTGGGCAAACTTTTGTTAATTTTTTGGAAATAGTAGTTGGGATCGAATTTATATCCACATTAATAAGATTTGTTTTCTAATTAAACTGACTTTCAGTAATGGGCTTTGCATTGAAAAAATATCCAATTCTAAACAGATTTCTATATATTGTTGCTTGATTGCTTAAAATAGTTCTTACGTTAATTGAATGCTATACAAATAACGACGTTTTTATTAAATTTATATTATTTTTTGGATTACGACTAATTTAAATGTTGGATCAATTTTTACAATTATTGATCGATTTTGTTCTTGGGACAATAATTTTCTATGTTGTTTAGTATTTAATTCTATTATATAAATTTAATTCTATAGAAAAATGTTTAGATATTGGGAATTATTTTTTTTTTATAAGCAACTTTATTATATTCAACATTTTTTATTTTCGAATTTATTCTATGAGTTAAATTTCAGTTATGTATTTTATAAAGCTTTTTGTAATAGTTCCATTCCTTAAATTTTTAGGAATGACTTTATACACTACCGGACTATTATCTTGTATCTCCTGGTTACATTTTACCTTAGCTTTCCGTTGGATAGCAATGATGTATATTGTCGAAGGCCGTAGCGGGCCAGAAAATAAATTACATTTTGCTGGTGTCTAATAATTGTAAATGTTTCGGTACATACAATATACTATAAAAAAAATGTTGAAAAATGTTTTAGGAAATTCAACACTTTTATTAAAACAAGTAAGAGTACTACATTCGGCTATGCAGAATCTTATATACCCCTCATCATGGTGGGAAAATTAACAGATAGTTATATAAATACCATTATTTGATTATTAATAATTCAACTTTGTGCCGCGCCCACTTGTCTAATCCCGCCCACATTTTGTCGGATGTCGTGAATTGACAGCCAATCTGCTTTTACATAATTTGGAAACTTTGGCTCTTGCCGTTCTCCAGATATTCATAAATCTTTAATGGATTTGTATGGCGAGTGCCACACCAACTTATCCAATCCCGCCCACATTTTGTCCTATGTTGTGTTTTAGTAACCAAGATGCTTGTAAATAATTTGGAAACCTTAGCTCCTGCCGTTCTCCAGATATTCATAAATGTTTAATGGGTTTATTTGGGGAGTGCAACACCAACTTGTCCAATCCCGCCAAAATTAAAATAAAATAAAAAACAACAACAACAAGGGATTTTTGGGTACAATTAGGGGCAGTCTTGGTTTTTTGCTCATATCTCAGCCATTTGTCGATCGATCATGCTGAATTTCAATAGCAAACAAGTCCGTACTATATGTGATAAAGATATATAACTACCAAGTCCCCATTATATTTGGGGTCTTCGGAAACCCCATTTCAGCGGACAGACAGACGGACATCGTTAAATAAAGCGCGCTATTTATAAGAACCCAGAATATTTATAGCTTAAAGGGTCTCACATCAATATTGTAGAAATTACAAATGGAATGGCAAACTTATATATACCCTTTTCTGACACCTGTGGTGAAGGGTATAAAGATTCTTTCTCACACGCAAAGTTGATTGTACTTAACTTGACTAAGAGTTGAAAAGAGACAGGAATAAATAATCGAGGTAAGCACAGACTTTGGTGTAACCGCAAGACCTTCAAAATAAACTTTGCCTGTGCAGAAGAAAAAAAAAGTTTAAGTCAACATTTAATTTTTAAGTCTTTTTCAAATTGCCCCGGTAGGTTAGTTGGTAGTGAGCTAGTCTATCTGGCGATTTCCGCCAGATTTTCTTTCCTGCAGACAAGCGTAGAGCTTTGCGGGGTTAGAATAGGAAGAAGAAAAATATAAAAACAAGTAAACTTTCCGTGTAAGAAAAGGGTTTAACTATACAGTACAGCTTTGACGTAGTCTCAAGACCGTTAAAGTAAACTTTACCTATGCAGAAGTGAAAGACAGTTTAAATGAAAATTAAAAAGTCCCTCTCAAAGTAAACTGTGCGTCTGAGAAGGAGTTTAACTAAACAAAAAATTATTTAGCAACTGTAAATAATGCAATTATTATTTTTTGATGTGTTTCGAATTAATTAGTGAATTATTCTGCATTTAATTTTTAATTGGATCAAATAACAAAAGATTAATCACAAAAAAAAAAAAAAAAAAATTTTATGGCAATAATCTTCATCAGTTTCCACTTTAAAACAAACATAAACAAAATTTTTAACACATCTACCTGTAACTATATTTCTATCTGCCTTAGTACACGAATGTTACTAACACTTATTCCTTAAAGCTGATAGATGAGTGACAGCTACATGACATGGCCACACGGAAATATCAAACATTGAAACTTGAGCCTAAAAAATCTTAAGATATTTAATATTTACTTGTGTTAAAACTATAAATCTTTTGTTATCATCAACGTTTTTAGTTCTTTTTTAAAGTATACAGCATAAGTCTTTTGTGCTATTGAGTGTTTCTTAAGTCTATTCAAATCATTTTACTATATTAATGTGAAGAAAACTAACAAAATTTGTAGACTGTGACTGAAATAAATTTATTACCAGTACTTGTTTTTAGACAATAAAAAAAAAAAAGGATTTTTAAAACTCTGTCGGCCATGTTTTGACAATCGCAAGATTTGAAATCGCAAAACGCCAGATTTATTGTATGATATTCTGAAACGCGTATTTTTGCTGGTGATCTGCTTAATAATATTCTAGCTCCCTTACGATTGCGATTTACAGAACACCTATCAGGAGATTTAACGTCAGAATCGCAAATGTTAAGCGTTAAGCAGAAAAATTAAGAAATGAAGAAAAAAAAATAGTTTATGATTTTATTTTATATTTTTTTTTTTGTTGAAATTGGCCATCATAACAAGAACAATAAGAAAAAAAGCACCACTATTAATTCAAAGGATATAAAAACCAAAAATAGTAGTAAAATAGTAAATAAAACAGTCTGCGTTTAAAAAAACTTCCATTATTGTGGTATATCGCGATCTTCGTCAATAGCTTCACCTGCCAAGAGATCCACGATATTGTCATAATACAAAAGATTATGACATTAAACTGTAATATTGATACAAGTTGACTTTGCCCCAATGTTTTGTTTAAAATACTAAAATGGCCAAAGAAAACATTGGACCTCTTAAGCTTTAACTTTTATATTTGGATTAGTTCATAGTGACATTGGCTAGCAATACCCTCAATACCCTGTTTGGCTGTTTCATTAAAATAAAAGAGGAAAAAAGACACGTTATGCAACGATTATTTCAAAACATCAATATTTGCCCTTTTAGCACCAGCTCAGACTTATTATAAAGGGTATTTTTTATAAAGGTATAAAACTTTAAGTAGACAACACTTTTTAACTGGAGGCCATTTTGTCAGCTGTCAAGTGATTTATGTTTAGTTTGGTTTGGCATTTCAACATGAAGAAACTGACGCTTGAACAACGCTTCCAAATTGCGCAAAATTATTTTGAAAATCATGGTTCTGTTCAATATACGTATCGCGCATTGCCTCCATTTTACGGCTAAATTTTTGTTTGAATGGATACGTCAATAAACAAAATTGCCATATTTGGAGTGATGATAACCTGCAAGTGTATGTTGAGACACCGTTTCAGGAGCTGTGATTTTAATAAGAGGGTGCAACATATCACACAGCTCGTGCCACAATTGATTTATTGAAGGAAACGTTTGGCAACCGCATAGTTTCACTGTGGGGATATGTGAAGTCGCTAGTCCACGCCGATAAGCCCGAAGCGATTGACCACTTGGAGGACAACATTCGCCGCGTTATTGCCGATTTATGGCCACAAATGTTGGAAAAAGTCATCACAAATTGGACCTCCAGATTAACCAACTTCCGAGCCAGCCGTGGCAGTCATATGCCAGAATTCATTTTTAAATTATAATACCAGAAGGTTATCTTTCAAAAAAAAGTAAATTTTATGTCAATTACAAAAATTCACTATCAAAAATTATTTTCGGGAATGAAATATTTTATTAATTAATTCATTTATTAATGATGTGCTAATAATCCCAATTTTTTTAAATGAAAACACTGAAATTTATTGTTGTGGGAAAGCTAGTTCCTATGCGCATTTTGCTGGTTGCTTAGGCCAGCTCGTCAGGAAACTTTTTCCAAATACTTTAGAAAAGCTAAAAATATTATACAAGTAAGACCATAAAGTGAATAAGAATTTTAAAACACTCAGCTCTTAAATGTAACAATATCAAAGCTTCAACAAAGTCACAACAATAAATCATCAATTTTTTCTTTTTTACATTCCCCTACAATTCACATTTGTTTAATTCCTTTTCAATGTTCTATACCTCTATAAAAAATACCCTTTATAAAGCATTTTATTTTCGGCCAATCCTGTGTATAGGATAATTTATTAATGAGATTCCTTGAGCATTACGAATAAGTTACCATTCTTTGCATATTATCTACTGTATGTAAATTTACTATTGTAATACTTGTAACTTTACATGGATTTGCCAACACTATAAATCATTGAATGACGTTATAAAACGCATACTTGTGTATATATTCGTACATTTATTTGAACACTGGAGTTTAATCACATTTTTGTCAGAAATTCAAAAAACAAAACGTTTCACTGTGGAAAAAAGTGAAAAATAATTTTGAGTTTCCTACGGGTTCCGATTTGATAAAATTTGCCACATTTATAACTGACGTTCGAACGAATATGAAGCAGAAATACTCTTAAAAATCAAGAGCACAAAATAAGAATTTTATAAATATGGTAAACATTTTAAGAAAATATTAAGTCGATAACTTAAACTCCGAAATTTCATCGAAGAAAAGTCGATTTAGCGATCTTATTATTTTAAAGTTCGATAAAGGTTAAGTACGTAAGTTAAATCCCTAAAAGGTACTCTTTTGGCAGTGATTAAGTATTATTTTTAATTCTAAATTTTGTACCTCTGAATAGAGCGAAGCTAATTTGTAGTGTATGGTAAAGGAAGGTACTTAAATTGTTTGAAGCATTGCCAAGTTGAACGAAGGTGTCACGAGACACAACCATAGACGAGGAGGGTATAATGCGTTTCTGCTGATGTGTGTAGCACATACAAATATTGATAATTGACCTTGGAATTAGTGTCTTAACTGATTTATTGATATCTGTCCGGCTTACTTGATGTCCATGCGAAGTAAAGGTTCCAATTTTTTAAATGATTTGATTAAACTTGGAATATACGTCTTAATTGTCACTGGGACAAAAGCTATGGAAATAAAAAAAAAGGTTATAATTTCACATAGTCCCCATACAAAACTTTTTCGAAAAAGAGTCTTTGCGCCTAATGACCATTTAATTATGGAATCCATCCATATTTCACATTATCTCTCATCTAAAAATAATTTTACATAACTTCCTTAAAAATGTTTTTATCCCTTAGATGCATTTCATTTTTTTTTTACGTATTTTGGTGCTTTTAAACAAGAAATGCAGCTATAGAAACTCGCTTAATTGCATTTAAATTGTCTATTGAAAAACTGGAGTAATTTTATCAACATCGTAAATAAAGACTATTTTGCTTGAATTGAAAGTGCTAAAGTAAATTTGAAAATTGACCAAAAATAAGCAAATTTAGTTTTGGTAAAGTAATTTTGTACAGATTTTTTTTTGTAGTTGTCTCAAGTTTAAAACGATGTTTATATAATACGGCCATGTCACGGAAATCGAAATCACGTGAAATTGAAATCGAACAAATTTTGAAAACTCTACATATTCAGAGTTTTTAAAATTCTTTTCTTTTATATATCTTATATTTTGAGGACCACTTTCCTCTACCTTAACTACTTTTGAAATCAGGAAAAGCTGCGTTTTTTTACCAAAAATTTAATTGAAAATCTCCGCCGATTTCAATTTCACATGATTTCGATTTCCATGACATGTCCGAAAATTTTTAAAATCAATTTATTTACATTATTGTCATGCATAACTGCAGGATATGCAACTAAGCAAATATTTATACACAACATAATTACGGTTGTTTTAGATAGCAAAGTAAAATAGCACAATTTGGGATGCATTAAAGCGTTAAATGCTAAAAAAGGAATAAATTATGTATTGATATTAAATTTGCTGATTACAACTTTTGACTTGAGGGCTAATAATTCAGTGCCAGTTAAATTCTCTTTTAAATTAAAAATGTGTTTAAGTCAAAAATTCCATTAATCAGTAAACATATAAATCATCTCTAAACGCATAAGATTGGACGTTTAAACTACCAATATAGACCATATGAAATTTACAACATTTATTGTAGTATTGCCACCATATTTTTTTAAGCTACATAAAATATATGGGGAACTGATCAACAGCTGTTGAGTTTAAACTACATACAAATTTAATTTAAGTTCAACTAAACTAGCGTTTAAGCATTCACTGATTTATTAGCTATGAAAAGGACGAATTTCATACATGAAGATGTCCATATCTATATAATATTCGGCTCAAAGAACTATTTTATGAATTTTATCCTTATAACATAATTTTGTTCCATTGGCTTCATGAATGCTTATGGGTTCCAGATAGCGTTTACAATCAAAAAATAGTCAGAAAATACTGACTATATACCGACTACTCGACTCGTTAAATGCTGCTTTTTTGCATTTATTTTGCACCATATTTTGTGGCGCAATAAAACTAATTTTTGTTCAGTGAATATTTTTATTTTAGTTGGTTTGATGTTGTTAATCTTGTTTGATCACGAAATTTTTGTGGAATGTAGCTGCTTGCTTTACCACATTATCAGAATTGACTTATAAAGTGGCCTCAACTCTACAAAAATTACAACTACTCACTGTCAGCTCTCTTATCCAGGAAGCTCCTATAGGCGGAAGACTTTTAAGGTTCAGTGGTTTTTTAATTTCCCTCCTGACACATTAAAACTAACTATTTCATATACAGACAACCGCCTGCAGGAGCTTTCACTGTATACAAAATATAACAGGCAAATTTGTTGTTAGAAGTTGTACATTAATCTTTTCAAACAGACATTTGATATTACAAAAATGTAAAAAAAAATTACATTTGTATTATCGAAAACGACAAAGGGCGTATCAGGTGTGGCTGATCAGTTCAGCTGTGAGACCAACGTCTAGCTAAGTGTAACCGCTTCTTGCATAAAAAATCTTATAATGAATTGTGCTCAAATTTAGCTTTTTATGTGATTTATTTTGTCGATATGGCAGATAGAGAGACAAAGGCTTGCCTCGATCTTTGGCATATATTTTAAGGTTTATGAAATAACTGTTATTGTTCCTTTTTTAATAAATAGAAAAGTTTAAGTTGGGTTAGGTTCACTGGGCAGACGAGACGAGAACGGCTTACTAGGGTCCTTATAGCGGCCGCTCTGTGGTACCCTTTTCCAGTGACCAGAGTCAGCTAGTATCCACCTTCCGACACCCGCAAAACAGAGAGATCGATCCAAACATGGCAATTCTGGCCCCCAAAATGCCTAATCCTAACAGCCCGGAGACCGAGGCATTGACAGACTTCATGACAAGTTCTACAGTAGTTACTATAATCCAAACCATTTCTCACCGCATGAGTCCCTATCACACAGTGACCCGTCATGACTGATATCACTGTTCTAAACTGGATTCTACCAAAACGAAGTAGCACGCGCGTTCCCGCCGCAGTCCTGACTATAAATAGAAAAACTATAACTAATGCTGTGAACTGGAAAAGTGTTTGATGCTGTTTGTTTTTGCTTTAGTTACTTCAATTTAGTGTGGTAATTAACAATATCACTGCCTAGAACCAAAAGCTTAATATCGATCTGATAGACCGACAAATGTAAATGTGTCTTGCAAAAACGAAAACAATCAGATGTGTTAACTCATTTTCAAACGTTAGTTTTTCAAGAAAGGGGTTGATTCCAAATCATTTCCAATTTGTTTGTTGGGTTATTACTTCAGCATTATTGTGCGTCTGTGCTCTTATAAAACATTTCACGTTGTATTTGTAACTCAAAGAAAGAACTTTACCTACATGTTATTAGCAACTTCCTATGTAACAAATGCCTGAACGGATTATCTTTCTTACCCAATCGCTATTCGCAGGATTACATTTCACCAATTTATAGAGTATTTGGCCTTAATTTATATTGTAATTCGCCAATGCAGATCGCTAAGTCGGCTAGAGTGCAAATCTAAGAAAATCGACAAAAAATTGAAGATCAAAGTTCAAACCTTAACTGCGACATAAAATTTGTTTGCACACATTAAGTTCGTGCTTGTATGTAAAGATCACTTGGTTATAAGGAATTAAAGGCCATGGCAGATAAAACTTTTGCTTCGCGTTGCGTTACCGATTCGATTTGACATCTAAGATAAAATATATATACTTATACGAAACATGTCATATAAAGTACTTTCAAGGTGGAGCGAAGCAAAAAGTTAGCCAACTCTCATATTTTTGCGCGCTTTGATAATTGGCTAGTATAATTTTGTTTTGTTTTTTTTTTTAATTTCTTCTGCCAAATTCAATTCCAAAAAACCGTCCAATTAAATGTTTTACTTTTATTTTTATAACAAATAATTAAATGTACAAATTACCAACCGCTTTTATAAGTAAACAAACAATGCGTGAGTGTTGTCAAAGTTTTCATTGTGGCATACAACTTTTGCTTTGCGTTTTTCTGCCGAAGGTAGAAACGTCACGCAAAGCGACCAAGTTGTATCTGACACGGCCTTAAGTGACATTTACATGGAGAAGTGGATAAGATTCAGGACTAATAAGCAGAAACGTTTAACGTGGCAGCCTGAGTTGAAAGCTTTGCGTTTTTCTGCCGAAGGTAGAAACGTCACGCAAAGCGACCAAGTTGTATCTGACACGGCCTTAAGTGACATTTACATGGAGAAGTGGATAAGATTCAGGACTAATAAGCAGAAACGTTTAACGTGGCAGCCTGAGTTGAAAGCTTAGCTCTTACAAATTGTTCTTTTTTGTGTAAATGTTTTTAGTTACGAAATGAGTGTTCCGTAGTGAAATAAAAATTGCGACATCTCTTGTAAAAATAATGAGTTATAAAACATAGTGGAAAGGTAATTATTATTTAATAACACTTTGAATTACAATGCGCGTTAATTAGTCTTATGAGGTTTTGTTTGGTCTCTAACAATTTGTTAAGCACAGCATCGCCTCTCGCAATGATTAAGCTTGTTTTAGACAGTTTGGTATTTGCTTTACTTAGTGTCGAAAAATAGGGGAAAACCTCTACATTTGGGTTATTTGCACTAAAACGGTAACACTAAAGTCTCTAAAAATTATTTTTGTTATTTTTAAGAATCTTTAAATTATAATGAACATATAAGTAAATTTTTAATTTTGTATCGCAAATGCAAAGTGATAAACATCAATTTTTAGAACCACACGACAAAACTATTTTGTTTACCACCGATCGGATCGACCCATATTAATTAAAATAACGTTTGCTCTGATTTAACTGAATAAAATTGGTTTTTAAAAAATCTAAATATTTTAGGAAACATGGAAGTAGTTGCAAACATGTATGCCAATATTGCTTGTTAAATTTAATTGCAAAAAGAAAAATAAAACAAGTTTAAAAAAGTGGTGGAAACGAGTATTGGATAGGGCCTGCAAAGCCAACTTACATCAGTTTGTTTGCAAGTAACTACGACCTTATTCCCTACTTCTACGTTTAATGACCACCATTAACGCTAAACCATTTAAAAAGAGGAAGGAAAAGAGATAGTTAAACATAAATCTAACAGAACGACTTACACTACAAGCAGTGTTGCCAGAAATTTTTTTCCGTGTTAATAAAAAATCCGATTTTTTCCTACAAAAGATATTAAACAAATTCCCTGTATATACCCCTACAAATTTTGCATTAAAAATAAAAATTTAAATTTGAAAAATATATATATAATTTTTTAATATTTTTTCTTTTTAATTGAAAATAATAATTATGAAACTTCCTTTTCTAGAGATATTTTGGTAAAATTTAAGGAAAAAACCTAAGTAAATGTAGACATTTTTTCTCCACATCTGGCAACACAGCCAACTAACACAAGTATGTACTTAAAAATAACGATCATAATAATGTTGATGATCGTAAGAAACTCTAGTTGTGAAATTTCTGTATTGTCAAGAGTAATTTTTAAACAAAAAATAATTTGTAATATTTAAAAAAAATAACATTTATTATATTTTTTGAGAGCCTAGACCCATCACCAAACCACAATTACTAAAATGTGATGTTGAACTCACTTTTAAGGTGAGATATACTTACGTGGAAAAGCATTCATCACATATTTGACCATAAGCTGTACAAACACACACACACACACACACAAACTACAAATTTATGGCATTGTTTAATTTATTATTTTTTTATTTAAAGATTAAAAAAAAATCATTAGGTAACCGCAAGTTTTTTTCTTCGTAATCTTTTTGAAAATTTATGTCCGCACATATTTATGTATCTACTCTACTCTACGAGTATAAAGTAAAATATTTGGTTTTTTATTTCACTCAAAAATTGAAATTGTATCTGACGTTTTGTATTCATTTTTTTTTGTACGTAAATTATATTTATATTCAAACAAAAAACAGTACCAAAAAGGAAAAAAAAATTGTGAAATTGTTTATCGAAAGTTACGCATGCTCAGTGAAATGTAATGACTTTAGTGTCTACATCCTGTAAGTTATTCTTTGTTACACATTTTTCTGCTTCACTTTTTTTTACACTGTACAACATGTTTTTTTTTGTTTTGGATGTGCATTCAGGCATTCGAGTGTACAATTACATACAGATTATATTTCAGCTTTGCTTTTTTTTCTAAAGGAGTATTGAAATTTTGAAAGTAATTTTTAGCAATAATCCCCTTTAGTATAAACTGATATTTGTTTAACAATTTTTAAGTTTTATTAACTTCAAAACTGTTTGTAAATAAAACACAGATTCGTAAAAAGAGACAGTTTTCTACTCAACGCGTTTTATTTTAGACTCAAGTTCTTGTAATATGAACAATCATCACTTTGATTTGCACAGAGTTATGCACAAACGATCGATGGTTGTACCATTTATCATCTTAGGGGGAGATTGTTATACATTTTTTTGCTGGTTTTTAAGCACACTGCTTTTTTCTTTAAGTAGAATCAAGAAAAACTTCAATTTTCCTAATCAATCAGTATCGATCTAGGCCCTGTAAAAAATATACATTATAGATCATAACATCAATTAAAATTTTTTGCTATTTAATTAATATTTTAATTTAAAATTTATTTCAAAAAAGAAGAAAATTAAAATTATATTTTAATTTTCTTTCAATTAAAAAAATAATTGATTCAATAATCTCATTAATTAATTAAAATTGATACAAAACTACAGCTAATTTGTTCTGTGTATTGGAACTAAAGGGCTGCGCAAAATATTCTTAATGTTCTGTGTTCTACTTCACACAACTATCAATCATATTATTTCACTGTAAACATACATAGCAAAACAAACATAACAACACATTACTCTCACCAAAACAAAACAAGCATAACTTGAAAAGTTTTTCTCTTCTACTTTGTTAGTGCTTGTATTATCAAAACAAACAGAATATCAACACAAAAACAGACAATGAAATAAAGAAACGGTAAATTATAGTAAAAGCATCGAGTGCACGTAATTAGGAATTTAAAAAATTTAAAGTGATCTTAGCTTATAACATAAATGGATGCATTAAATGTAAGCAAAATTGATTTGTTTATTTTATTTTAGTCGACCTTTATTATTATATTAGGTATAACTAAATTATCAAGCTTGATGTCTTTTTTTATTTTTATATAAAACTTTAAACGTTTATTTAACCAATATTTCTAATTAAAAAATTTTTTAATTTGTCAGTTATTGTTAAATTTGTTAAAAATTGTTGAAAATTTATAAAAATAAGGAAGAAAAAACCCTGAAGATGGCACTCAAAGGAGTGCAGAAATATTGGTTAAATAAACGTTTAAAGTTTTATATAAAAATAAAAAAAAGACTTTAAGCTTAATAATTTAGTTACCTATATTATTTCCTAAATTTTAAATAATATTTTAAAGGAACCTACAACCGAACCCATTGAAAACCACTCAAACGAAATTAAATCAAAAGTTTCTCCCTTTGCAATTTTCTCTTTGGTTTATGTTTACAATCAAAACATTCAAACATGCTTGGAATGTTCTATTTCTGTTTTAATGTTCTACTTCATCTTTGTTCTAATTCAGCTTTATTTTAGTTCAGCATTGTTCTTGTGCAGTTTTGTTCTATTCTTCTATATTTTGATCGTAAAGCAAAACAATTGTTTTTGGAAGTATGAGTTTTGTAATGAGAGAGTAATATACACATACTATCTACATTTAATGAAATTGCTTGTAAGCAATTTTTCTTGTGCTTGTGCAGCTCTTTAATTGGAACAGTAACCATGATTAAGGTAATTTCCCAGTTGGCAAAACTGCCGTCGACGACATTGGCATCAACGATTTATGCACGACATGTTCTCTGTCACTTAGAATTTCTGGAAGACAATTTTGAGGAAAATGTCGTGGACGACAAAATACTTGACATTGTCTAGTGCACTATCTTCTAAAGAAGTTTATAGACGACGACATGTTCTCTGGCCGACATTGCCTTTTGTCAAAGCCTATTCACGACCACATGACCGACATTGCCTTGTAAGGTGTCCTATATCAACTACTAAACACGACAATATGAACACATTGTCTTGTAAGCTGTCTTCTAAACAAACAAAAACAATTTGTTCTGAATAACCAAATCTAAGTGAAGAATATCAGTCAGTCAAGTCTGAGAAGTCAAAGACTAAAGCATGATTTTAAAAATATGTTCTGTTGATTATTTTTATTTATTTCTAAAGATTTATAGGCGACATCGTCGTGTAGGCTGTCTTCGACGACAAAGTGAATGCCAATGGAGTACACACGGTCATCAACGACAATTAAACGCAGACGTTGACGACAAAAAGGATTTTTTTTGGTCTATATAGTAATCAAAGACAATATGCTGTCGTCAATGTCGTTCATATTGTCATCCAAGGAAATACGGACGACAATGTCGTTCATATGGTCATCAACGACAATATGGACGACAATGTCGTGCATGTGGCCACCAACAAGTTAGGCGACATTGTCCAAAAACTAGAATTCTTCTCAGTTTATTTCATATGAAAAAGAAAGTTCATAAATAAAAAGAAAACTTCAAAAACTGAAGTTTTATGGACAAAAATTGGGGTCTTCGGAAACCCATTTAAAATAAGCATGGACAGATATACTGACGGGCGGACAGACGGGCATAGTTGAAAACTCATTAGAAAATATACTTTTTAGGATTTGCTTACTTAACCCAAATATTGTCTCCGGCAGCCATTAAATTAGTTCAAATTAGTCCTCCATCAAGATACCACAACTATATTTTTTTCTCTAGAATGGCTCGTATATGTTTATTTGATAGTTTCAAAATCGCCCGACTGTCAAGGCTGTCATCTGTTAAATATCTGTCATCTGAAGTGTTATTTATTTAGTGAAAGGTTTGCCATTTACGAATATATTTCTTTTAACAACCGAAGAACTCGTAAAAATAGGTAAAACTTACTACAAATGTGGTGGTTCAAGCTTTTCGAGCATAACAGGGATTATGGTCGTCATAATCGAACAAGTGTGCAAGGAATTGGCAAGAATGTAAAGAAGTTTAAAGAGACTGGAAGCCTTACAGATGTGCTTAATCTGTGCATCATCGCAATGTGCGCGCTGCCGAAAATATCTGAAGAACATTTACCGCCAATTCCGAGCACTATGTCCGTATGAAAACCGACTTTTTTGGCCTGCAATTGAAGATTATTGACTGGACAATATGTGGTTTCAACAAGGCGGGGCCACGAGCCACACAACAAGACCGATTTCCACAGCGGGTGATTTCGGGTTTTGGCGACGTCAATTAGCCGTTCGAAATTTTTTTTGTGGGGCTGCTTCAAAGATCGTGTCTAAGCGGATAATCCGCTAACGTTGGAGCATTTGGAAGCCACCATTAGTCAAGTTATCGCTGAGATACCGGCCGAAAGGTGCGAAAAATTGGTGGGAAACTACATAGAAAGATCGACGGCTGCAATCGACATAGAAACGGTCAATAAAATTACATTGTATTTCGTACGTAATGGCAAGGTCCAAGCATTATGTTCAATGAAATAAGAGTTTCATTGAAATCATAGCTTTATGTGTGTTTTATTAAACTTGACTTTTGAAACCGAAAAATGCATAACCTGTTATGTTAAACAAAGGACCCTATTATGAGTTACATTCGATAAACGATTTTCGCTGGCTATCGAACATCGACTATCGAATGTTAATTTGGTATTATGATAAATAAAATTGGGCAAAGCGTTAAGGGAACCCTACCTACGTTCATTAAATTTATCATACAGCCGACTACGTATGAGCGTAGTGTTGTGTTTAAATAATTATTCGTTGTTTATACTTTCAGCAGGTTATCCAGAGTCATTTATAACCAACTGTGACCAAGTACTTTAGAACACATGTGTATCTGTTAAGCAATTTAAAAAATATATATTTGAGAACCTCATACATACATACATATGAATGCAAACACACATGTGCACATACATATGTAGAAATATATAAATAATGTATGTTGAGTTCAATATGTATTTAAATTACAAGCATATGGGCAACAAGTGAAAGAGAAATCGCCAAATTTTTTTTTAAAGCTGTTTATCGTGTTACTGATATGTCCATCTTTAATCTAAAAGTTATTGAATTTTAAATATTGTTGTGAACTTCGACGCAACTTCACACACATCTAAGATAAAGCAAAATGTCAAGTTATTTATGTTTTAGCACTATACATTTTTTTTATTACTTAAGGTTCCATTAAACAGTGTATCAAATATTTTTGATAGAAAATACATATAGTGGACAAAAAAAAAATATTGTTTAGCAAAATTATTTCTACTAAAGATTCGATTTCACAAAGTATTATTGATACGTACATACCTTTGCTATAAAGTGCTACAGTACACATGTTGACAATGAGAAAAGGTTTTTAACAGGACTTAAATATTTAAATATGTTTTAAACGAATTGTTAAAAATCAAGCCAATATCTTCTATTCTTCTTGCTCTTAAGTTTAACAAATTTGAAATTATTACGTTCACTAGTTTCTTCGGAAGCGTGAAATTTTTCCCATAAAAGATGAAAAGTACTTACGGCTTTTATTATTCGAAATATTCTTTTAACAAATTTCATTACGATATGTTATTAACTACAGATTTTATAAATGTCACCAAGTGATTTAAGTTCTTTTATGAAGGAAATGAGCTGTTTATAAATATATTTCTGTAATACAAATGGTTGATTGTACCAGAATAAATTTGAAATGGTAAAATTTACAAAGAGCAAACAAATTAGCGTAATGTTAATTTCGCAGACCCATATGACAGGACTTTGGGGTCGTCAGAAAAAAGTACTAACTCCGACTCCGACTCCAAACAATTTTTTAAGTGATACTCCGACTCACGATTCCAACTCCAACTCCTGCTCTAACCTTGATGCTAACTGTATATGAGACTGGTCCATATTGGACTTGGAACTCTTGTTATACCCTCCGCCGCTAGTGGTGAATGAGGGTATACTAAGTTTGTCATTCCGTGTGAAACAAACAAAACTATTTTTAAGGAAAATTTTAAACATATTATGGTTAATTTAAACATATTATTATCACCGATAACCATATTTTGGTTAAATGTGTCCTCCATCAAGAAGGCACAACCATATTATGGCTGCCTCCGAATATGTTTTGGTCAATAATAACTAAAATATGTTTATACTTATAATAGCATGGTTGGTTTTCAACCATAGCATGTTGCTCTTGGAGAAGAAGAAAACACTATTGTTAATTTAAAAACAAATTATTGTCATATTTAACCATAACATGCTTAGAGGCAACTATAATATGGTTGTCGGTAACAATATTATGGTTACATTTACAATTGTTGAAAATTTAAGTTTTTGTTAATTATTTTTGGTTATTTTATGCCGGTCTAAAGTCGACAGTAGTAGGCAGCAGTTGAAAAAGCTTGTTTCCGTATGGAACAAAATCCTTTGTTGGCAAAAGGAATTTTTACAAAAGTTCAGGCTACAGGTACAGGCCATTTCCAGTAAGCATTCATCTTCATCAGATGAATCATCGTACTATAATTCCGTCGTAGTCATGATTTATATTAGTTTCATTTTTTAAATTTGTTAACAAAAATTTTTTATTTAAAGTGACAGCTGATAGAAAATATACTACTGTGAATAAAGTTAATCACAATAGCACTTTTTTTATCGAATGTGTGCCATAATACCAAATGAAAATTCGTTCGATCAACTAATTCGACTGCTGTCGAAAATCGAATTAAGTTCATAATAGGGCCCAAATTTTTGTTAACCAAAGAACGTGTGTGTATTTTACGAATATATGTATACAAATGTTTGTTTACCATACTGAATATTACACCGATTTGACCGATCATTACAATTCAAAGATTTTATATAAGTATAAAAAGTGTTAAAAGTTTTATAATTTATACTCTTATTTAGGAAGTTTATCTGTATGAGAGATAAATAAAATAATAACTCGACTTAATTGAATATCAAGGCGAATTAATTTTTCAGGTGGCGTTGAAACCACAGCTGTGCTACTTTTTTTTTCTAAATTAGGCCTAGTACTCTGTTCCAATTTGTAAAAAACGGTCAGCAACATATATTATTTCATACGAATAATTTGACATGTATCAATGTTACCTATCTCGTGAGTTTGCACAATTTGACGTTTTTAACTTTTATAGTATGGGACATTGTTTTGCGTATGTAAACAAAACGCACATATATTTTACTAAAAAGTTGTTTTTTAAATGAAAAATTAAATAATAATGTAAATAGGGATGAAAAACTGTTACCGATTGTGTTATTTATATTTTTACGTTCACATTTAATATTTAGTTTAAACTTTTTTTATTTGCTTAAAATTCCACGTGAAATATAAGCTATTATTTCGCAGCTATTTCACGTGGAATTGTAAAAAAAATGTTGCCAGAAACATTTCGTAACTTTTTCACAAATTGAACAGAGTACACCTCTTACAACATAATTTCATAGAAATTCCGCAGAAGTATTTTGCATAAGAGTGTTGAAAGCATTTTACGTGAAATGTAGAACAGAGTACCAGGCTTTTGACAGACGAATTGCAAAATTTGCTTGTGTTTTTGACATATCGACCAACGAAAGCAACACATAAAATATAGGCCCTAATCATGTACAACGCAGCGCAACGCCACAGAACTAACGCAACGCCAAAGAATAACATTGAAAGCACAAACAATGTCATAAATATTTTGTAATTTTGTTGTTGCTTTCTACAGAAATTCACATTTCGTTTTAAAATTTCAAACGCTCCATTGCTTGTGTCGTTGAAAATTTTAAAACGGTACATGAATTTCTGTTGAAAGCAACAACAAAATTACAAAATATTTATGACATTGTTTGTGCTTTCAATGTTATTGTTTGGCGTTGCGCTGCGTTGTACATGATTAGGGCCATAATGTTGTGTTTTTGGCGTTGCACTTGTTGTAGTATCGCCACCACTATTTACATGAATTCCCGTTTTTCAATATCAATAAACGTTTCTGAATAGAAAGCAATTGACCCAATTTAGATCAACATCGCTCATTCCTTGTAGAGTTCTCACAATAGGTTATGACATCCTAGAATTACGGGGGTTGAGAACAGTATTTGATGTGCACTGCACCACTGGTAATAACAAAATCTCTCTTTTATTTAAAATGTTAAATAAGACCACTAAGTTGAACACTTACTTGAAGTAGGTGGTTTTTAAATTTTTTTTTTTTCAAATTACAATCAGCCTTATTACTGTTCGTTCTCGTTGTCGTAAACGACTTAGTCGTTTTTTGTAGTAGATAAAAGAACACAGGTTGTGTGTTACTTTAATCTATTACAAAAAACAACTAAGTCGTTTACGATATCGAGAACCGTATTGAGGCTGATTATACAATAGTGCAACATATTTGAAATAGTTTAAGTGGCCATCACAGAATATCTAAAACCACATCTTAATCACAATTACTTACTTATTATCACTTTCAACATTTCCCGTCGAATCTTCAAATATACAGCTGTCTTTTTTTCTTAAACTTTCCTCATCTTCTTCCTTAAAAGTAAAACTAATATTATGAGGATCTTTAAGGGTCTTGAGGTTTCGCGGTAAACTACGATTTCTTAAATTAAAATTTAAAAACTCCAAGTCACTGTCACTCAATTTTAAGTCATTTTGCGCCACTAAATGTTGGCCGTTATTACGTTTTGGTGGCAAAGCTGGTTTATCTTCTTCCACACCTTCGAATGTTATTGAATTTGGCTCAGGTTCTTGACCTGTTTCGGTGTATAGATTGAAATATTTTGAAACATTTTCCGAGGCAGAAGGTGGAGTGTAGGAAGGTTTCTTGCCACGTATTAAGTCGCCCAAATGATCTTCGTCGATGCCAACACCCAGCAGAAAGGGATCATCGAGTACAGTGTGTTTGGCATTTTGTTTAGTGGGCTCGTTAAGCAATGGACAGCGACTGGCTGGAAGATTTTCCTGAAGCATTTGTTGCAGTTCCTGCTGTTGTTGCTGTTGTTTGTTTAGCAGGTGATTATTCAGGCTTAAGTTTTTTAAAGTTTCCAAAGTGTCGCGTAAGTGTTTGGTGGGTTTCTTATCAGTGGTTGACGTTGAACATGTATCATTTGTATCGCCACCGCCCTTTCGATGTCCTCTTAAGGAACGTAACAGACGTTTACTCTTCCTTAAGGTACTACCACTACAACTAGTGCCAGCATCTCCTCCACCTGAGCCTTTGGATGTATCACATTTTAAGGGAAATAAAGCCACTGGCGCTGGCTGCTGTTCTTTGGTTGTTGTTAAATTAATATTGTTTGTTATCTTTGTTGTAGATGTGTGCTTATCGGTTGCTTCATCTTCAGCATCTTCGTCTAATTGAGTTTCGATAAAATCTATGGCAACCGTATCATACTCTGTCGTCTGCTCCACCGGACTCTTGTTATTGTCATTTTCATTATTTAAGTCACTTGTTAAGTCTGTCGAATTTGTTGTTGTATCTGATATTGGTGTTGTTGCAGTTGATAGTGCCAATCTCTGGGCAGCAGCTTTACTATAGACTTGTCGATAATATTTCTGCTGATCACCGTACAAGAAACAAACACGCCACCATTGTTTGCATGCCAGCAAATTGGCGGTACGTGGTACTACGGGATCAATTGATGATGACATGCTTTCCATGTTGTACTAGTTGTTCTTGTTGTTATTATTGTTGTGGTTCCTATCAATTTCGATATTGTTATTGTGTTATTATAATTTACCCTTTTTTTGCAAAGGTGCTGTCGATGCCTTTAAGGATTTTTGTTATGAAAAAATCTAAACAAAAAATGGAAAAAATTGCTGCTAATGGAACTATTTATTGCAGCATTCTGTGGATACTTGTACTTGTGGTAATTATTTTTTGTAATAAATAATTTCTTTTCTTTTTTGCTGCTGTTTTGGAGCATTATTTTAAGAATTTTCTATAAATTTCCTTGTAACAGTCTGTAATTGAAACAAGCTTCTTGTCCATAATTAAATTTGGTATTTAGCATACATGTAGCAATATGTCTCTTATCCGGCCAGCATTCGACTTAATTTCTATGCAATTTTAAAAACTTCAATATGATAATCGTCTTTTACATCGTCATTATCATCATATGTGGTCTCTAGGAAAATAGAAAAAAATTGTTAGCGATTTCTTAATTTGACCAACATAAAATGTGGATCTCTTGTCACTTTGTTCACCTGGAATGCTTGTTTTTTGTTAATTATTTAAATAAGAACCCTTTCTGGTTTTTGTGGTTTAGTTAATTTATTTAATATAAATTTAAAGTATGAGCAAGACAGGAATGTTTAATTGTAAATAAGCCGCTTATCATTTTTAGAAGAATTTTTTACACAAATTTCGAACTTGAATACTCTAAAGAACTACTCTGCTGTAACAGAGTGTTGCAGAGTGCAACTAATTAGACCGATCAATACAGAGTTTGGTAACAATAATGTATAAAAAAATTCAAATGCGTTTGTGTGTTTGTTTCTTATCTATAGACCCCTAAGCTATAAAACCCGCCGCCAAGAGGGTTGAAATCGGGGAAAGTGCGGAATAATATTGGGAGGATGAATAAAATTAAGGGGCTTATTTTGTAAATCCCTCCACTTTGCGTTAAAAATTTTTTCATATAAATTTTTTTGAAATTTCAAAAACTTGTATGAATATATTTTTTAAATATTTTGCTACGTGATCGTGTCTATTCATGTTGAGTTGACAAACCAAACTAAACATAAATCACTTGACAGCTGACAAAATGACCGCCAGTTAAAAAAGTGCTGCCAACTAAATAGAACTTTAAAAACTCTTAAAATTCTCTTTAATTAAATCAGCAATATACCAGTTTGTTTCATGGCTAAATTGTAGTTTAGGTTGACACACATGAAGTGTACCATGCTAGTATAATATACACACCCAATGTCTGTCAGGGGTTTTACCAACTGTTTTTTTTCCAAAACTTATCTCTCTTTCAATATTTTCATTCGCTCGTTTTTGAGCTCGAAAAGCTCTATGTTGGCATCAGTGATTCCAAGTAATACACAACAGGTTATGTTATTATGATGAAATACTTCTTTACCGATTTTGTGTGAAATGAAAGAGTAGAGAAAACTATGTCACAATTTAACAGAGGATAGATATGACAACTGCATATTGTGTCCATGCAAAAGAGTGGTTCACTTAAGAGGAACCGATGCGAAATAATATGAATATAATGTGAGCTAAATTTCCTCGGTCAAAGTTATTTGGTACGGCCGCTATAGTACAAGTCATATGTTTACCGATGTTCAACAGGTAACCATATGACTTCAACACTATCTATATTATTTTTTTTAATGGTTGGTCCAACCATGACGCACGATGTTAATTGTGAGTCACACTTTAACGTTCAGTTTTTTGTACAACTTAATTTGATATTTTTTTAACGAAATAACTCCCTAAATTGTATTATATTTAAGTGAATTTTTATTTTACAAAATTTATAAAACTCTCTGGTTGTCTGTCCATGTTACCTTGGGCGCAAAGAACAGCTCGCAGTTTCGAATATAATTTAATGAAAATTTGTGCATATTTATAAATTGTCATAAGAACAAAACCAAGACCGAGAATCGGTCCATTATTTCACATGTCTCCTATATAAATTTCTTTCCAAAATGTTCTTTGTGCCCTTAAAGTATCCTATTGGTATTTAAAATTGAAAAAAGGTTCCATTTAAAATTACGAAATCTCTTTAAATCAAACAAATCGTATTTAGATGTTGATTATTAAAAAGATTTGGCAACATTTTGGTTTGCCGAAGCCATGATTAGACATGAGTCCCAAAAATTTACAATTGCGAAAATGTGTCTTCATATAATGTGGTGTAGGGTATCAAATGTTTGGGCTTGACACACTATACTTTCTTATTTGTTTTTTATTTTAATTTGGTTTTACTAGAAATAATTGGATCTGAGATTTGGAGGAACTTATGAAGTATATCCCGATTCGATACTTTCCGACTATATTTGCACCACATTCACGCCAATCACGTTAGTGCTGCCCATTTTTAGCATACACAAATCAACACAAAACAGAAATGCAGTGCATCAATAACAACGACAACGATGACAAAACAAATTAGGGACAAGAGCCTTGGTTTTTTATATAGTGACTTTTTTCACAATTTATTAAATAAAAGGGATTGGCGCAAAAACGCATAAGTTTTTATTTCTGGTTATGGAATCTAACATATCGCACTGAATCAACATGAGGGAATTAACTCAAACTTTTTATTTATTCACTTTTTCGAAAAAATTGAACCGTTATATTCATATCTACAATTACTTAACAATTTTTACTTTTCAATGACTACTTCATACCATCTGCATTACATATAAGTAGTTCAGTAATGGCTGATACATGAGCACTCGATTAACGAAATTTATAATTAATTCATAAAATGCATTTAAGGTTTTATTTACAAAAATATAATACTTAATCGATTTTAATTACAAATTTGTTCTTACAATTTGTTTTTTTTTTTTTATTAATTATAAATGAAGAAAAATTTGTAATAGATTTGAATTTGAAAATTTTTTTGTACATACAATATATACACTTCCTAAGGTAAAAAATGTAATAAAAAGATACAAGATAATAGTCTGGAAGTGTATAAAGTCATTCCTAAAAATTTAAGGAATAGAACTATTACAAAAAGCTTTTTAAAATACATAGCTGAAATTTAGCTTATAGAATAAACTCGAAAAATGTTGAATATCATAAAGTAGCTTATGAAAAGAAATAATTCCCAGATTCAATTTGTATAAAAACTACACAACTCAATCAACCAAACGATATTATAACGATATCGTCTGGGTGATATATATTGTAATTTATGGTATTTAAATTGTACCTTTTCTTATACAGTACTTTTCGCTAATAGTTCATTCCGCTCAAAGGCCAAATCGGATTAAAGCCAAAACTGTCATATTCACTTGCAGACTTTTTTAATTTCATATAAATTATTTGCTTTAAGGTCCATTTCGCTTGTAGTCCATTTTGGCTTGCAAGCCACATTTTCTTTGCATGCGTTCCTAATACTTTA
Organism: Pollenia amentaria; assembly: GCA_943735925.1. NCBI lineage: Eukaryota > Metazoa > Arthropoda > Insecta > Diptera > Polleniidae > Pollenia > Pollenia amentaria. The sequence continues at coordinate 103,485,818 of OX031010.1, read as the reverse complement.
TGCAAAAAAAAAATCGCTTGCTGTCCACTCTGGTTTTTTTTTAATATTTTGAAGCAAACTGGCAATTTTTTTTACCTTTTTGGCAACTTTTGCAAATGTCAAATTTTGGTTACTTCATTCAAATAGCAAAAATGAGTAAATGCGTTATATTGAGTGGTTTTATTAAAAAATATATTTTTTATATAGTTCAAAATGTGGATTATACTAGGATTCACTTATAATCCATAAAATGGCGTATAAAAAATATCGGTTATAGTCAAAATTCGCTTATAGTCCACAAAAGTTGTGCAACTATAGTAATGGACTATAAGCGAATAGTACTGTAATATCGTTTTTTTCATGAAAATATCACATCGTTCTTGCAATCAAATCGTAGTCTTGTTTATTTGGTATGAATATGTCCTAAATGCTGGGTGGTCAAATTTTGCACTAGAAAGTGTAAATTAAATTAAAAACAATTTGTTTGACCAATTCAGCTTTGTTTATAATAATGTGAAGTACATAGTTTTAAGCGAAAGCGGTAATGACTTATTTAACTCCCTTTTTGTAAGCGAATGCGGTAATGACTTATTTAACTCCCTATTCGTAAGCGAGGGTGGTAAGTATTTTTTTTTGTTTTTTTTTTATTATTATTATTCCAACACTAATCCCGCGAAGCTCTTCGTTTATCTGCAGGAGACCAGAATCTCTGGCGGGAATCGAACCCGCAACCCCGGAACGGATATACTAGCTATCTACCAGATAGCCTACCGGGGCACCCCGGTATTGACAGGACGTAAACTCAATAATTAGATTACGAATTGATTAATTTTTATTAGTTCATATTCTAAATATATGAAGATTCATTAAATAGATAAGAAAAAATAAGTTTTTTTTCAATGTAGCGCCAACCCAAGAGCGGGTTAAAACTTTTTTTACCGGACTGGAAAAATATTAATAGGATACCTTAACAAAAGCAATGAGTGTTGGTTCAAAATAGTTGGAATTATATAAACAGAAAATAAATGTGCATCACATACTTCAAAGGTTGGGCTATGTTTTTTTTTTATTTCTATTAAACCGATTGTTCTGGGTTGCAATCCCAACCTGCTTGGGAGAACAAGAAAAGATTTAACACTAGAATAGTGATTTTATCTTGAGCCGGTCAAATATGAGCGTTATTTAAACAGCCTTAGGATGTTACATCATATAGATAAATTTAATGCTACAAATAAAAAGTTTTTTTTTATGCATCAGATCGTGACAGGAAATGATAAATAGAATAAATCTTATTCAAAAGCATAAAGCGGTCCATATACTTGCATTTAACTTGTTAAATTTTTCGTATTGTACAATAATATGCGTACGTGATATTCGAAGGTGGCACAATATATTGGCAACAAAAAAGAGACTTGCTTCTTATTGCACAACGTGCTGACAACCTTGTAAAATGTTGATTTGGTTATGAGTTATGTTTTTAATAAAAGTTGCGTCACATTTTAATTGAAACCTTTGTGCCAGGCTTCGCCAAATTAGTCTCAGGTGCAATCAGTCAAAAGAAAAAAATTAAATTTTTCAAACAAATGGAAGAGTAATTTCATTATCCAATAGCTCCCAGGCCTCTTGGTTTTAAATATGTATATAATTTATTTTTGGATATTTTTATTTTTTGCCTGGGTGCCATTATGCACTTATTGCATTATTTAGGGCGAAATGGAAATAATATTGCGAATAACACATACAATAATATTGTATAATGGATGGGCCGCTTAAAGGGTGTATTTTAGGCGATGCAAAATAATAAAATAAACTTCAAAAAATATCCGCCGCGTTATATAACGAACTGTATCTGTTGGGATCAGAAGGTGTCTGGTATTTTAGTTTCCGGAAACTGTTCAAATTATTTTTAGCAAACGAACATTCTTCCATTTGCATATTTAGGAATGTTGTCCACTAAATGCCATCGCATATGAGAAAATAACTATTTACCATGACAAAGCAACAGGGCGGCCATATGCTCCTTATAGAAAGTTAGGAAATTATATGTATATAAATATGACAAAGCAACTTACGAACGAGTTGCTGTACTAAAAAAAACTATTTAGAAAAATCGGATTGGATGCTTAAACTGATACGATTTGTTACGTTGTCTGACTTCAAATTCTATACAGAAAAAAATAGAAATTGATTTCAATTTATAAACTTGTGATATTAATAAAAAAAATTATTAAATCTGCACCAGTAAACAAATTAATAATATCAATTAAATGATTAACTTAAATTTTTAGGTTAAACCAATTTTATTTTTGATTAATGTTTTAATTGGTGAAAAAGTTTGGAGAATTTTTGCTCTGCATTTTCATTCAAAAGTATTTAAAATTGGTTCAATACGTTGCTGGTATATGTCTCAATTTTTAGAGAGAATTGTCTTTTTTACCAGAAAGATATGAAAAACAGCAGCAAATTATACCCAATATTTTGATTGACAAAGTCATTTTTTTTTTCTATAAAAAAAACCGATATTTGTATATTTGGATTATATTAAAACAGGAAAAATTTATTAGTTAAGCCAATACTACTTATTAATATTAAATCAAGTTGTATTCAAATAAGCCATCATTTTTGTTACAAAATAGAAATAACGTTATAACCATCTTAACTGAACAATGTAATAATAGAATATTTATAAAATGATATTAAACAATTCAAAAATTTAAATACTGTCGAACTTCTCTAGAATGAATAGGCATTTTTATTTTAAATAATAAACGGTTATCCGTTTAAACAGTTTGCTTCATCAATATCTGTAAAAAGTCAGGCCCGAGGCCTTTTGTGTTTGCGAATTCCCAAATTATATTTTACTTTTCTTTCTGTACACAGTGTTGCTAATGTGCGTAACAGAAAATTAAAAAAAAAAAAAAATAATCAGCCCAATTATGAATTAAAATTCGCCGGGAGTTTTTTACCATCTACCATTTTCCTATGTAAATTCAATTGTAAAAATGGGAAAAGGGAAAAACTCCCGAGAAATTTTTATTCATAATTGGGTTGAATAACTCTTTGTTAAATTTATTTTATTTTTCTTTTAGCTTTAGTACATATATTTACATATTAGGGTATTCATTTAATCGGGCTTTTGCTTTCATCGGTTAATCACTCGATTAAATAACCGAGGTTTTGGTTTAAACGGTTAATTTTTTTAGTAAAAAAACCACAATAACATAACAAACATAACAATTCTTTTTGAACTAAAACGAGCAAAAAAAAAAAATAATTCATAGATATTTAATACATATTTTTTTAATTAATAAATATTATGTATTAGTTAAAAAATAGGCTGTGTGATAATTTTATTAGTTATTGTAATAGTTTAAGGAGATCTTATAAACTTATCTTTTAGACAAATAAGTTGGTTTAAAAGTTTAGGATTTAAGTGATTCCTTTCATTAGTTTTGATGAAACTTGACTTGGCAAAAATTCTTTCATTTAGGGCCATTATTACAACCTAATGATAAAGTTGCTGATAGTTAACGTGAACAATAGCTATCTTGAACGGTAAAGTGACCAATAAGTTTTTTCCATTATTACATCTGTCCGATAAAATAAAAAATGTAAATTATATACTGTGGCAAAATTGCAGTATACCGACTACTTTTGGTTGTTTAAAATACGTAGTGGCAACGACTTAGTTTTGTTTAATTTTTTAATTGAAAACAAAAGTTTATATCTTGTGCTTTATTTCGGTTTTTATTTAAAATTGTTTTGTTTTTTGTGTTTATAAACGCTGTCTGTTGTACATTTTTTTAATTTTAAAAGTGACATAAAACATAAAACTGTTATTGAAGTTACCATATCTTCAGCAGAAAATATGGCATCTTCAAGTTCTTAAAGTTCACTTGTAAAGTTACCATGAGGACAAACCTGATGTTAGCTTATCAGTCACTTTTAAGGTTAATGTAAACTTGTAATAACCAAAAACTATTTATCTGTCATATAGCATCCTAAAAATAACTATTTGTAAGTTGTAATAGTGGCCCTTAGAGAGAAATCGAAAGCAACTCATAATACAGAATATCTTATTTCTCAGTCCTCTTCCTGGATTTCTCGAAACATATAATATCTTTCATTATGCCATTTGAGTCCTGTTAAATTTTTTAAATGTTTAACACTTCTAACTGTTTCGGTTAATTCTTTTATTTAATTAATATGAGAAAATAAGAGAAGAAACAAATACTAAACACATATATATAAAAAGTAAGTAAAACAAAAAGCTGTTGACAGCAAACACTTATTTAAAATGAAGATCACTGAACACCTCCTTTGTTTGAATGAACAAATATTGTCTAAAAGAATACAAAATATTCAAAATATTGTTACATCGGTTAATCGATTAATCGACTGAAATTAACCGGCTTAATCGTTAACCGAAAATAGCCAATTTTAAATTAACCGATCAGTTAATCGGTTAACCGAATGAATACCGTAGTATATATGTACATGATATGATGATATTTACATATATCAAAGTACATTTAATATTATATAATTTATGTTTAAAAAATTTGTTCGTTGTAAAGAAAAATTTACCGTGTGGAAACGCATTATAAGGAGATCAAAATAAGTGGAACAATTTTAAATCAATTCATAATAGGATACACGGTATTTTATAGAAGTTTGCCATTAAGAAGTTCCACTGTATAGACCATTCATTAATTAGTTGATGTTATTTAAAATCTAGAAAAAAAAATTCAATAAAATTTTTCTTAAAACTTTTTTTATATTTTTTAAAGGTGATATTTAATCTACATCATAGATACTTTTTAGTTGACAGCAAAAAAAAATTTATTTTTATTACATTTTAAAAATGTCATCACAAAATGAAAACAAAAGCCAAATAAAATATTCAAAATTTCTCTTAACCGAAAGTGATAAGAACCAATTCGTGTATCCATTCATGGACACAATAAAGTGGTTAACGGTAAATAGAAAATTACAACAACATAAAAAAAAACTATATTCCAAAAAAGTAAAATCAGAAAATGCCTTTAAAAATAAGAATATATTACATTGTTGTTAAATATTTCTAGTACCATCATGCCTCACAATGTCAATGCATTAAAGTTGCATGCTGCTTTCATTTTACAAACACAATAGAATCTGTCTTAAAAAAAAACAAAAAACACACACTCACAACTCAGGCTGTATTAAGTAGTTTTCATTGAAATCCCAGCTTACAAAAAAATGAGATGTGTATAAAGAGAAATTTATTGAGATTATGAGGTTTTGATTTCGTTCCTGTTTTGTTTTTAAGTAGCAAAGACAAAAACAAAAAGATCTAAACTGAAATTAAAATTCATTATCAATTCAATCAATACAGAAATCGTTTTTCGTTTCACACATGCACAAAGCGATTTCGTAGGAAACGCACAGTTAATGTTAAATCTGAAAAAGAATACGAATCGATACTTGCGGATAGATGGACGGATGAGCTAAAAACAGATAAGAATGACTCAGGGGACTGATGATGTTACTGATTATGTGTTTGGGATTTATGTTACTTCAACACTTGATCACGTACCTTTTCATGTGTGCATTGAGTAATGGATGCGAAAATTGCCGGTGAAAAGAGTGTTCAAAATAAATACTTTAAATTCAACTTAAAAGATGCGTTTGCAATACATTGAGGCATTGAAATAGATCGGTAATTGTAAGTATATTATATTTTATACATAATTTGCAAAGAATCTTCTATGATTATTTATGTGGCAATCGGTAATTAAGCAAATTGTCAAACATAACCTCAAACTTTTTTCTATTCATAAAAACATTTTTAATTCAAAGTATTAAATGTTAACAAAAGTCTAACCAAGAAAACTAAAAATGAAAAATATCTCTTTATTATGGTGGTATTCATAAGGTAAACATGCTTTTTTATGTAACAGACAATAAAACAGCTAAACAAACATAAAGTGAACCAGACAGATAGACATAGATATCAATGATGTGCTGTCTCAGCCCATCATTAATACTGGCAATTTACATTTGAAATATAAACGTGCTAAAAGTTAGTTTGATCTAACCATGCGCCGAAGACTTTGCAACAGAATTGATTGGTTCCTACATACAACATCATTGCAACATTCAAGTCAATCAGTACATAAAAGGTAATAACATCAATAGCACAAAAAAACTTAACAACATTTCAAAAAAACCACAAAACATCCCATTTAAAATTGATAAACTCAAGTTTAGATACTGGAGTCTGTAGGCACTAAATGTTAAATTTACCAACTTTTAGATGAGAATAAAAATAAAAAATAATCGTTGTCTAATCGATGAAAAACGCTATTATGTTACTCTATTTGATAGGACAGATTTAGAGTAGATCTTATAAGAAAGATAGAACACTTTTACCTTTTTGCTCCCGCTGTTATAATCACTGTCATTTAGACTTTATTGATTCTGTTATTGTTTTAAAAGTGTGACACTTTATGCTGACTTCCACGCTGGGTCTTAAAACCGGTTTTCCAAGCAAAAGAATAGAACTTGCAGATTATATTTTAGTGAGGAGTTTTATAAGAACGTTTTTATACGCTTTATGTTTAACCGTCCAGTCTTGAGTTTTTAGAAGAGGATTGACGTCTAATACCTGTATCGTGAGAATCAGCACTAACAAAACGATATAATTCTACAAGAACGGCTGTCTCTTAGTAGATACGGAGAACTCAAAATTGGCAGCACTGTCTTCTGTGAAAGTTTCGGATGTTTTAAGGCCATGTCAGATAAAACTTTTGCTTCGCGTTGCGTTACCGATTCGCTTTGACATCTAAGATAAAATATACATACTTATACGAAACATGTCACATAAAGTACTTTCAAAGCGGAGCGAAGCTAAAAGTTAGCCAACTCTCATCTTTTAGCGCGCTTTGACAATTGGCTAGTATAATTTTCTTTTGTTTTTTAATTTTTTTTACCAAATTCAATTCCAAAAACCCGTCCAATTAAATTTTTAACATCTATTTTTATAACAAATAATTAAATGTACAAATTACCAACCGCTTTTTTAAGTAAACAAATAATGCGTGAGTGTTGTCAAAGTTTCCATTGTGTCATACACCTTTTGCTTTGCGTTTTTCTGCCAAAGGTAGAAACGTCACGCAAAGCAACAAAGTTGTATCTGACACGGTCTTTAGGGTTAGTTTGGCTTGGCAATTTTTGCATGGTTAAATGCCTGTGCCAGTAAACAGAATTGTTGCATTTGGAACGATGATAATGCTCAAGCCATTGTCGAAACACGGATTCACTGTTTGGTGCACATTATGAGTCGTTAGAATCATTGTTCCATAAAATCACCTTTGACTCTCGTTAGAAACTTAATCGGCATTGAATTGTAGGAATTATACGCTTGAAAGCACGTAGAATATAAAGACCTCCTATTAAAATTGATTAAAGAAAATTATAAGCATACTTATTTGGGGAAATTTTCTGAATATCTAAAATTTAAGGGTGTAAAAAATTGGTACTTATTGTCGGTCTCTTTCCTGAAAACGAAAAATTAAAAACACTGTGCTAGAATTTGACACTTTTTATGAGACAAGCGGTGGACCTTACGTTTTAACCTAATTCGGGTACGCTCAATCCAGAGGTGCTAACCGTTTTTTAGGTAAGTTCTTGTTTTCGAGATATACAATTATTTCGAAATGGAGGAGGTTGTACAACATATGTTCGCGTAACTAAAAAACGGTTTATTTTATTCAACAGCTTAAACAAACCCGAAATTCCGCAATAAAATTTCCTTAAAGAAAGTTTTTTTGTCCTTAACATTTTCCCAAACCATACTTGCCCTTTATTTCACTTCTTAGGGAGGCTCCCATACAAATATAGCGTTTATGAAATTCTTAAATTTAATTATAATTTTTCGTATTTAATTAATTTGAATTATTAATGGCTCGTTTTGCTTGCAACTTCGCTTTTATATGGCTAGAAAAAATTAGAAGAATGACTGCATTTTCCAATATTTTATGAATTTTTAACAAACAATAATTTCGAAATTTTCCTTTTTTTTTATAAAACGACTAAGTATATTAGAAAAACCTTTCTTGAAGCACATTGTATTGCGGAATTTCGGTTTTTTAGTTACGCGAACATATGGTGTGCAACCTCCTACATTTTCGAACCAATATAAACAAGCTGAAAAGCATGGTCAGATAAGCATAGTTATATGATACCCTACACCACTATTCCCTTTTTTGAACCTACTAGAGAAAAAAATTGTTATAACATCTAGATTAATATGCACACAAAAAAAGTTTATTTGTGTCTTATTTTATCTGAATACTTAAATCAATATAAAATTTATTAGTTTTAATGTAATTTTCGGATGGATGCTTATGATCAATTCTGGATCTACCTTCAATATATTTTTTTTTTCGTTTAATTTTTAGCTCAATACCAACACTCAAAGTGATTAAATTTTTTATTTAGTCGTACGATTTTTCAAAAAAATACTGTGTGATAATAAAGTATAATAGTGTGACCACTGTTGCAAGAAGTGCAGATTTCTCTGATTTGTGCGATTTGCAGAGTTTTGCTGTCAAATTGCAGATCTTTTGTTATAATATTTGATATTGATATTATTTTTTGTGACCAACTTTTTAAAAGACTTGATTTTAAAGATCAATTTAAATGTTTAAAAGAAATAAATCCAATTATTTTAGTTAATGGTGAGTTGAACTCAATATTTGAAATTGTTCAACAGCTTCCAAATTCGAAGAAGATATGCAAACATTTGACTCTGAGTTTAGAGAGCTTAAGCTACTTGATTAACAAAATTTGATAAGTAAAAACAACAATGTATTACAAGTTTTGACTCAAGAATATTGTTTCCAAGTTTTGCCTTCTTATTCAGAATATATTTGTTTTGCCATATTCATCAGCTAATGTGGAACGAATATTCAGGCAAGTAAATATAAATAAAACAAAGCAAAGAAATCCTTCAGATAAAGAATCGCTTGAAGGAAGGTTGTGCACAAAAGACTTTCTTAAATTGCAAATATATAAAATTAAATTTTACGACAAATGACTTCTAAAATTTACAATAAATAAATGTATAAAATTATTTTAAATACGACGATATAGGGTATGTACAATTGCCGTATTCTCAAAACCCCTTGTATAGTTATATATATTTAATATTGTATAAAAAACGAATTGTGAACTATGAATTTTCATATAACATTCAATTGATACAACGATACAAGGGGTTTTGTGAATACAGCAAATGTATTTGGATATGTTTTATGTAAAAATTATGCACATTGTGTATAAATATTTTTGTCTCATTGGTATATATCAAATTTTGATTCAAATATACCAAAAAATGTTAAATATCAGCTTTAGTTTATTGCATGAATTCGAAAATAAAAACAAAATCAACCCCTAAATAAAGTATTTTAATTTCCCAGATTTTTTGCAGATTTTTAAATTTTTTACAGATCTTTCAGCCCAATTTTGCAGATTTATTAGAACATTTTTTTTTGACAATTCTGTCTTACTTGCAAATGTTATTAACAATTTTCAAAAAATTATAGATCATATGCGATCAGAGTTGCATTCTCTTGGTAAGTATCTGAGTCATATGATTTAGCATATTTTTTTATGTGATAAAGTGCCATCGACAACAGAATTTGCAGACTTTTTTATGTATAATCCCAGCTAGCGGAGGCTGTTTGCTAGACGATAGTGTTTAATATACAACTCCTAAAAGTATCTTCTAATGATTATCTGACGAGCAACAATAACAAAAACATCCGAATTTTTTGTTATTAATAACTTTTTTTACATTTTCTGATACTGTCGTCTTTAAATCTTGGAACGAGACTTTTCCGACTCTCTGTATGAGTCATATAACAATTATTGAGCTACCTTAATAAGAGCATTTTTGAAACATGAAAATTCTATTGTCAATAAAATTTCAATAAAACAAACCAAAGATTTTCCAACTGGATGGTATTGAATTCGCGATCTTAAGGTTTGTTTCGTATAGATTGTATGAATATTAGAAGTTCTGACATGAAAAAGACATTTGACGGTCTTATTTCGGTAGCTCAGTTATACGGGTTAGCATTTCACGAGTTGTAAGAGAATCCCTACATGAGTCTCATACGATTACTAAAACGCTTTCTGAAAGACTCTTTAGATAATCTTTAGACACATCTTAAACGATTTTGTTTACGATTAATAAAAGCGTTTTTCGCTGTGTTGTAGAAGTATCTCACAGAGAATTCAGTTTCTACCGTGCAATGAATCTTTCTAAAAATGCGCTCGTCGATGATCAAAAACGCTCTTAATGAGATTCCAAGTAGATAAAATTCTGTCAGATTTGTGTGTGAATAAAACCTACGATTGTGTAGGATAGTGAAACTCGGCCTTTGTAATGCATTTCTTTCTTTAACATCAATATCTATTTACTGAATCTGCCTTATGTAGGCTTAAATTAAAAATTAAAAAAATAAAGTCTAATTCTAGGCGAACAATAATGGTTAGACGATGCTCGACAAGCGGGGTGAAAGAGCTTTGTTAGCGTTTAGAGTTGAGAAAGAGTCTTTGCAAGCGTACGTGAATTATTTTCAAGGTATATTATATATTTTCCATGGAGTTTGCAAAATTGATCTTTTACTAGTGGAATCCATAAATCTCTATGAATGTTCACATTACCACATTGCTCAGGTCATGATTCTAAGAACTGTCGATTTTGTCCCCTGTAGAAGTTTGATACTTGAATTGCTAGATGTTCCCCATAATTGAATACTTTATATCCAAATCGGTTTCAAAACGGTTTTAATCATGATGAATTTTTAGTTCTGGTAAAACTTAGATTTGACAAGTTTGGAGACTGTTAACTTAAGGTGAAGTCTCTTGGCTTCTGTGTATATGTGGACGCCAAATCAGCGGTATATCCAAATGTATAACAAGGTTTGTAACAAAATCAGACTGTTGTATTGTAACTTATAAGTGTAAACGTAACGTGTCTACTTTTTAACTAGTTTCCTCGAATTCGCAGATGTAGTAAAAATATTTTTCGTGAGTCGTACTTTTGTGGGGGCTTTGCTGAAACAGAAACCGTTCCCGAAAAAATTATAGGCTATATAATAACGTTTTCAAAAAATCAGTTTCTAGCTGAAGGTGATTAAAATACTAACAAAATTAGAAGGCTTTTGGACATATTTTTTAATGGACAGATTCTTATGATTTTCAATAGGTTTCGCCCTTTCGACGCATAAAATAAAATTTGGTTGAATTCATTTAATGTCTAAATGCAACCAATAAATGGCTTAATTGTCAGCACTGCTTTCCACTTATTCTATGTAAGTGCAGGGTATAAAAATGAAATTTTTATAGACGATTTAATTTTTTTAACTAAGTAAATGCATTTTAATTTTGTTAAGAATTAAAGTATTTTCAAAAAGAAAAAAAAAACATTAGGATAGCCTATTCTATACAAAGTAAAACATAAAAACAACAGTAGACTAAATAAAAAAAAAATGGCCAAAAGCATTAAATACGGAAGTAATCGGTCGATATTGAATCGTGAGCTTTTGAAGTTTTTTTCTGTTACCTTTTTGTAGTATTAACCAATTTTAGTCTATTTTGTGTTTTTTTCTGGCTTTTTATTCTTTGCTTTTTTTTGCTTAAAAGTAGTTGCAACATTGAAATAAAACTGAAATACTAGCCAAGTTCTTTTGCTACATCGCTTTTTTTTTGTTTTGCCTTGTCTGCTACTGCAACAATTTATATTTCCAAAACAGTATTCAGGCTGCAATCAACAACAATCAGTAGGAATTGGAAATGAGTACCTTTAATAATAATAAAATTTTAACTTAAACCGAAAATGTATTGAAAAAAACCAGAATAGTAAAGTCAATTTTGATTAAGTCACGGCCGGTAATGGATTTTATTATACAAATTGTAATTTTTGTCCATTTTTTTGTTCGTTTTGTTTTTTATTTTTTATTTTGTTCTCAATGCAGTTTGTAATTTTAAGAAATTCAATTAAAATTTTGTCTATAGATTAAGTATCAAAACAATAATTTTTGTTTAGTACGTGTACTAAAAAATAACTATTTCTTTTTTTATGGTTGTTTAACAATATTGAAAATTTTTTTGAAACTTTTGCTCTTGGCATTGTTATTTTTAGCAATTTTTTTAAAATGAATTTTCTTTAGTAAAAACTACAACAACGACAGCAGCTTATTAACTTAAAGAAGCATTTTAGCACAACTTCATAAATCAACGCTAATAGTTTCTTAACACGAGCATTTGATGTTTCTTTCCACCTTCTTTTAGCACGACCACAACCAACAATTGCGTATGGGAAGAGGTGAGTCAAGTCAATGGTTTGGTGTGTGTGTGTGTATATCAGTATGAAGTGTTGTGTTTTCTTTTTGTGGCAAAATCCAAAGCAGACAATAGTGCGAAACAATACTACAAATTTTGGAATACTTTTCATTCATTTTACTTTTAGAAACTGTGTTTCTATGAGTCTGTGTTAGTTGTAGTAATTTAGTTTAAGTGGGTAAATCGTTCCAAGCTGCCCACTCTAAAATATAAATACAAGTTAAAGTTTAAATTGAAGTTTTCTAAATATTTTTTATGGGCTACTGTTAACCATAATAATTGTGGGTTTTTGCAGTTGGTGGAAGGTGTGCCACTTTCTCAACAAAAATATTAAAATTTGTATTATTTTTGCTTAGAACTTTGTTTTAAAACACAACTTATTTTAACTTAAATTAATTTTAGAAAAAATCTCTTAGCGACTTTTTATACCTGCACCACAATAGTGGAGAGTGTACTATGCTTTTCTGCTGATTTGTGTATCACATAAATATATTGGTTCACCTTATAGTATACCGATTGACTCAGAATCACTTCCTGAGTCGATCTAACGATATCCGTCCGGATGGCCGGCTGGCTAGCGAGTTGTCTGTCCACGTAATCTTGTGCTCAAGGTACAAGTTGCGATTTTTGAAATGAAATTTAGTACACGCATTTCAATTGTTATAAGAAAGAAGCCTACTGGAAATGGTGAAACTCGGTCCATAATGGCATATGCCCCTATACAGACTTCTTTTCGGAAAAGTCGTTGTATTTAGATTAAACTTGATCCAAAAACATCTAATTACAATATAAATCGTCTTACCAATTCTTTTCTTTAAAGTTCCATATTTGGCAATAGCTCCAAAGCAATTACTACTCCCGAAAAAAGCTGTTAGTACCACAACTTCCTTAAAAATGGTGGTATTCATATAAAACATGGCAACGGAAGCTTTTGCTCTGGTAGGTCCAAAATTGACTATATAAAGACCCTCAACAAACGAACAAGTCTCATATGGATGTTGATAGTTAAATAATATTCGGCACAAAGAATTTCTATATGAATCTTAATCTCATATCATGGCTTTATTTTTCCGGGTCCATGATTGGCTCAAATGGGTCCCAAATAGGTTACAATTTCGAACATTATTCTTTATATATTGTGGTGTAGGGTATCAAATTGTCGGGCTTGATCAACTATACTGTTCTTAGCTTGTTTCTTTTAACAAAAGTTTTTCTTGAGTTTGAAAATAATAAACAAGTTTATTGACTCGATTAAAACTTTTTAGTAGTGAAGATAGAAAAGATTTTTTTATGTATTATGGGACTATTAATAAAATGTGTAATAAAGTTACACTTATCTTTACGAAAATGTTTTGAAAGTATCCTGAGAAAAAAACTTTTCCAAAATTCTAAACAAGTTTCTCTTCTGAAAATTTTTTGAATTCAACTATTTTTGTTATATAAGAGCTGCAGCCGAAACTCTCACTGATCGTCATAACTCTTGTTTTTTATATTTTTAAATGCTAAAAGTGAAATAAAATTGGTATACACCCCAACTCAGCCTCCATGTTCGTAATGAATGTTTATAATTCAAAAGACCTTTTCAATAAGATGGTAACAATGCTAAATACTGAATAATTGTAAAAATAAATATTGAAAAGCAAGTCAACTGTCAAAACTTGGACATTTTATATAAATACTTCGTCCGTAATTTTGTATAGGCCTCTTGAATCTGATAAAAAAAAAATTTATGGGGCCAAAATTTAGCACAAAAAACTGGAATGTAAATCTTAAAGATCTCAGTAAGTCTAGGTTTGTATGCTTAAACTTTTGACAGCTCAACTGCTTTTCAATTCCCTTTTAAAGTTGTAAATATGATCACACGCAGTAATTGGTTTCCATTTTATGCGGTTAAAAATGCTTCAAAACAACAACACTATTATTCACAGCGAATCAAAAGTATAACATTTACAAACAGCCGCAAAGCGTGCAGAACGAGTACAAGCATCTCCGTACCAATCCCCTTTTTTTCTTTCCTCTCGCTCCTAAAAATTTAAAAATTGAGCATCAAAAGTTAAAACGTAGACGAAACTAGTGCATTTAAATTTAAAAAAACATTATGTACGTCATAGAAGTAAATGAGCACAAACATGATCACACAAATACATGTATGTGGTATGCTGAATGTTTGTTTACATTTAAATATCTTTACTACAATGACGTAAGGATGAGAGTAAAAAGTTAACGGACCTGCGCAATGCCTTATCTTGCTTTCTTTGTTTCATGGTATAAACCTAGACTAGTTTCGTTATTTTGTAAATTTTTTTTTTGAGTTTTTCTAAATTTGTACTAAAGTAAAAGCTTTTGCTGGACTATTTCATTTCCCGAGAGAGCGAGGAAAATTTTTGGAATTTTCCAGCATCCCGGAATTTACGGTTTTAAGAATAATAAAAAAAATTTTATAATTTTTAGCAATTTTTTTAATTCATCTAATTTTCAATGCTGGGAGTCATTAAATTTTTAGTTTATTCTTTAAAATTAATAAAATGGCCTGTTCGCCATTCTATATAAAATATTTTTTTTTAATTTTAGATTTATTCCAATTTTTCAACGTGTTGAAAATTACTAATTAAAATTGAATTTTAAAATTTTTATTGTTAAATTGCAATTTTGAGGCAAATACGGTTCACAGCTGGTGTAATAGTTTTCAAAAGTATTACTGCTTTTCGATAAAAAAAAAATTTTATTGTCCCATTTTTATTTTGTAGACTACATAAGAAAAGATGTTGGATAGGCCATGTTCGTAAATACCTCACTGCGCTGCATATGCAAATTTTAATGTCCTAAAATACTTTGCAAAAGCAGATGACGCGGCACAAGCAAGTGTCAAATACAGAGTAGAAAAATGGCAACAGCTTTTAAGGATCATCAGCAACCTTCTGTCTTATTTTATTTGCATTTTAAAGAAAAGGAGTATTTATTACAATTATTTATGCAAAAACTTCCAAATCATACGCTAATCTTAATCCAAATAACTCAAACAGAAGAAAATGTTTTCGAACTTAATTAAAAACTTCTCAATAATCACAGAAGCGATATTCTTGAAGCTCAAGATGAAATATGGTTAAAGTCTTTTAAAAGTTTTAATTTGTATTCGTAATCGTTTCTTTCAGGCCATATTATTGACCTTAATAGAACTCTAAGTCGATTGAATTACGGAATACTGGAATACATTGAAACTAATATTGATATCAGAAAACCAATTTTACTTTATACTATATATATTACCTTACATTTTTATTTACTAAAAAATATTTCATGCTAATTATGCCATTGAGTTTCTAGTTTATTCATGTTATATGGCACAGTGTGTCCAACTGTATTTTGTTTTCTTGTGATGCAAGATAATAAAACACAACAATGTTGCGGGTTTTAATCTAATTATTATTTATCTGTATGATTGTTGACAGTTCTATCCAATAAATTTAATATTTTCTAAAACGATTATGAATTTGTTAATTTCCTCCAGATTCTTAGACGCGCTTAAACTTTACGAATCGAAAGGAAATTAACAAAATGCCTTGAATAAAGTATTTAATTTATTGAACGCTGTAATTTTTTAGTTCAAGACAAAATTTTGTGTTCAACATACATATCGTTGGTCTTATGCAGAAAGGCCCTAACTCACTTTACAGGAGAAAGTCAAATCGTAATAGAAACTGTATGTAACAAAAAGTAAAATTGCTTCTGTACGCGTTATTTTTATACTATTGCATTGAATTTTTGTGGCGATGTATATTTGTGTAAAAAGTATTTCAATAACTAAAAAACTGAATTTAAAAAAAATCGGGTTAGGGCCTTTCCACGCAAAACCAACGACATTTGATTCTAATGGGAATGCGTGAAATTTAAAATTATTTATATATTCCAAAGACTATTTTAGAAATACCAGAACACTTAAAAATCAACCAGAGACTCTTAAATATGTATACAACTATTGAACTGGAACGCATTATCTTTTTATCATTCTTTACTTTATTATCGAACAACATGCTGTAGGGGATGCTACAATTAAAAAACCTTAATCTGTAGGTTGTCCGCTTTTAGTAAAGTGTACCATAATGATATACAAAATTCCCAAAAATATTTTAAGAAATTATTAACTGCCAACTGCTCCATGCAAACTTATGCCAAACACTTCTATGCTCACCATTGTACCCTAAAAAATTGTATTCTATGAGGTAAATTAAAATTTTGTAGAGCTTTATTGCAATAGTTCTATTCCTTCAATATCTCACATATTTAACTTATAAAAAAAATTAATAATTCTCAGATTCTAATTCTCCAAAATTATATATTTTAATTTTTGATACTAGTTCCTATTGTTGGAGAACTACAAAAATATACTTAAATAAAATTTTACTATACAAAAAATTAAAGTACTCTTTTATCCAAAAAATAAGAAAAATCAACGTTAAAAAGTAAATGTATAGATTTGTACATATCGAGCCTTTGCTGCAATAGAGTCATAACTCAGAAAATGGGATTTTTGAAGTAATGTATTTAATTCTTTAATTTCCAGTAGAACTTTGGGCCGCCTACTATCGTTTCTTCGTATTGTGTAAACATTTTATAGAAATATCTTATATACTCAACTCTAGGGAGAAGAAATAAATTTCAAGGTGCTAGAAAATTCAAATTTGAGTTATGACTCTATTGTAGCAAAGGCTCGATATGTAGACGTATATGTTTGTATAAAAAAAATTGGAAGTGAATTCTTTCATTATAAGGAAAAATCGGTGCACAATGGTAAGAAAAATTAATTAATTAAAAAATTAAAAATTTATAATTTAAATTACAATATGCATAAGACCTATATTTTTTTTTGTATATTACTGCACCACACCTCTGCTTTTAATATGATAAATGTAATCGAAATAGAACCACCTGTTTGAAACTGCAGATATGCTTCCGCTTTGTTTTAATATCCCCCACTGTGCAGCATCAAGAAGAAAAACTCGAATTTAAATTATAAAAAACCAGGGAATAAAATCAAAGAAAAGTGTGAAAGAAAATCATATTAAATTATTTAATTTATTGTTAATTTTAAGTTGTCGGTGCTTCTTATTTCTTGCTCTTGATGTTTCTTCGAACTATTCGCCCGTTGTGAATAGAAAATATAAAGTTTTCTTACAATATTGTTAGCTTAAAGTAAATCCACATGGAAAACATGTTGTCACTTGTCCGTCCTATCAGCCACAAAATGAAATGAAATAAAAAAAAATTGTCATCGTCATTATTAACCAAGAAGACATAGTAGAACTGTAAATTGTTGCCTTCGGTGCTGACTGGGTAAGCAGGTGATAAACTTAACAATTAATAACTATCGATATGAACCTCACTTTGTAAAGAGGCTGGAAAAGAATTAAAACTGTATGCAATACAAAAGTTTTGTTTGAAGATATTTCTTATTACAGTTTCAAATTCAAGTCAAATTTATTCTCTGAAACAATTTTTGAACATTTACGGAAAACTCTATTTTCTTTTCTAGATTTTTAAGTACTCTCAAAATATTATGTTGATAAATTCAACAGAAAATTCATTTTAAACGACTACAAATTTATTTACAAAACGGATCATTTACATTTCATTTAAAATAAATGAGTTTTAATAGTTGTATATTTGAACCGATAACAAATCTAATTACATAACACCTCAAAACACTATTTTTTGGTAGTTTGTTTTTTGAAAAACGAAAATGAATGTTAAAAAATTCCATTTTAATAGTACACAGAAAAAAGTGTTTTATCAATTAAAAAAATGGTTTAAAAAGCATTTAAATTTTATTAATGTGATAATTGCATCAATTATTTTTTAGTTAAAAGAAAATCGAAAATGTAATCTTGATTTAATTAACATTTTAGTTGTTTTGAAATAAATTTTCAATTACAATTTTAATTATATAACAAAAAATCTTAATTGACTTTTTTCGTTTAAGATAAAATAATTTAAACATGTAAAATTGTTGTTGGGAATTGTCAATATTTATTTAACCTTTATGTCAACAGCAGAAAAGTTATACTTACGTCAACAGTATGCATACCCGGGTATGCAAGCGCATTTTATATGGGAATTCACATGTTTTGTTGTTTTTTTGTTTTATTTGTATTTTTTTTTTGTGTTTCTCCCACTTTGATTTGTTTTAGTGCAGGAATGCTAAAAATAGCGGTAGTTTTAGCAGACTTATAAAACCCTATATATTATGAAATAAACTTGCAATATTACTTTATTTTAATTTTTTCATATACATACCCGGGTATGGTAGGGATGAAAAAAAGCCGATGTACATGGTCTGGTTTGTCCAATTTTGTTCAAACCTTAGAATTAGTTAGAAAACACTTCTAGTGGGTATATCATGAAATTTAAAAGCGATATGAAAGCCACTTTCAGAGATACAGCGTTATTAATATTCAAAACATACCCGGGTATGCAGTTGTTGACGTAAGGGATAGGAATTAAAAAATGACCACATCCATGGTCTGCTTAGTCCAATTTTATTCAAACATCAGAATATGTTAGAAAACACTGCAAGTGAGGATATCATGAAATTTCAGAGCGATATAAAAGTCACTTTCAGACATACAGCGTTTTTAAAATTCAAAACATACCCAGGTATGTAGCTGTTGACATAAAGGTTAAACAAATTAACACATTGCTTAAAATAGCAAAGTTTTTGGATCACTTATTTAATTAAAATTAAAAATATCATTTATTAAAAATATTTTTTCAAAATTTTAAGGATTTTTAGTAAGCAATATAATCATTATGGTAATAGGTGCAAAATCAACAACTTGTTTGCTTGATACTCGTATTATGAATTTGGAATAAATTTGGTGATTGCAGAAATTTAATAATTTTTTCTGTGTACGAAAAACGGATTTAATAATCCACAATCAGTTACTGTAAAAATTTAATTGGTGTATATTTTTTCCTTCATATCTGACCATTTTCTTAAAATAAAATGATCGGTGGTTCATAATTTGCTATATGTTTAATACAAGTCCATATTCAAAAATATTTAATTGCTTGAAAGGTAACGATTAACGATATTTTTACATCTTTTTCTATTTAATGGTGAAGCAAGCAAATATATATCGGTATAGTAAAATTTAAGCTTCAGCCTGCTAATGATTCCGTAAATAGTGGATCACCGATGATGTCAGATGTCTTGTCAGAAGAAGAGAGGAGAGCACGCTCGAATTGAAATGTTGTCAGACGTCGTTGTGTCTGACTTTTATAAAAATAAAAGTAACACACGACATGTATGTATTTTGCAGTGGAAAGTTGCACGTCATATATAAAAACATGTCGTTTACGGGTACCATAAAGCGCGAAACTAAAAAAATAAAAACCCAAGTTCAAATCTCAACTGGTCCAGTAATTAGTTTTACAAATAGATTCTAGTTTATTTATTTATGAACTGCTTTAAATACTATTACAAATTGTTTTCGCATTTTATTAACCCAGCGTTACTATTGCTTGGAGACTTTTAACCCGTTGTTGTGAAACAGATCATTCCCTGAGGGGAAATGAACCCAGTGATGCCAGGAGAATTTCTTAAAAATCCCTAATTTTTTCCTACACTACTTTTTACAATGTTTCAAATAACCAAATTTTATTTTGAATTTCTACATTTTTATTTCAAATACATAAATTTAGATTAATATAAATGAGGATGTTCTTTTAAAAACTTGACTTTTCCACTTTTTGTGTTTTTGCACAATTTGAGAAAATCGTTTTTTAAAAATGCAACTTTGTATTTAACCCGAACTTTTGTTGCATTGTTAAAAACGGAAAATTTAGTCATTACATTGTCCAGGATTCAAAACTTAAGCAATAATATATTTTGAATATATCCAAAATTTTAAATGAAATAATCGAGTTTTGTTATGTGCTCTAGACGAATAATCATGTCTTGATTCAAACCACTGTGGATTAATCTTGTCTTGCTGAAACTAATTAAGTATTAGAAATCTTATTTTGAAATTAAATAATATGAGGTGCACCTTTAAAAAAAATTAATCATAGTAAATATGTTTTATTAAATTTAAAATTCTTCTTGAAGTGGAATAATCTACTTTTGACGAAAACACGACTTTATTAATTTTTTTCGGGTGTAATTATAGAGATTTTTCCAATTTTATTTTCGTAGAATTTTAGTTTCAATGTTACCAAGCAAACAAAAAATGTTAAACCATTTCTGTCGAAAGTGGAATAATCAAGTTTTGAAAAGAGCCTCCTCAAATATAATACGAAAATATCATAAAATCGATCAAAACTAATATAAAAAGTAACACAAGAAAACCCCAAGAGTAACAAAAAGCTTTAACAATCAAGTCATCAACATCAATGTCAAATTGTACCACATTTTATTTGATGAAACCTGGGCCCTGTTTCTCAAAACTACAAATTAAAAATTTACAAGTAAAATACATTTGAAACAGAAGTTATAAAATTGTTGCATTTTTTTTTAACGCATTTTACTTGTAGAATTGTAACTTGTAGTTTTGAGAAATTCTTCACATTCAAAGCCGATGTAAACATCGTCCCTTATCTCCTCTTTAACACTCTTTTTCAATAAAGTTTTGACTAAGTTAAAAAAAAAAAATCAGCAAGTGTTTGATTGTTATTAAAGATATCACATACATTTTTACTTTCTTCATATTATAAAGGAATTGCGAGATTTACGGATTCATATTGATGCACTTAAAAAAATATTTCGGGTAGTTTTAAAGTTTACAATTGGAAATTTTTATAAAAAGTTTGCAGTTGAACAAAAAACCCTATAATTCAACAGCAGTAAGAAATCTTTCCGCTTTTCCCTCCATGTAAAATTTTTAAAATAAATCACTACAAAAAGGGGAAAATCCCTACACTTGGCATCACTGATTGAACCATACACGGCCAACTAGCGTAACGGGGCACCCGTTTCTAAATAAAACAATTTGTGCTCGTGTTCCAATAAAATAATAGCGATATGGAGAAGAGAGTAATATTTAAGACTATCAAGTATAGACTAGTGCTGTCAAAGTATTAAGTAGTGGGCAAAACAGTTACTCAATACTTTCAGAGTGGTAGTTTTTAAAAAAAGGTTCAATAGAAAATTTAACGGCTCCCTTAAAAAAATACAATACTACCTAACAATAGATCCATAAAATTTAACGAATATTCAAAAACAAGATGACAAAAAATATAAACAATATTATAAGAAAATGTTAAAAGAATTACACTTTTTATCACAAAAGAAATTTAAATGTATAAAAAACAGGCTTAGAAACGTCAATTGAATACTCAAAAAAAAAAAAAAAAACGCCATTGAAAGTATTGAGTAGTATTGACCCAGCGATAAAAAGATTGAGTAAAGAGAGCAAATAGCAGGAATGCCCTTTAAAAGTCACAAGCACTCCACATAACACTTCCATATTATTTATTTTTTGCACAGGTTGTCATTGGGAGAAAATTCTTCCACACTACACAGAAAAAAAAAAAATTAATTAAATTTTCACCAGTAAACAAATTAATAGCATCAATTAAACGTTTAATTAACTTGATTAAACTTTTAGTTCACTTGATTAAACGTTAAAATCACCTGATTTAATTTTTAGTTAAAACTGATTTTATTTTTGCTTAATGCTTTTGGTGAAACTTTTTGGAGCATTTTTTTTGTGAACCTTCTTCTTAAAGAAATCTTAAACGGCTTTCAGATGAAGGACGAGACCAAAAAAAAAACTATGAAAATGCATCAACTTCTTTCCCTTCCCAAAGAAGGAAGTAAAGAATGTCACTAAGAACAAACAAAAATTTAAATTGAACAACTTCGTTTCTCGGGTCTTTAAAAAGGAAATGTATACCTTCTAGAAGGCATATCTGCTATTTGCGGCCCTCCCAACATTTACCCCTGGGGAGGACCCAAATGAAATATATTGAGTATTATCGAACTATAAAACGTAACAGAATTTGCCATCACTGGCATAAACGTTGCTTAAAGCAGCGTAAGTTCAAATTACACAGCCTAAATTAATGAGTGATTGCAGTTGAAAAGTAATTACATAATTATGCAAAAAAATTTAAAGTTCACATTAGTTAACCAACACATTAAGTACAGCAAAAGTCTATGTGCTTAATGTGTTGGAAAGCTAATTTGAACCTAAATTAGTTTGTGCTTAT
Source organism: Pollenia amentaria (assembly GCA_943735925.1). Taxonomy (NCBI): domain Eukaryota; kingdom Metazoa; phylum Arthropoda; class Insecta; order Diptera; family Polleniidae; genus Pollenia; species Pollenia amentaria. The sequence goes on along the minus strand of OX031010.1, from coordinate 103,463,237 downwards.
AAGTACTTATGAATACAGTGGAACCTCGATTTTAGCAACCCCTGATTATATAAACACCCTGATATTTATAACAGGCATAATTTTTGCATTAGAGTCTTTGTGTTTAAGATCTCAGCATAATTTAGAACCTAAAGGGTAAAACTATTTTATACTTATTATTTCATTCTTTTAGCTCTCTGCCTAAACTTTATTTCTCTACATTGTTTGATTAGTTATTGAGTGCTTTAAAAAGTTAGTTTTATTCTTTTTTTGTTTAAAGTTACTTCGTTGTTTGTTGTTCGGTTGGTTGACACATTGATTAGAATTTTAAGCACCTCTTTGTATACAGAAGTTGTCCATAGAATGTTGGGTTCTAGAATTAACTTGTTCTGGATTTTTATTGTCTGTAAGGAGTGGAACTAAATTAAGAATTCAAAAAGACACATAAAGAATTAAAATTAAGATACAAATTAGATGGAAATTTGTTTAGTACAATTTTGAAAACTTTCTCTAGCATCTCTAATTTATATTAAAAAAGATTATGTTAAAATTGGAAGTCTAGTAATTTTTTTTTTGTAAGTTTGTTGTTATAATAAATAACGTGACCTGCGAAAAATTTTCAACGTCAAGAATATAATTTCGCATTATAATTGAACTTTAACTTCAGCATCATGAAAAGAAAAAAGAATGAAAAATTGTATACATTATTGTAATTGTAACACTTGTCAAGATTTTTTTATGTTTGTTTTTTTTTTTTTTTGTTGTTTGAAAACAAAAACAATAATAAAATCATCTTTTATTTTATTTTAAACTTCCGGCTTATTACTAAGAAAAAAAAAGAAGCATTACAACAAAAGGTTTTCTTTTTTTCCCCAGTTCTAAAATACTTGTTCACAATAAGAGTACAGTGTGTACTAAACAATCGTAATGGTACAAATTCAAACTAATAAAAAAATCTATGCAATCAAGATATTTGTAATAATGTACATGTTACACACATACATCTTTTTTTTTTCTGTCTTCCAAAACATTCGGTATCATGCCAAGATTCCTGATAGAAAAGTCAAATACAATAAAAGTATGCATCATTTTAAGACACGCGATCTTAACAATTCTTTGTACTTTTTTTTTGGATGATAATGATTATTTCATTATTGTTATTATTTTATAGTAACAATTGTTACAGTTGCTTCTGCCACATGGGGCACTACTTCGTACTTTGTTTGCATTCAAAGTTAGGAATGTGTTAAAAATACAAAAGGAATAACAACAATAAAAGAATTCAAAAGATCTTAACTCCCTTCACCTACAAAATTAATGAGTTTAAGAAGATTGGAGAAAAAGCTGAACATCTTTATCGCATTAAGAAATTTTGTTTTATATTAAATTTTTCTTCTTTTTGACAAGCTTTAAATTAAAAATTAATTAACTTTTTGAATAAATTGTAAAAAATAGTGATAATTAATTTATATTTATAACAAAAAGTAGGGACAGTAAATTAATCCTGAATAATATGTTGAAATTTTTTTTGTACAAGAATTTCAAAAGTGCTTGAAATGAATAATAGGGACGATCGCTCCAAAGTGAATTTAATTGTACTTAGACAAAAACAAAAATGATTAAAATTATTATCAATTTATGTGGTGTTCTAAAATGATTATTTTTAAAACACCACAAAATCACGCGTGTGATTTTAAAAGCACGTGATTTGAAATTACTTTCGGAACAGGAGAATTGAACTAGAGTATAAATTTCAAAATTTTCGATGTTTTAAGAAATATAATGCAGCAATTATTGTTATTATCATGCAAAAATGTTGCTACTAAATGAAAAACAATTAAGTTTTCGTTTGTGTAAAATTCAACTTTCCAATTGTCAATAATTGTTAAAGCAGTGGCAAGTAATTGATTAAAAAAACTAATTGTGAATTCATAAATGATAGATACATTTATTTTTTTTTTTTTTATTTTAAATCAGCAGAAAAGAATATATACTTTCCTACTTTATCTATAAATTTTCAATAAAGAACCAACATTTTATATAAAACAGAAAAATATGCTTTAAAATATGCCAAAAATGCAAAAATAAACACAACAAAATCCTAAAAAAAAGTGTTGTTTACCAAAATTTATTTTTAACCATTGAGCGGCCGACACGAAAACGGCTCACTTGAATCGTTTTAGCAGTTCGTTCGTAATACCCTGAGCAATTAACTAGAGTTAAGCCAGAGTTCATCAGAATACCCCCCAGACAGCAGTGTAGCCTTTAACCATTAGGATTCCATGCTGAAATGAAAGATCATCCTAAGTTGTATATTATATGGAACATCCAAGCAGGGCCATTCTGGTCTCCCAAAAAGTCTCATCCTGATATCCTTGAGACTAGAGCATTGGCAGAGAATGTGAATCACCGTTTTCTCATTCTCATGGTGACAACTTCTACAGTATGACCGATATCACTGACCTTGTCTGGTCCCTTACAAAACCAAGTAGCGCACGGTTCCTTAACGGGTCAAACCCAGGCCATTGAGTTATGGCCAACGATCAGGTTTTCTTCTCATGCCATTTCGTTTAAGCCTTCCGGTACGGCTCACGTTTAATGAGAGTTTCCCAGCGAGCCATTTAAATGCAAATGTTTAGCCAGGCTGTCTGCGGTGTGATTTCCCAGGCACGCATTTTGCCCCGGTATCCATGCCAGCGTTACATTTGTTAACTTTGATTCGCGGATAATTTAAAAAATATTTTTCCAAAAATTTCGTGATTTCTTTATCGAATAGCCACCCTAATAATAAGATAAGATTAAAAACTAAAGACAAATTAAATAGATTTGTACTATAGGTCCAATATAAGGACTACTCCTATAAATTACTGAACCGATTAAAGCGCGTAGACTCAGGTATACTTAGTAACGACCAAGTCCTATCATACAATCCAAACGATGTTTGCTTTTACTGATTTCTTCGTGATAATTAAAACTTTCAAATCTGCGGCTTAATACAAATTTTGTAAAACCGATCCCTATCGGACTATACTCGACAATCGTACACAGAATTTATTGTAGGTTATCATATAATCTGACTTGTTCCACTATACTTGAATATTATTTACATATAAAAGCAGGTCAAAGTAAATGGCTTGCGGGTAGAGTGAATATATTTAGAAAAAAAATTGGAAATGCAAAGAATATACCTTCAAGTTCCATTGGGTAAGTTTGGGATGTGCCAAAAAAAAAAAAGAAAAATGCAAGGAAAAAACCTGAATAAAACGAAGAAATAAATATACGCAAGAGTAGACCAAAAATACACATAAACATGGACTTTTGGTTAATTGTTGATTATTGATTGAAAATATAAAAAAATAGAGGCTTGAAAAATTAAGCACTTTTAAGTGAAGCTTGAAAAACTTTTTGTGTTAATGACTTTTTTACTACAAGCTAGTGCTCTGAAACTATCGATTCTATCGATGGTTTTTGACTATGGTATCACCATCGATTGTTTGCAGTACTATCGATAGTTTTCGATTGTTTTTGTTTTTCTCAAAATTTTTTTTTATGATGAACGTTTATCGTATATTTGCCGTTTATTGAAATTGTAAATTTGAAATAAAATATCAAAATTAAAAATTAAATAAAGTATGTAAAAGTGCAGTGTAATTTACAATAATATTTTTCAAATATCAAATACAGTTTTTTGTATTTATTTTATTCAAATTAATAATCAGTTATGTATGGAAAACGATTTTGAAAACAGAACAATTTGAAATCGATAATGTTGTCTTCAGTATCTTTAAAAATGGATTTGTAGTACACTTACCTCTCTATATCTTTCCACATAATACTATAAAATGTTACATTAAACATATTTATTGTACTTTATTTGGACTTCACATTAGTTAACCCACACATTAAACCCACCAAATGAGATGAGAAGTGTGAAGTATATCGAAAGAAATATCTTTACGAACACTTAAAACAAGATACTTTTCAAAGTTTTGGCCTTTTAAATTTTTCTCGAATTCATTTTGATTTCCAGAACATGGCTGCATATTGCTATTTGGAAAACAAGGACAAGGAAGTTCTACGACACACTGTTTAGAGCTAAGACCATGCCATTCATACAGTTGTTTCTTTAAGTTTCTCAATCCCTCTGGACTCTGCATGTTGAATTTTATATTTCGAGGTTTAGTATTAATAAAAATTAGAAAAAAAAATTAATAAGAGAACGAAGAAGTACTAAAAAAATATCCATCTTACAGATTGTCATTCACGCAGGACCTTGCAAGCTTAATTTGAAGTTTATAGGTCCTATATATACGGAAATTCTTAAAGTACCATTTGACGAACAAAAAAGCAATAACAACTTCGCTCTTATAGATTCTCATCCACTCAAGACATTGCATGTTTACTTTTATGTTTCTAGGGTATATATTAACGAAACTTCAAAGAGAACCAATTGAAGAACAAAAAAGTTCCAAAATTTTTCATTTCATTTACTCAGGACCCTGCACATATAGAAAATTCGAAACTTACCGCATGAAGCACCGAAAAGTAAAAATAAAAGCAATTCAGCATCCCGCATTTCCCCTTTTAAGATACTCATTTCTCCCCATTGAAGTTTCAAAATTGTACTGGGGGCCCATAATACTATAAGTATTTATGTATATTAGAGCAGGTCGATTTGTAAGGACAAAAATTTGTCGATATTGTGCCATCGATTTTTCGATAGCTTTTGGCATGAGGAAATAACTCGACAAAAACTCGTCTAAACCCCTTTTGTTTTAACTGGAATAGGATATATTTAAACTTATTTTAAAATCGGCGAATGTTTTTAACATACCTACTAGAAAAAAAAACTTAAAAATTAACGCGTAAAATAAATAAATTTTTAGACAAAAACTCGTCCAGAACCTCAAGAAAACCCTTTTTTTTGAAAAACCGCTACCGGCATCGATTTAGTGTACAATTTCACCTTGGAAAGGTAATATTTTAAAAACAAAGTAATCAGCCGATTTTTTTATTACCTACTAAAAAAAACCTTAAATAAATATAAGTTAAGGAAAAGTCAAAAAATTTAAATTAGTTTTTTTAAATGTCGTAGTATAATTTTTTTCCTCATGCCAAAAGGTTTCGAAAAATCGACGGCACAATATCGATTGAAACATGTTGATTTAAAAAAGTACCAAATTAGGTACGATTTCACCCTTTAAACGAAAAAGTACCAAATTTGTATTTATATCTTCTAGATAAGTTACGAATTTGGCATAATCTTTATTTTATGCTTATTGGTTTAAAAGGAAAATGGGATGACAAAGAAATTCCCATATTCAGGTAATATCCGTTTACTCAACAAAAGGGCCTAATTTAAAAAAAAGTACCGATAACTAAAATTTTAAGCTCGTTTTCAAATTTATGTGTTTTATTTCACTTTATAGTTCAAAACTACCGATGAATCGCCCCAGATAAGAATGAATGTTGGTGTAGTTCTCGAATACATTTAAAAAAAAAGATAAATATTTTTAAATAAATCTGACTAACAGTTCAATAATTGATCAGTTCATTAGTGTGTTAACTGATGTTCAACCAATATTCACACTTAAAATAAAAAATTTTGAAATAAACTTAAATTGCTTTTTCAATTTAGACAAAGTCATAACAAATGGCTGGGCGATTTATTACCATTTAAATTGCAATTGTAATCTTTTACTATTTTTTTTTTTTTTGTGAATAATTGAAAACTGTAAAATAAATAAGCGATAACCGAGATACAACTTATAGACTGGCTCCATGCAATGAAACAGAGAAGACGACCCACTTTTCGTTTGAAGACACAAATAATACACTGACAATCTCACCATTCGATTCCATCGGTATCGCTGGTAGTTGGTGTAGATGGGTTGTCCAAAATAAAAGCATTTAATATTTAAAAGTTAGACAAATGCAGCAACAAATACTATAACGTTTACATTTTGCTTTTGCTGTTGTTGTTGTTATTGTTTGCAGCCATAACATTTAAACATAAATTCCATTAATATCAGACATAAAATACAGTTGTTTCTTAAATATTTGACAAATACTGCAAAAAACACTCGCAAAAGAGATAGAATGAATTAAAAATGCTGTTAAATTGCAATAAAAGTACGTAGTCGATAAACGACGAATACAAAAAAAAAAAAAAACAAAAGAATAATCGTAATGATTGACTATATTACCTGAGGTGAATTAGAAAAGTGGAAATACAGAAATGATTAAATCTGGCAACATCTAACGAAACAAAATAAATCAAAATCTGTCTGAAAATTATTTTAATTAATTTTATTTGGTTTTTTTGTTAAATGACAGAAGAAAAATTTAAAAACAAATTTCTGAAGTAAAAGTATTTTAAAAATAATTGACAGACAGTAGTTCAGATCAAAAGCAAACACTATTGCAAAAATATAATTCCTTTAAGGCAATTCGTGATTTATAAGAATATTTGTTTGCTTGTATTTGTCATACTTTTAGGAAACAAACTTCTAGCCATTTTTCTAGTAGTCAATCATCTGTTATTTGTGTTTGAAACTTTTTTTTATTGCATAATGAAGCAATAAAATTTTAATTTGTTACGTTTCCCACCGTATTTTAGGGGGAAATGGTTAAAATTGTTGCATGCAAGAAATTTAAATGCTCTCTAGTGTATTTGGAATCGTTGTTGTTTTTTTTTTTTGAGGCAAACTTGTAATCACGCAAAATTGAAGGATATCTAATTGTAAATCGAGTGGTTTATTTTGGAGAAGAAGTAAGTGGTGCAGTTGAATAGATATTTGTTGAACTAGTTCTTGTTTGGACTATATATGTACGACTTTAGCAATATATTTTACAGCCTGGCCCACGATGCAGATCAACAACGAGTCACTCATTATCGTCCTTTTAAGCTGCCCATTAACTATCGGTATAAATTAAGCCATAAAAATACAACTCTGTGCTACAACAAAGCAGAAAAGATAACAGAGTAGTAAGCAACAAATAAAGAATGAAATTTTGTTAAAAATAGTTAATAATACTATACAACTTTATTAATGGGGTTGTTTTATAAACATAATAGCATTTAACCCGCTACTTCGTTACCGCCCCTTTTTCTTATGTGGACATATTTTTACGCCAAAGCTTATTTTTCTAGGTTTAAACCTGCTACTTTGTAAAGGGACGATTTGTACGTCTAAACGTTCATATTTCGAAAATTTTTATTTGTATTTTTTAGATACGTTACGAACGTGATATTTTTTTATTTCAATGTTCATTGGTTTAATAGATAGATGGCGTGGCAAAAAAGTTTAAAATACAGGTTTACTCCACAAAAGGGTCTAATTTCAAAAAAGTACCACCAAACCTAACCGCTTATTATTTTAATGAACATCAGGTTAGGGAATTTCCCGTTTTAACCTTTTTTACCCTCTAACCATAACAATTTCCAAAACTCCCATCATAGGTAATCGATTTCGCGAGAGGCCAACCTCCCGGGCAAATTTCAGCATTTTAGTTCAGGCGTTTAGGTCGTCCGATGATGAATCAGGCAGTAACTTTACAATTTTATATTATATAGGTAAATGAAGAAAAATGTTTTGAAAAAAAATAACAGAATTAGGTACGATTTTCACCACTTAAACGTCCGAATTTCGAAACGCATCAAATCTGTATATGTATTTTTTAGATAAGTTACGAATGTGATATATTTTTTATTTTAATGTTTATTGGTTTAAAAGATAGATGGCATAGCAAAAAAGTTTTAAAATACAGGTTTTATCCGTTTACTCCTTATTTCAAAAAAGTGCTAGACACCTGTCCGTTTATTTTTAATGAACAATAATAGGTATTCAATTTTTTTGTATCCCTTTTAGTTTAGCAGATATGAGGTAAGCGAATTTCCGTTTTTACCGCCTTTTTTTCTATTGAACAACAATAAGTATTAATTTTTTTTGTATATCCTTTAGCTTAGCAGATATAAGGTCAGCGTGATCGATTTGGCGAGAGGCCTGCCTCAACGAAAATTAAAAAAGTACCAGTTAAAGAATGAAAAAGTACCAAAAAGATCCCTCTAACAAATTCTTATTCACTCAGGACTTTGCATGTTTAGTTTTATGTTTCTAGGTCTAATACTAACGGAAATTAAAAAAGTACCAGTTGAAGATCAAAAAGTACCCTCAGAGGTTCTTATTCACTCAGGACATTGCATGTTGAAGTTTATGTTTCAAGGTCCAATATTAACGATTATTAAAAAAATTGTCAGTTGTGGAACAAAAAACCTAAACTAATAAATTATATTTCCCTTATTTCCCCTTTTTGGTACTTTTTTTCTCTCCATTGAAGCATAAAAAATTTCAATATTGTAGTAGGAGCCCATAATTTAATACGTATATGTCAATGAATAAAAAAAGGTTTGTAAGAAAGTACCAAAAATAGTAACGGTTTTTACCCCCTAAACGTCCGAATTTCGAAAAAGTACCAAATTCTTATTTGGATTTTTTAGAAAAGTTTCAAATGTGATATAACCCTTATTTCTATGTTTATGGGTTTAAAAGATAGATGGGGTGACAAAAAAGTACCAAAATACAGATTTTACCCGTTTACTCCGTATTTCCCCTTTTTGGTACTTTTTTCCTCCCCATTGAAGCATGAAAAATTTCAATATTGTAGTGGGAGCCCATAATTTAATACGTTTATGTCAATAAATAAAAAAAATGTTTTATAAAAAAAGTAGCAAAAATAGTTACGCTTTTAACCCCTTAAACGTCCGAATTTCGAAAAAGTACCAAAATCGTATCTGGATTTTTTAGATAAGTTTCAAATGTGATATAACCCTTATTTCTATGTTTATGGGTTTAAAAGATAGATGGGGTGACAAAAAAGTAGCAAAATGCAGGTTTTACCCGTTTACTCCGTTAAAGGGCTGAATTTCCAAAAAGTACCAGACACCTGTCCGCTTATTTTTCTAAAGAACAACGATAAGTATTAAATTTTTTTTGTATCTCTTTTAGTTTTAGAGATATAAGGGCACCGAATTTACCCAGTTTTTAGCTTCAGGCATTTAGGCTGTGCGATGATGAATTAGTCTGTCAGTCAGTCAGTAACGTTACAATTTTATATATATAGATATGCAGTTGAAAGTAAGCAAAATCGAACTTTCTAAGGGACCTATCGTAAATTATTGGCCACTCTTGATGAAATTCTGAACTGTGATTTATAATCACATAAAACGAGCTTGTGCAAGACTTAATGACAACGGGTGGATTCCACCACTTAAACTGTTTAGGTGAACGATAAACAATTTGACAACAACATTTTTCTTTTCTGAAAAATCGTACAGAAGTGAGTGTGATTTCAATAAGCGAAAAGACGAGCTCAAAACTATCCAAGTACGCCTTATGGGGTCTTGGATGAATATTAAAAAAGCTTCACACTGAATGACAAACTTAGTGTACCCCCATGCACCCACAAGTGGCGAATTTCAATATTTATATGAAGTTTATTGCAGAAAAATCAGCTTGCGGAAGAAAATCTTATATGGGACCTAGGGTTGCCAGTCGTATTGTTTTTATCAGTACATGTACTGTTTTTTGTTTAAAGTATTGATTTATGCATAACAAGCAAATCAGTACGCAAATGTACAGATTTTTTCATTAATGTACTGTTTTTGTACTGCTATTATATATTAATTGTGTTCAGTATATAAAATAGTTTTTCATATTGTTAAAACAATTACGATAAAAATATTAATTAGATGTTCTCTTCAATGGGTTTTTAACATTAAAGGTTTTTGCCGATTCAGTACGAAAAGAGAACACAGTAGAAGAAAAATGGAGAGTTTCCTAATGGTGATGCGTTTACGGACTTGAGAAAAGGTGTAATATTATTTCTTCCATTCCACATTAAAACGTTTTTACAGAACGAATCTTAAGTTTTCAAAATGGAGAAAAGAGAGAAACAGGCTCTTAATATAAAACTTTGAAAGTGAATGTCTGATAAAGACAAACTTTGGTTATAGCTGTAATGAGTTTAACAATTTCTTGAAGACTGAAAACATTAAAGAAATTATAGACAATATACAAAAACGCGATAAATTTCCATATATATTGCACTCGTTCAGAAATACCGTATTAATTCAAAATTTAAAAACTTTCAGTAGAAGCAAAGCAATTTTAAATTTTACATTAAAGGCATACGAAAAATAATTTGTAAACCAACCGTTTCATCACCAAAAAGTTGACGTAAAATCATGATATTTTACAGCGGTTAGATATGAATATTACTTGTAAATTTTTCACAAAAAGTAAAAACAACAAAAATTTTGAGTCGTCTAGTCTGCAAGAAGTACTATACCCATAAAAAAAATGTGTTTCCTGATGCACTTAAGTGAAAAAGCGCATAATCGAACGTTTGAATAAGAGAGCTCTTATACAGCAGCAAATGATTACGAATAAAATATACAAAAAAAAAGCTGCTATTTTAGTGCTGACAACGAAGAAAGTTTTAAAGCGAAAAAAAATTAAAATATATTATGGTTTACCAAAATGTTTGAAAAAAGGCATTTAAACCAGTAAAAGCAAAACATTAATAAATATGTTAATATAGTAAGCCCTTAAAAAAGCACTTCAGGAGTGCTTTATTTGCAGTTTTTTTTATTATGTTTAAAGAAGCGCTTATTGTCAGCAGAAAATAGCCCTCCAAACCGGGAGCACCCCATAAAAAAATCTGGCATCCCATCAGCAGGTTTGAAGCCATAAAGTATTCATTTTTGAGAAAATTTAATTGAAATTTTTTTTTACAGAAGAGTTCTTATTGAAATTGGCACCTACTTGACACCTTATGCAACTATTAACTAAAAACAGCAAAATATTCTTATTGGCCCTTTTAGTATCAAGCCACAGACATGAAGAACTCAAATTTAGCTTTTCATAAAATTAATTAGTCAATTCACAAGGTATCCTAACATGTCATATTGTCAAAATGTCCTAATATTTCACAATGGTTTAAAAATATTGTTGTACGGCTCAGCCGATCAGCGCTGGACTTTTCTGATTAATTACGACAGCACAATAAACACAGCAACTAACGTTCTATTTATTTAAGACACTTTTTGTTAACAAACCAACAACAATATTTTTAAACCATTGTGAAATATTAGGACATTTTGACAATATGACATGTTAGGATACCTTGTGAATTGACTAAATATTTCTTTGTAAAATACTACATCAAGTAGCTAACAAGAAATTAAAAATCTAATTTTTAGCAAATTGTTATGTTTCGGATTTTTCGTTGTTCACTTTATATTTCCGCTATGAATATAGACGGCATTGAAATATTGTTTTGGAAAAAATCATGGGGCTAATTGTGGCACTTTTAATCGAATACTTTTTCAATTCGAAAGCAATTTTATTGCTAATTTTTTCAATCGATACTGAACGAATCGAAATTATTTTCAGAGTATTGTAAAGCATTTATTTGCGTTTTTGCAACGCTGAAAAAAACATTCGATTCATTCAGTATCGACTGAAAGAATTAGAAATAAAATTGCTTTCAAATTGAAAAAGTATTCGATTACGAGTGCCAGGATTAGCCGCCAGTTTTATTATTTATAGAATTAAAGAATGAATTCAAGTTTTGTTTTAAAAAAGATTAACGCTTTTTATGTTATTAAAATATAATTTTATATTAAGAAAGTATATGTACTGTTTTTTGCAATTGTACTGATTTTTTTTCTCTTATGTACTGATTTCTCTGATTTAAAAACTGGCAACCCTTATGGGACCTACGAAGAATAACGGACAAACCACTAATAAATTTAAATGTAGGATTTAAGTTCATATAAATGGTTTTTATGCTGAATTTTGTACAGCCACGATATTTTCATGGAAAGGAAATTAGTGAAGAATTCCAAATGTTAGGCCACAAATAAGGTACTATGTATTAATTAAGGACCAACAAATGAAAACTTGTTTAACATAAAATTGGGGGAATACTCGTATCTCAAATAATAAAATTATTAAATTCCTATAATTTCTTAAAACGAAAGTACTTCAAAAACTCTAAGTCATATCTATGTACGAGTATTTTGTTGGTTTCTTATCTTTGTGAGTTGTCTTGTTTTTTTTTATTAAAAAAAACTTTTTATTTCAAAAACCAATTTGATTTTTGTGTTTTTATTTATTTGAATTGAAACCGTTCAACCGGTTATTTTTTAAATGCTTAACTGGTTTTTTTCAAATAGCAACTATACGGAATATTCGAAACCCGGTTTTTGAAAAAAGTCGAATAATTGATCAACCTAATATTAATAACATTTACGCCAATTTTTATTTAAATACAAAGAAAGTAATTATCTGGTGTGTTTTTATGGTAGATTGAAACAAATCAATTGCAACAACTTGAGAAAAATGATTTTGGTAATTTATTTAATTAGTACATCTTACAAACACAATTCAACATTTGTTTAAACTAAATCTACCGAGGTATAATAAAGTAAAATTTAACATGGAACCTTCTCACTGCAATACTAGTTTTACAAACTGGGCTACCGGGGAGCCCGTTATTTAATTTGCAATTAATTATTTTCATGAAAATTTGAAGTTAAATACCAGCATAATTACAACGTTGTAAAATTTTTTTCTTAAAGGAAATTGGCAATAATGCTTGGAAATGGTTTTCACAGTTTTTCATGAGGTAATCAATTAGAAGTTATCTATGTCCAAAATTTCATTATACATATTTGGGGGATTCACAAGGTGTCATAAGGTCATATGTCTTAAAATAATAACATGAAAAAATACGACTGTTGTGAGCAACCCCTCATAATTAAATGTGCTATTAATTACGACAGCACAATAAACATAGCAAGCAACGTTCTATTTATTTATGACACTTTTTGTTTACAAACCAACAACAATATTTTTAAACCATTGTAAAATGTTAGAACATTATGACAATAAACCATGATAGCACACCTTGTGAATACCCCAATTATCTGTTAAACTGCGACTTGTACTTTGTACACAGGGTTAACACAGCCACACAGCTAACCAGATGGACAAATTTAGATCGAATCAAGAGTCGATCGGTATATAAAACGTTGTATTTGAAAGCAATATTTCATAATGTTACAAACTACAGCACAAGCGCATAATAACCTCTCCACTAATGGTTGTGTAGGGTAGAAAAACACAAAGAGAACTTACCACTAATAATAAAACTCTACTTCCATAATGACATATTTTTAAAGGCTTATTATTTTAATTCAAGCTCAAAAGGCATCAATCAATAGTTTATGATTTGTGTTGATAAATTATGCAGTTTAATTTTTATTTTCATCTCCGCCGGATGTTTACATCACTGTAACGTGAAAGTAAACATAGACAATTGTGCGAAACTATTTTGATAAAAGATTTGTGGCATGGGAAACTAATTTTATTAATTCTATTCGATTACTTAAGTATATTTTGATAGAGAAAAATTTCGTAGAATTTAAAAGAATTGTAGGAAATGTAATGGTAAAGTAAAGCTATACCTATAATTATTTTCATTTTATCAAATGTAAAATGTGCACAAGATGATACAAATGCAAAAATCGATTGTGCTAAAAAGTAGTGGTTCAATCAAAAGTGCATTATAGGTAAATAAGTAAGTATATTTGGCCAAGCTAAGCATATCAAGGGTGATGCGAAGAATTTACCTGGGCACGTGCCATATTGGCTTAACGCCACCAACAAAAATACATACGCCAGCAGGCCGAACTTCACCGCAGTGGCATGCCGAATTCTCTACCAATAGTCAGACTGAACCCAAGGTTCCAGGGGATACTGACTCCCATAATAGAAGTTAGGAACTCGAGCCAGTCGCAATCTCGAGAGATTTGTCAGTTTTGAACCATTTGGAGTTTAAGTTATTGGTCGCAAAAATTAATTCCCTCATGAATGAGACCCCAAGAGCTATGCAGATCCTCAAGCCGCTTAGTGCATCATGTGAAAACGTCCTTTTCAGAGTATAATACCACGTGGAAGCAGTTGATGTACCACCAGGCAAAGTTTTATGAAAATACTAAGATTTTTTTTAATGGTGGTTGAAAATTCACATTTCTTAAAAAAATTTTTCATTATCATAATATTTGTACATTTTTAGAATTTTAAAATATAAATTCAACATCCTTGTTTTGGAAAACATTATAAGTATTACCTTAAGTACATCCATTTCAATTTGAGTAATAAAATGTCGACCTAATTTGCAACTGGTTTATTGTGAAACGAATTGTGATCCTTAAACTTTTTATCGAATACACATTTATTCAATTCAATTCATTGACATGTAGAACATACTAAAGACAGACTAAACTTATTTTCAAATCGATACAAAATCAAACTTAAAAGCCTACGTTAGAAAAACATTTCCTAACAATAAGTAAATGATTTTGTCTTCCTTAGAAAAACACTTATCGGGAAAAATTTTATTAACAGTTTAAAAGTGACTCTAGACTTGAATTCAAAATAAATTTTTAATGGTGTAGTTGCTTTCATTCTAACAAACGCAAATACTTACAACTATATTTATACACATTATATTCATGTGTTGCATGATGTTTGGTGTTTATGCAACAAAAAAATGTTTTTAAAAACTGCTCGTAAAATACTAAAAATTGGTGTCAGTTTATTTTCACATCTGTTTCTTGAGGCAGCCTGTCTGCCATCGTGTTTATCTGAATATTGTATGAGCTTAATAAAGAGTTATTCATTTTTGTAATAATAAGGGTTTCGATTTGAAAAAGTTTTCTAGGAATTCTCGGCAAAATATTTTTTTATTTCCCGAGAAATTTTGTTTACATTTGTCCTTTAAGTTGTGCAGAAAAAGAGTCAACGAAAAACAAAGACAAAAAAAAATATAAAAACAAGAATAGCAGAGCATGAAACTGATATAAACAAACAGAAATTAACAACAGCGTTGTCAACGCATTGTTTTGATACTGGACACTATATTGATATTGAAGGAGTTAAAATATTAAACAGAGAGAAAAACACAAACAAACGATACACTCTTGCAAGTCTTCGAATACAGGAAAAATCAAAAAACGCAATAAATAGAAAAGAGGATAAAGACGGCACAAATGCAAATTACACAATCGCAATAATTTAGTTTTAGTTCAACTTTGATACATTAGCAGTAACAAACTAGGATATTTAATCACTTTTTATTTTAACAACTTCGTGTTTTATGTTGTAAAACTTGTGTGTTTGTATTATAAAATGTAAATTTAACAAAGATTGAATGTAAGTTTGGTTATTGTAATGTGGAACTTTATTTTAGTTGTTCCTAAATATTATTTTATTTTTGTCTTGTGTCGTTGCCAGATTTAATAAACTGAAAAATCCCAGATGAAGTTGGAAAATACCAACGAAACGTAGGATGAATATATAAATAAATAATCTTTTATTTAAATACAAACGACCTTGAAAGCCTGTTTAGATAAGTTCTATAAAAATAATAACAAAAATATACTTTGTTATTCAAAAAAGACACATGTAAATAAATTGAAAATAGTTAATCAATTACAAAAAATAGAGTACTATTGGTTAAAGAATTTTAGTTTGACTATAGACTGCAAGCCTTCACAGTGGCATAAAGGGTAAAAGTGCAAAGAATTCTGATGATGAGAATGTGGTTGTTCTCGGAACATATAAATTCAAGCCGAGTTCGAGTCCAGGTTCAGTCAAGAATAAATATTGTCAATAAATTTTTATTCATTTCGTGCTGTATAATTCGTTTCTTCATTTGAAATAATTTAATGAAAATTAAATTTGATAAACTTAAGCCTGATTTAAAAAAACATCAAAAATATAGATTAAAATCATAAACAGTTCAATAAAGAATGAACCACAACTGTTAAAGGAGCTTGTGAAATAAAATGCCAGCTTATCGATGTCAAATGAACATCTAAAAAAAAGGAGCTAACTAATCATAGGGCAAGTGTTTCTCTTCATATTTAAGCATTATTTGTCTTTAGTCTTTATCTAAATATGCAATGAAGTAAGTTCAATGTGTTATCTGTCAAAAACCCGTCTGTCATCTGTCCGATAACAGTTAACACCAAATTATAATAATGGCCCTTAGTGATACTTAAATAAAAAAAAAATTTAATTACCATGCGCTTCTTATTTAAAGTGTTTTAAAGTTTCAATGGTATCTCAGGTTGCCTCAATATTACAACAATACAAAAACAAAAGGCTTAATTTCATTCAAGCAAAAACAGCTGTTTCTTTATGAACGTCTTGCAAGTTTTATTGTTTTGGTTAAACAGCTGTTTTATGAACAACTATAGAAACTGTTTTGATTTTTATTTGTACAACCATAGTTTTAATTAAATTAAATAAGATTTGTAACATGGCACTTAAAAACTGAAGCTGTATTTAAATACAACTTAAATTTAAACTTATTTTAATTTAAAACTAATTTATCAAAAATTGGTCCCGTAGTGTTAATTTAAGCATATCGGGAGTTTTTTTAGATGAATTTAATGGTAAAAACTAAAAAAAATTATTTTATTGAAATTTTAATTTGGGAACAATTTTATTTCTTTGTAGGGGCCTCAATGACGTTTGGGGCCCTGGGTACCGTGTGCCCTTATGGTAAGGACGGTACTGCTTGTGTTCATCATTTAGAAATATCGTTTTATACAATCATAGATTTAAATCTGATGTCGTTTATAATAATTTCAATTTACTTCTAACAAATCCCGGGATTGAGAGGACATTTCTATATGTTCCTGAAAAAGGAAAAATAAAACGGGGAACCCTACACATATTTTAATTTATTTCATTCTTAATGTTTGCAAGTTTAATTTTTAATATTATTTTTATTTTTTATATTCACATTTACGATTAAAAACTTAGAGACTGTGTTTGTTGTATTCATGTGTAACTGATTATTTTTTTATGTCTGTCTAAATGCTGTTTATCTGTCATTTGCAGTTAGATTTTGTAGTTTCTTTTTTCTTTAAGGTGATTCTTCATAATTTTATCTCGACATAATTCACTATTGTGGAAAAATAATGTTTCTTTTATTTTTCAATGTGCATTTAACGATATTAACCCGTGATAATAGAAATGATTAAGTGGTTGTAAAGAAATTTAATAATTGCATTTAAAAATGATCAGCATACACTAAAATTAAACTCATTTTTAGAATAATAGAATATTCTCTATCTTTTATAAGAGATTAGAAACATTGAGTTAGAATAAGAGAAGAAAATATTTCAATATTTTGCTGGGTTAGCTATTAATGTTTTGTCTCGGTTTTGTTTTTATACTTGGACTAAAAGTACAATAACTCCCCCTCAATAAAGTTGTTTCCAAACCCACATTAAGTCATTGAGTATTGATATCAACTTTTTGCTTAAATATTAATAATTAAAGTTTTTTATTAGACTAGATTTTATTACAATCCTCCACTGTTTTGAAATCATGTTCGTAAATATTCTTAATTTGTTAACAAATTTATACAGAATTTGAAAATACAGTTTTACATTTAATAAAACTTTATATCTGTTGCGCACACGTAGAAACACAAAAAATTTTTTTTAATATGGTCACTTCGAACAAAACTATTTGTAACGGAATTTTTTTGTACATATTATGGTTAGTTTTACCATATTATACAGATAACCTTATTAAAGTTAAATTAAACCTATATTAAGAAACCATAACCATATTATGGTTGCTTCAGAATATGTTGTGGTAAATAATTATGGTTGTTTTCAACCATAGCATATTGGTTTTGAAAAAGAGGAAAATACTATTCTTAAACTAAAACCAAAGAATGATTAGTGGTAAAAAAAATGCTGTCGTATTTAACCATAAAATGTTTTGCGGCAGCCATAATAAGAATTTGGTTTATTGATGGAGGACAAAGTTGACCATAATATGTTCGTAAAATAAGTTTTGTTGCATGTGATCATATTTAAAAACGTTTTTTTCTGCGTTCAGTGACGTTAAATTTATAAAAATGTGTATTAAATTGTAAACTTCTCGGATTTGCTGAAGACAAACTGCATTCCTAAGCTTAGGACATAACTTTTCGACAGATTGTCAAAGTTTACAACCCCTGTTTTAGAAAATCTCTCGGGATTGGATGTTTGGATGGGAGTTACGATGAATTAAAAAAAGTGTTTGTATCGTTCGAAGCCTGTTTCAGGAGATCTTTTAAATTTTGCTGAAATTATATTTAAAATTGGGACCCGTAACTTGATTATAACATAAGCACGGGTAATCTGAGAGATTATTTATATGGAAACCAAGTTTAATTATGAAACGACTCTTACAAATAATATATATATGTATGTATATGCCTTTAATATTTTTGCCTTCACTTTTTTTTTTTGTCATATAACTTTATTTAATATATTACATTTATTTATTAATAAACTCATTAAACTTTCTTCACGGTTTTTTGTTAAATTAATTTAATAACATTTAGTAAAATGAAATTTTATAATAAAAAAAAAGCATTATTATGAAAAAATATAAAATTTGCTCAAAGAAAAGAAGAGCAACATTGTGCAAAATGAGTTGGCAGCATTGTACAATGTTGTTTTGCTTATAGGTTATATTTTCTTTTTAATAAAAGTTGCGCCATATATTAATTGAAACCACTTATGGTATAATAAAGGGCATAATGCAGATAAAATGGACAATAACATGTACAATAGAGCGACTAAAAAAAAAATTATTTTGTTACCCTGTTTCCCAAAATATTTTTGTTCTAACGTTGGCCATACGTCAGCTGGACCATTTTTGAAAATGGTCTTTTTTCAGTTTTTCGCATTTTTTTTTGTACTTTGCTCCAAGCTCTAGACCTTAAGCATATATGCTATGAAAAACGCAATTTTTGCAACAAATTTTCAGTTTTGCAATATCATAATTTGATCGCTAATCAGAAGAATCAAACTTTCATGAAAAAGCCACACTTAAAAAAGTTTTACTGATTTTTTTTTGTATAAAAAACTCTACAAAATTATTTAAAAAAGTGACAAAACTTTTATCACAAGATTTTTATAATTCCTATAGTTTTTACGTGTTTTAAAATGGTTTTAACTTTAACGCAACGATTTCATAGCAGATTTCTTTTAAACAAATTTTTACCTCTGAGAAGTAAAACTCAAATCTTTCGAATGGAAAAAACGATGTTTGAAAAAAAATAGTTTTGAGATTTTTTATTTTGTCACTTTATTTTGCCCTTTTTTTACAAAAAGAAAGGACTAAACTAAACGATCGCAAAAATAACACTGTGCTAGAATTTGACACTTTCTTTCTGACAAGAAAGAATTAAAGAAAAATAGAATTCATATATGTACAAGGGGATAAAATATATGACCGACCTCCATTAGTCTTTTATCCTAAACATTTTCTCAAAACATACTTGACCTTTATCTCCACCCATACAAATTTATGAAATTCTTAAATTTAATTAACATTTTACATCTTTTGTGAATAATAGCAACAGTTGTAGACAGATTTTAATCATTTATTG
Organism: Pollenia amentaria; assembly: GCA_943735925.1. NCBI lineage: Eukaryota > Metazoa > Arthropoda > Insecta > Diptera > Polleniidae > Pollenia > Pollenia amentaria. Next base: position 103,443,719 of record OX031010.1, on the reverse strand, counting down.
CCTGTTCTGTTTCGAACTTTACCTTCTATACGTGTAGAAAATAACAAGAAACAGCTGCATTTTCCAATTGTGCCGCTTTAAAAACAAAAATTTCGAAATTTTGCTAAGAAATCACATTTTTTTGCCAAAACAGTTTGCTGTAAATGTACATATCAGTGTATTATTTATCTTAAAATGTATTTCTATATAATGCGAGTAACTAGACGAAGAAATCATATATCAAAAGTCGGTCAAGTCCGACCATGTTGTACCCTACAACAAGATCTAAAAGCTATCATAATATATGTCGTCTTCAAATTGTATATCTATACCAATATTTATAATGAAATTGAGGTATTTTAGTGAAATGTATTTGTTTGAGATTTGTTTGGCTTTAATAAAATTAAATAAGACGATTTAGGTTGTAATAAAAATATTTTGGACCAAATTTAATCCAAATACAAACAAAAGAAGATGGTTATTGGACACAAGGTCTGTATTCCGGAAATAAGTTTGTATGTGTGCTTTGTGAAAATATGGACCGATCCTCACTACTCTAACCTAATATATGACCTGTAATAAGCGCTCCAAGCTAGTGTGGACAGACAGACAGCCAGCTGGACGGACGAGCAGACATCTTTAGATCGTCTCAGTTCTGACTCGATCGGTATACTAAGAGGTAGTCTTGAACCAATATTCCTATATGTGTGTGGCCATTTTGGAATTTTTGCAGCTAAATTTAGCATTAAATATTTTTATTTAGCTGCAAAATTTTCCTTTAGCTCTTGGCATTTTATTTAGCATTTTTGGAAAATGTTTTTAGCTTTTTTTAGCATTATTTATTTTAAAAATTTGGACGAATAGTTTTATTGACTTTACTAAATTTTTTGTATAAATTAGAATAAATTTTTACTTAAAATAGTTGTACCCAAAAGGAACTTACGTATGAAAATGGATAATTCTTATGTTAAGAAACAAAAAATTGAATATTCAGGGAATATATAATTGAAATGCCCTTATTATGTTGATTGTAATTATTTGCTATTTGATATTACGATATAAAAGTACAAAGAAATTTCACTTTGAATTTAAATATAAATTCAATAGTGTAAATGTCTGAAAAAAATTGTTTGCTCTAAACTGCTGAAAAAATAATTATTTTAAAGGTTCAACTTTTCTTAAACTATAAAAAATAAAATGATCTTAAAAATTTTGTGAATCAAAGAAATAAATCGTTTAAATTTTGCATATATCAGAGGTTTGCACGGCCCCTAAATTTAACATTTAATCTTAACTACTTGAGCTACATATTTTTATTTATTAGATCTAACCATTTGCTTCAATATAACCATTTATTTAATTTTGGTTCAAAAATTGCATCCTGGTAATAAATTTTTAGCAAAAATCTTTAAAAAAAAATGTTTGCATTATATTTAGCATTTTTAAAAATCATTTTTAGCATTTTGTGGACATGTCTAATGCCAGATTTAGCTTTAACAATTTTTTAGACCTGGCCACACTGGTCGCCACTATTGTGGTGTTGGTATTGCCAGCGTTACCGTTGAATATATGCAAAAAGTACCACAAAACGGGGATATTTACAAAGAAAACGGCACAAAAAGGGGATCTAAGAAAAAAATGGGCACTTTTTTTAAAATCGGTATAAATACACTAAATTATATTTTTTCTACGCATTTTGCTTAAAATTTCAAATGACACTTAATAAATGGTAGAAAAAAAATAGCAGAAAACATTATATAAGTCGAGTGTAAGAACTTTTATTGTGATTTTTTAATTGACTTTAGCGTACTTAATCCAAATCTGTTCACAGATCGGTTCTATTACGTCTAGTTTTTATGGGATAGAGCAATACTTCGCATTTTTCATAACTTCCGAGCAAAAACTTTACTTACCTGGTAAGTTAGCAAGTAATGTTGGAGACATATAAACACTACTTATTTACGGCTAAATAACTACTTATTTTTGTTCGAGTTTTCCCCAGAATTCAGTAGTTACAATACACTTACTAGTAGCCAAAAAAATATATAGATATTATTTAATTACCAGTAAGTTGAATTGTAAGTACTTACAATATACTTAGTAGAAGCCCAAAAATAACTGGGGTTTCTTAGTTAGTTATTAAAAAGAAAGTATAAATAATAACAAGAATTTTTATATAATACATCTTAAAACTGTTTCTATACCTCATAAGTAGTTATTGAGCTCGTTACCAGTAAGTAAACATTCAGTACTGAACGCTACACAACTAATAAGTAGTTATTGAGCTGATTATTAGTAAGCCAAATATTCAGTAGTGAAATAATAGAAGTAAAAGATAGTTACTGAGGTCATTACTAGCAAGCACTTATTGAGGTTTTCAGAATAATGGCAATTGTAATGACAACTACTTACCAGGTAACGTCTGAAATATCTACTACCTTTTACCAAAGTTCAAAAAGATTTTTCTGGGTTGAGATCGATTTGTCCAATCTTGTAAAAACAATTGAAGGTGATGAGGAAAAAAATATCCTTTGAGTAAACCAAATACATTTTTTTATATTTTCAACTGTTGTGGAATTATTCAAAAATTTGTGGCGATAAATTTTTTTTTTAAATTAGAACTATTTTTGTTTTCAAAATTCAAACAAAAATGATAAGGGTAGAAATTTTATTCATTTATTTGAAAGCCTGGTATATTACGAATAAAATAAGGCATATATAATGAAAATCGTAGGAGAAATGTCTATTTTATGTATTATTCATTATTTTGGGAATGACTTATATATTGCCCAAAATAAGTCGATTGTGTTTATATATTTCACCATGAGTTGAGAAAGAGTTGTCCAATTTGGAAACAATTACCAGCGAATGCATTGGAATTAAATTCTCTTTTAGTCATCTTAACAATTGTTTTTTTATACTTTCAACAGTTCGGAGATTTTCAGAATATAGTGGCGATAAATTTTTTAAAGCAACATGAATGCAATTTTTTGTTTTCAAAAATTCAGAAAAAAAATCATAAGAACAAAAATTTTACGTATAAATTAGCGAAAGGTATAAACCGACTACAATAAGCCATAAACCACAAAAATTTTGATTTTATTCAGAATTCATTGAAGTTTTTATTTTTAATACGTATTTTTGGCAAGTAATCAGCTGACAATAAAAAGAATAATTAAAAAAATTTTTGAATCATAGAGGAAAAACTAATTGAAGAGGTTAAAAACATGTAGTAGTATATAAAAAAGAAAGCCAAGACTGCAGAAACAACCAAACAGAGCCGAGTCTTGGAATTCTGTAAGCAAAGTGATAAACATTCTGGGTAACAGCTGACATAAAAGACTTTTATAACGCGTGTTGTGTAACTTGCAATTTTTCATGCGCTTAAGTTTTATAGAGCACGATATTCGTCGTTGAATTAGCGCTTGTTACGTACTTCTACCTTAAGAATTTATTCGCAATAAATAGCCTAACCACGCATTGCAAGAAAAAAAATGTTAGTATAAGCTTGCATATACATATACATATAACAATATAACTTACAGTACCCTAGGCCTCCACTAGGCATCAAATGATATTAAAAAATAATATTATGAAAGAGCTTCCAAGGAAAATTGCTTAGAAAAGCTGTTAAGACATGAGAAACCCCTATAACATGATGAGTCATACCAAACACTAACATCATGCAAGTGTTAATGTTAACTGGGAGTTTTATTAAAACATTAAGCAAAACGTATCGAAAAAGTAGCGAGAATTACAAAACGTATCACATTTGAAAGCATTTTATAAAAGTAGCAAAATGGTATTCAATCCTTCGAAAAAGGGGCAAAATGCTACTTTAGTAGCACCATCGGTAACGCTGGGTATAACTACCATCAGAGTTTGGTTATAAACGTGGCACACGCATAGGCAAAAGCTGTTTATAAACTAATATTGCTTAGATAAACATATTTCTTTTTCTTTCCTATTTGCTATGATATTGAAAAAAAATCCTTTTACTAAAGCCATCTTATAAACATTACTGAATGATAAATGTGGATACCTTTCAGTGACTCCATATCTTTATAAACCATAGAATATTAACCATATGGGCAAGAAAATCTATTAAATATTTTCTAACAACTTTACTTTTGTTTGCTTTATGGAAACTTAAACTCAAATACTGGATAATGATCGAGGAAGTACATTCTTAAAAGAAAAAAAAAAAAAAAAATGAAGCTTAAATACTTTTATTTTTATGATTTCATGCCAAAAAAAATTGCCTGGAGTAAAACTAAAAGTTTTTAACATTAAAGCATTTCAGTTTGTATTTGATTTATTCCAGTTACAGTTACGTCTATTAAAAAACCGTTAAGTTACTAAATACTAAATAAGCCATATCTTCATTTAAGTACACATTGATATTTTATTATCTTTTGCTTTATTTCTCTTTTTTACCAAAACGAAAATTTTTGCTTTTCTGGCAATTAATGTTAACATTTGTTTTATGTTTCATGACAAATTCTTCGAAGACAAATCTAAGAAATTCTTTGTTTTTTATGATTTGCTATTTTTGTTAGTTCGTGGTGATCTTGACTTTCTGTCTGTGGTTTTGAAACTATTAAGTCATAACACTAAGAAGATGTGAAATGTTTAAACAAATTAAGAAATGAATAAATATATATTTACAAAAACATACTCATAAATAATTTCTTAAACAAAAGATTAATTAACATAAAAATTTATATGTTTTTTCAGAGTTTTTTTTTGTGTTTTTACTTAATTAACGAATTTTAATATACCCTACACAACCACAAGTGATAAGATTACTTTAGGTTTGAGGTGAAGTTTGTTACTTTAGTGGTAGTTAAACTGCAATAATTTTCCAATAGGTTATTGCTTAACCCGCTGCGCTTCGCTATCCTCGTTATAGTACAATGAATTAACCCTACTGTTACATCGTTGGTACAGTGATTCCAATTTGGAATGAATTTTTAATAATTTATATGCCTCTACAGAGCTGAAAATTTATGGATGGCTCAATTATATTTCTGGGAATGAAAAAATAATATTTGTTTTGTATGTTCATGCCCTATTCATCGATAGGGAGTGGCAAACTTACATATCCTTCATAGCCATCCATGGTAGAATTGTACCACAAACATATGGCGAACACTCGATATAGCTAATGTTTGGAAATCACATCCTTTCTTTAAAATTTAAGAGGTATTCGCCCTAGCCACTCACATTACAAAAATTGCGACAAAATTTTACTTTAAGTTTTTTTATACTTTTATTTTTTCTGTGTTTTTAAAAGGCTTCTTTAATTTTTCACTTTAAAAATAAAAAATAAATTAATCAGGTATGTGATGGAAATCGATTTTAAAAACGAAACGATTTGAAAACGAAAATATCGTTTTCAGTAACTTTTAGAATGGATTTTTAATACTTTCCATTTTCCGTATTTATTCTTTTAAACTTTATGTTATATATGTTAACTGAAGTGTATTCTGAACAAAAATTTAAGACTAAAATTTAAGTTAGAAATGGATTTTAAAATCGCTCGAAATTCATCACACCTTTTAAAAACGTTCGTTTTGAAATCGATCGCTTTTCATCACATACGTGATAAATATAAAATATGTAATTAAAAGCATATAAACACATAAAAAAACTTTTGTTTTCAATTTAATATGTGTATATAGTAGAGCTGTACCAAGGATTTCATAGGAAAGGTTGTAAGGAAGGATGTTACAGAAGGTTTAAGTCTTACTTTTGAACGCGACTATAATGAAATAATGTTAAACATATACAATTAAAAAATAAAATGTATTACGATTAATATGTTTTATTTTTTTAATAGTAATAATACTTATACCGCCAATGGGGGTAGTACTGATGCTATTTTATTTTAATTTCAAGGCATATGGTATATCTTACTGGGAAAATTTCAAGAAATATATTCCAGCTGAATTAAATATTTGCGATACTTAGCATTTGCGTCCTATGAGGATACCACTTCCTCTATCCCTATGGAAAATTGAAGTATCTCACAGTAGGATGCTTATGTGCAAATTTCAAGAAACCCGGTGAAGGGGTTTAGCTTTCTATCAAACAAGTAGAGATTAAATTTTAGATCTTAAGGCGGTCTATGATGTCCATCGCCATTCATTAGCTAAATAAAAAGCCCCGATTTAGATCGGTATATGATTTAAGACCTAATACAAATAAAATTGAAAAATATGACCTAATAGTTTGTAATTTTTATTTGTTTTCTGTAGGAAGTATAACGACGCAAAATCGTTATAAAATAAATGTTACATATACAACGAAAAATGCTATTTTAACTTAATTTACCGATTAATTGTAACAAAGACCTTCAGAGTCATACCCGCAACCCTTTCGCTAATAGACCACTACCAACTAGGCTGCTAAGACCCCGTGATATAAAATAAGCAAGTGAGAAGCCGATATTATGCCATGTCGAATTTATGATACCTACTCCCTTAGAATATTGATTAAAATCTCTCTCAAAACCAAACAAGAATATACATGCATTGATGTACTTGAAATATAAAATACGTCGTGTACGGAAAAAAACAAAATACATTAAATATAAGATTTAATCGTTTATTTTAAGTCGTTTATTTGAAATACGAACTCCTAAAAACAAAATGATTTTTTTTTATTTTAAATCAATGTTCAATGTAGAAACAGCCTCAACACTAAACTAGAATTTTTAAATGTAAAGGGTGTTTTTTAAGCGCGAAAAAACTAACTAATGGGTAAGATGTCAAACGAACTGCGCTCACTCTTGGGCGCATTAAATTAAATTTCTCCAATCAAAAAATTTATTCCAAATTCATAATATCAAGAAAACAAGATGTTGATTTTGCACCTTTTACCAAAATGATTATACTGACTACTATTGCCATTTCAAACAATGTGTTAATTAAAATAAATATTGACAATTCCCAACAACAATTCTACATGTTTGAATTATTTTATTTTTAATGAAAAAAGTCAATTAAGATTTTTTATTATTTAATTGAAAATTTATTTCAAAACAACTAAAATGTTAATTAAATCAATAATAAATTTTTAATTTTCTTTCAACTAAAAAAATAATTGATTCAATTATCACATTAATTAAATTTAAATACTTTTTAAACCATTTGTTTAATTGATAAAACCCTTTTTTCTGTGTAATTAGATTCCAGCTTGAAATATGTAACCAAATTATAAAATTATACTTTGAAAATCAGTCGTCGATTCGCGCTCATGTTTGTTATTAAACACGTTTGTTGATAAAGAAATCGACAGCAGAACCTACACAGTCTATTACATCTAGAAAGATTCAATGCTTGGTGTGGTTTACACTCTGATGAGTTCTTCGGAACTTATTTTATCAATTTAAAAAAATGTACGGTTCAGTATGCGCTTCGTGGAGAACCGTCGTGGTTAATTTTAAGTTTTATCGGGCTTAAAAGCAACAAATTAAGCTGGATCATTGTTCCTGATAAGCGCAAACTCGTGTAAAATTTTTAAAACACGGTGTAAATATTTATATAGATACCTATAATGGTAAGCTATTTTATATTATCATTTAGGAGCCTAACAAACTTTCACATTAAATTTGAAATCCCAGGTAGATCTGTGTCCCTGATATTACGAACAATACAATAATCATCTTCTTTACTAGTATTGCTGTTTCTGCTGCTCTCCGGCATTATTTCGCGTTTCATGTAATATTCCCCTAAGGCATTCATTTCAAGATTTTGAATTCTTTGCCTCTTACCTATTGTAATTCTATTTTGTAACCAGGGTAGGGCTGAAAGAAGTCAAAGCCCGTCAACCAGGACACCTATAATAATAATGTACTACACGGATAAGTGCATCACGCTAAGTAAGTTTCACGTTTAAATACTTCTCAAATGAAACATTTGCCTTGATCCATTTAATTTGTGTACAAATTTTTTTTTTTAACTGCATCCCGCTGAATTGCGTTACACTCATAAATGGGTTATATATTTCGCAAAAAAAAACAAAATTCCACGGTTAATTGCACGAACGAATTTCTAGATTTTTTGTTTTGTTTGAAACTTTAAAGGATTTTATTTTTCTTTGTGTTTTAAAATTATTAGGTAATTGACAGTGTTCTATTGAGTCATATTTGCTATAATTCTATGACTTTCTTGAAATGGTGGTTTAATTTTTCATATTAAAATGTATTATGATCAGGGCAAGTTTTCCCTAATTATGACAATACAAATTTGTTACCTATGTATTTTTAATGTGCTTTTTTCATTTAATTTTAATGTTTGCACTAATTTATCATATAATATTGCAACAGGCTGTTCGCAACAGTGCTATTTAGATTAAAATATGACGTAAATTCTTAGAACTTTAGAGCACTTTGTGAACTAGTAAACTATTTTTTTTATTCCTTTGCTTATCCCGCAAAGCTCTTCGCTTGTCTGCAGGAGACTAGAGTCTCTGGCGGGAATCGAACCCGCAACCCCGGCACTGATAGATTAGCTCACTGCCAGCTAGCCTACCGGGTCAAACCATTTTAATACTAAATTCGATTGAATAAAACGGGTATCTCTTATATATTGCACAATTGCGTTGCTTATTGCTGTTTCTTTTCACTTAATAAATTGTACATATCACTCATTTGCTGCAACATTGTCATAACTAAAAATTATTATAATTATAGAAAAAGACTTTAAATTCTAATATTTACACACAACATAATGGCAAAAAAATATGCTTCTCAAAAGCGGTGAGTTTACAAAACCTTCACATTAAATTATTACCACGTCATAAACCACCTGATAGCATAGGAGAAAAAATTTAATATGCACAAGTGATATTAAGTAAAATGTTGTGAACGCAATTAAGATAGAATTCTCTCAAATGCGTTAGTAACGCATTAAACCGAGATTCTTTTTAATGCATTTCTCGCTTAAAAGCGTTTGGTTTTAAGCATTTTTCATAAAGGCATTTACCAGTGAATTTCTGTATATTTCAGACAAAAGTCCAACAATTAAACGCTTAACATAAAAAACAACAAAATAAATAAAAGGTTAATTGTAGTAACGATAAAAAAGCCAAATACAATCCACATTGCGACGGTGTTCAAGGGAGTTAATAAAACTGGATACCCTTCTGTCACCAATGAGATTCTTCGCCCTATCCTGCATGTGGTCGAGAAGCTCCAAAATAGAATTTGATATAAATTTTAAGGAGATCAGATGGAGTGAAATATATCTTACACCGTTTAAATAAACTGAGGCCCTTGAATGCTTGTTTCGACACCTTGAATATATATTTTGTCCATCGTACATCACATTGTATCTTCATGCCTAGAACATCAAGATATTCTGTTTCTTCAAATTATACAGATGAAGCACCCTGATCCGTCGCACGTTAATGCGTCAACACGCAACATTTGGTCTTTCGGGCATTAAACTCGAATCTATTCGCTCGAAATTATGTCTAGGTCTCGGCCTATCGTATCATTCATGGTCTGCCTCATAGCACCAACATCGGATACGCTTGGTCTATAATTAAATGAATACGAATGGCAAAGGTTGCTGTCATCTGCAAATGAGAAGATTGGGTTGGAAATTTGACATAGAAGTCACTTCATACATATTTAGTTCAGAAGTCTGACATAATTCGTATTCGATACCGACTTGTTTGTCGACATGTCTCTCAGATATCTCGAAGACATCGGACTATTTTGCTGGCAGGAGGTACCCGTACTCTATAATCAACAATCTATTTGTTTCTTTAATATGTTATTTTCTAACAGTTATGTATATGCTTGTATTTCACAAATATTTTAATGTTTCTCTTTTATTTAGTGAATATTTTCTACATAAATTTTTTTAAGCTACCACAAAAATATTTGACCATTAGTTTATTAACTTTTCTAACCATTAGATAACCTATAAAACCACAAAGAAAATAAAAGAACTGACCAAATAACTTGGTTATTGACCCACAACTTTATTCATATAACACAGCAGCTCTTTGTTTCTTTACAAATCAAATGTCTGCAACGGATTTCATTGGACGATTCATAATAAAAAAAGAAAAACTTAAAAAATTAATCACAATAAACTCTATGCCTGAGTGCGAGTATTGTTATGCTAAATAATTCTCTATGTCATTTATGTGTTAAGACATGAACTCAGTTTGTTAAGCTGCGAATGAATTCACTTTGGTGTGTTGCTATTTTAATTTTTTTCCTTTTTTGGTGTTTCAGCTTTAAGCTTTAGTTACTAGTTTTGAAATTCCCAGTATATTTTGTGTGCGTTTCTTAAGTTTAAAAAGTTTTAAGATTTACGTTTTAGTGAATTTCATTTAAACAAATACGTTTTATACACGCAATTTGTAATTCGTAGAAATTAAGCTTGGGAAAATTGTATTTAACACAATTTTTATTAAGTAAATAAAAATCCTACAAGGATAGAAGATGGTATTTATTAGGGATGCCAAACGGGAAATCCCGAATCCCGAATCCCGGGATTTATTTTTACGAGTCCCGGGATTTTTAACATATCAACTTTTATGTACAAAACTGTTCGTTTTTTTGAATTTTTATACTATAGATATACAAAAAAATGAATAAAAAATTATATTTGAGTTATATTTTTTATTGCAAATAATTCTTATTTTTGAGTTTAATTTTTGTTTTTGGCACACAGCGAGTATTTACAATTTTTAATTTTTGCTTGATATATATATGACGACTATTTCTGGATTTTTGTATTTTGCTTAATAAAAACCATTATTGTAAGTAGAAACGATATTTGAAGATTCACATCTCAAGCCTTTTTTACAATTACGTTTAGCAAGTTCAGCTTTGGCTTAAGACATAATATCAAAATAAAAATGATTATTTTTATGCAAAATATAGAAATCAAGAAATAGTTGTTATATATCAAGCAAAAAATAAAAATTATTCACGATCCAATTAGAGTTTTATTCAGAAACTAAAGAATAAAAGTTGATATAATTATAACAATTAAGTCGTAATATTGATGAAATAGCTCATATTCCTTCCGGTACAATAATAATAAAAAATTTGCTTAAAAAACATACGGCAAATAAAATATTTTTTATAAATAAACACTATCTGACGTATTCATAAATAAATTATTTAAACTTATAAAATATAAAAACTGTTTTAAGAAACATTTGTATAAACATTTGGTTTTAAAATAAATTTCAAAAGTACTTAAATTATTGATTATGAATCTCGCCCTCACTCTGGAGGTGTACTGCACTGCAGTTGACATAGTTTTACAGTTTTTAACTCAGCTATCGAGATCGATGAGGGACTACACTTTGCTGTGTATTAATGTCGTCACAACTTAATTCACATTAAAAATTGAATTGCTGTCAAAAAACGGAAATGAATTGATCTAGAAAAACTAAGAGATACGTACATCTTTTTAAGCTTTTTTCAGAATCTGATCAGTTTGATCATGAGTGAGGCCAGTGTTATAAACATATGTATGTATAAAATAAATTGTTTTGTTGTTTTCATTTTTAAAAATTTATTTTACGTATATAAAACCTTTTGAATATTCAAAAAGTGTTGTTTATTAAAAAAAAGTAGCATCTTAAAGAAACACATTGATCCCGAAAAATCACAAAATCCTAAAAAATCCAGAAATCCCGAAAATCCCGGGATTTTGGGATCGGGATTTCCAAAATTCCGAATCCCTGGATTTTCAAAAATCAGTCCCGATTGGCATCCCTAGTATTAATATACATATGTCTACAGTTTTGAATTAATCCAGCGATCGAGCTTAATATTTTAGATAACTTTTACTTATAATAAAAAAATTTATGTAGGAAACAAGACGACTTCATACAGGCGCCTGCATCAGAGAGAGAGAGAGAGAAAGGGAGTTCTGATAGCTGTTCCTTTTATAGGTATATGTATTCTAACTAAGTATCAAACTCCAAAAAAATAATTGACAGCCTTTTCACAATAAAGTTCTATCCGAACTTTATAGTTTTTAAATGGCTGTGTTTCAAAACATCATGGAACTTTGAAGTCATAGTCAATAATGTATTATCAAGTTTACAGTATTCTTCTTGTGTATCGATTACTTTTTTTGGTGCACTTTGTGACAGATTATTTTGTAAAATATATACACGATTGCATTATAGAATGCATTTAAAAAAGCAAGTTGCTATTCAATCGACTTTTTGGAACTCAGATTACATTTAATGAAGGGAAACACATTTTACTTTTATTAATATATAACACCCTGCAACAACAACTTATATACAAGAACATTTCAAGCTTATTGCCTATGAGTGAAATTTATTTATTTTTTTTTTTGTTTTTTTTTTTTTAAATTGCTGAACAGCTACAAGCTTCACTTTTTAAATACAGTATTTATCATTTTTTTGCTCACCGGTTATAAGCATTTTACATTTTATATATATATCCTAACTTGTGCAATTAAGGTTGGCTATTTAAAAAACCCGAAATCTTTTATTTATATTCATATTCCTCATTTAAGCATCACAATATAATACAATTTGAGTAATATTATAAAAATCGCAAATATTATTTCATCAATTCTAATTTTGGTAATTTTTGATCAAACTTTGAATTTATTTATGCACTTTCGATGCAAGTAAAAAACTTTTTTCATGATACTGATGAAATTGAGCGACTTTATTATAAAGGGTCCGCCAAATAACTTCTTTTTTTTTGAAAATGCTATAAAAAAAAACTACTGAATATTTTCTCAAATTTCTTTTTTTATTTGAAAGTACAATCCTTCCGGTTAATAATGGAAAATAATTTCATTCAAATGGCGTCATACCAAGGTCTTTATGCAAAATTCGTCTCAATGATGTTTCCGATATGTTCAATTGTTGAGATCGACGGTGAATTGACTTTCTGTCACAATATTCTCGGGTGTACGCACTGTTTTTGGCTTTTCACGCGTTGGTTTATCGATGAGGATGCCAGTTTCTTTCACTTTTTTCACAAGATAACGAACATACGGAGCTGACGGTGCTTCTCTTATTTCAAAATAAAATCCGTACGCAATTTGCGCATACATTCTGCAACATTACCATGATTTTCAAAGTAATGTCGCAATATTTCCCAGCGTTGTTCAAGCGTCCACACAACCATATTCGTTCAGCGGAAGGATAAAACTAATTATCTGTCAAATCAGACATGAGCTAAGTGTTACCATTCACAAAATAAGCACTAGTTTAAAAAAAAAAGTTAGATGGCGGACCCTTTATTTAGCCTTATCGCGGTTGTCGGTGTCGTAAACGCCCAAGTGTTATAACAGAATTGAGTCTTCAACTTCAGGCAAAAATCTTAAGCCCATAATTAAAACGTCTACAGTAACTTAAAATTCTCTCTCATTTTATTGTGTTAATATTTTATTTTTTTTTTTTTTTTGTTTTTCATTTTCTGTGTGCAAATGAAATTCAATGAAACTATGGTAGCATTGTTGGAATAAGAAGTGTGAGAGCATTAAAAAGTAATTTTTTGTATTGTATTAAGAAACACAAGTTGTGTGGTACTTTAATCTATTACAAAAAATGACACAGTCGTTGCCGAGATCGACAACCGTAATAAGGCTGATTAGCACAGTATTTGCATATAAGATTGATTTTATAAATGCATTTCTCTTTAAAAAGCACCAAAAACGCACAAATAAGGAAGTGCTTATAAGCGATAAATATTGTATACTAAATTTATAGAAGTAAAAGTGCCATCTTGCATGGCCCTATATTCCACCAGGAACTAATGGACTTTGTACATATATAAAGTGACATCTTGTAGAAAACTGTTGCTATTGGCAAGTTTTTAGATCAGTATCTTTGTAATTATTAATTTTCTCTGATATAACACAAACTTTTACGAACAAACCATTTTAAAGTTTTTCAATTTTTGTATCTAATAACACAGAAAAAAGTGTTTTTTCAATTAAAAAAATGGTTTAAAAAGTATTTAAATTTAATTAATGTGATAATTAAATCAATTATTAATTTAGTTGAAAGAAAACTAAAAATTTAATTTTGATTTACTTAACATTTTAGTTGTTTTGAAATAAATTTTCAATTAAAATTTTAATTAAATAACAAAAAATCTTAATTGACTTTTTTCGTTTAAAATAAAATAATTTAAACATGTGGAATTGTTGTTGGGAATTGACAATATTTATTTGAATAAATAAACACTTTGTTTGAAATGGCAAAGTTTTTTGATCACTTTTTTAATTAAAATTAAAAATATCATTTATTGAAAATATTTTTTCAAAATTTTAAAATTTTTAGTAATCAATATAATCATTTTGGTAATAGATACAAAATCAACAACTTGTTTGCTTGATATTATGAATTTGGAATAAAATTGGTGATTGGAGAAATTTAATAATTTTTTCTGTGAATTGTTTTTATTTTAAGAAAATTGGCGAAATCCAGCTGCTCCTAAACTAATGAAGCGACAAGGAAAATCATTCAATATTATAATTTCAAAAAAAAAAACACAAAGTTTTAGTTTTCATTAATTGCCACAGTGGTACGAAAAATTAATTATAACATTAATCAAAGTAAAAAAATATAAAGAAACTCAAAGGAGAAAGTTTTTGTATTTAACAACCGTAACAGCAATGAAAACCAGCCTACCAATTATGTCAAATCTTAAGACATTTTTGAATTAACTATTTTTTGGCATTAACAGAAATAACCAAAAACTGTAACTACCATAGCCACCAACAACAATAAAAATAACTGCAACAAATTGAGGCACGGAGGGTAAAAAAAACTGAAGTTGTACAAGAAAAAAAAAACAAAAAAAAGAGTAAACAAACACTGCAGGCGTTAAAAAGCAAAATAATTAATACCAACAACAACGGCGACAATAGTAAAAAAAAATAGTAAAATTGCAGAGCAAACAGCAAAAGTAAAAGCAAAAGCTGCCAGGGCAACAAAAAATTACTGCAACCATAAACAACTGATTCAAATGAAATAAATGCAAAAGTAAAAAAAGCTAAAAAATAATGAAATATATTAAATCCGCAAACTAAAGAGTAAAACAAAATAAAGATGAAAATCATTTCACTTAAAGTATCTATTTTCTTTTATGGCAACATTGAATTTAGAAACCAGATAGCCAGCCAAGAGGTAGGAAAATATTTATTTGCTATTTATACCAACCGAACTACAATTATAGAAATAAAAACAAACTAAAACAACAACAAAATTTCTAAGCAATTGGTTCATTAATGCGGTGTTGTGTTTATGCTGTGTTCGAATTCGCACTCATACTCTAGTGAACCATAAATTATGGCAGAAAATTGCATATTTCTTGTAACACTAATTGTAAGCAACATTCCATTAAATGCAACAGTTGGTACTTAAAAATATGAAGATCTTGCAACTAACTGAACTTAACCAGTAACTGCTGCACACAGAGACTGCAACAAAACAATACCAGCACACACTCCCAGAATCAGAAAATGTTATTGATCCAGAATGTTGTAGTTCAATAATTTAAAAATAACTTTGTGTTTATATTAAAAGTACACTAATACATTCTGACTACCACTGCTGTGTCTATTAGTTAATATTTTTAGCTCAAACGAATCTTTAATTTTAATTAAAATTTAAAAAAAAAAAAAAAAAAAGAAAGAAAGAAGTTGTAACTATCAGAGCTGTTAAAATCTGCAATCAATTGGCACTGAAATCAAAACGATTTCAACCAAACTGATTTCATTTTTTGATTTCAAGATGATTTCAGATTTAAAAATTAAATCTTCTCACGATTTTAATTAATTCCTCTGAAATCAAAATTACAGTGAAAGATCAGCGTAGTAAAACACACTTGAAATCTAGCGATTTCAAATAAAAATTTACATTGTTGGCAACTCGAAATGACGAAAGTCAGCTTTATTTCTAGAAAAAGACATTTTAATTTATAAACTAAATAATTTTTTCAAGCTCGAAGTCTGTTTTATTCTTCTAGCACTATAGTGCAATAATAGACCTACAAGATAATTGTTGTGTATTTTTGTGACTCGTTATTCCTGAAGATGCCATCACAAGGATGTTGAAATATTGAAAAATAAAGAATTTAAAGAATAAAACAGCCCTCAAGCTAAAAACTTATAAAAGAAAAGACATTTTATCTAAAGAGAACGAATTCAGATTTAATTTTGACTGCAATAACTGGATTTCACTGCAATAAAAGTAAAGCATTTCATTGCAATTAATTGAAAGGAATTTATTTAAAAAAATTTATTCAACCTTTTTATCGAATTGATTTCATGATTTAAAATTGAAATGATTCAATAAATTTTCCGATTTTAAATGCAAAAAAAAAAAAATTAGCAATCATTAACGATAAATCATATGTTTAAAATGAAAGCGCTTGCACTCTTTTACAGCTCTGGTAACCAAATCAACACCCAGTGCTGTTTCATTCATTTACGATGAATATTCACTGCTCGCTGCGCCAATTAAAACCATGTTATACAATTTCATGCCACTACATTGATTTTTCTAAACATAACTTATAATAATACCCTACATCATAACGGGTGGTTAATGTTTATTACTCCTTTTTATTCTATGTTTAATGCCTAGCAGTTTTCTACATATAAACTCGTTGATCAAAATATTATACATATCGTTACCTAAAACGCAAAAAGCCCTATCTAACATTTTGAAAATTTTACTGAAGAAGCAAAAACTATTTAATATGATAAATTTATAAATTGCAGTAAACTGTTTATAATTAATTTTTCTACTATTTTCCTTGTAAAACCTATCAGTTGTTTTGACAATTAGCAATGTTGCATATTATGCAAAATGTAAGTTGGTCCTTTTAGAATATTTCGCGTTATCGTTTGTAGATAGGGCCTTTTGTTTTTGGTTAACAAAATCGCTAATTATGGTCGAAAGATTCTAAATTGTTTTGTGGTCATTTGAGTTGATGCAATACATCAGAATCAATGAAAAACTCGATTTTTAATTTTTTGTTAGATAGGGCCCTATGCTTTTTAGGTAACGATATATTTTCTTTTAAGTCTGCCTCTATAGAGGTTTTTACTCGAAAAAGAAAACTCTTGGGAATTCGGGGAAAAAAGTTTATAAGCGAAATATGTTAAAACTGAGTCTTAGCTTTTAAAAACGAGACACAAATCAATAGCAAATCCGATTTGCTCATTAACTTGCCTAACGTACAGTTTAATTTTACAGTAAACGTACAGTAAATTTTATATGAAAAGCACTCAGTTGCTTGAGTGCTATTCATATCAATTTTAATACACAATCACTTGAATCGTGGAAACCCCACATTAGAGTGGAGTGTCTCCTGTCCCGTCGATGCTTTGAACCGACCAGATTTGATTTAACTTTTCATACATTGCCATATAAAATAATAATAAATTGTGGCACTGAGTCCTCATTCATATTATGAGCAAATCATTTGAGTTTGAGGGCGAAGGGGAAAGGAGAAAGGTGAATAGAAAAGCCCTGCTGGAAATTTTTGTCAATTAATTTTAAAGCACTTATCCCGTGATAGGTGAAAAAAGAACACATTATTTAACTGGCTATAATGTGTTTAAAGAGTAGTTAGTCCAGAAGTGACAAACAACTAGTCATATAACTGGATTTTGTAATTCTATCTGGTTCTATTACTTTATATCTATCATTTTAACATTGTTCACTCGGGACAATATCCACGACAGGCATTATTTTAACCCAAAATTTTATATGTCCATTTTGGTAATTTAAGTGGCCTGTTACAAAGTGTCAAAAAGCTCCCAATTAACCCTATTCTATAACAACGCCATGTTAAAATGACAAGTCTCCTTCATATAAAGTGTTAGAACTAGAACTGTCACGTGGCAAGTTTGGAGTTAGTTCCTTTTCCCCTATGGAGTGTATTTTGTTTCGTTTACAAGTAGTTTTTGTGAGTTTGTTATTGATAAAAAAAAATATATTTAAGAAAAGAATTATTTAAGAAAAACATCTCAACAGATGAAAAACAAAAGAATGGACACGAATGTAGTCAAAAAAAATAAAAAAAAAACGTTTTGCAGCAAATGTTTCATAAAGGTACTATTACACGACATTTGTTTAGCTTTGTGCTTGTTAAATTTCCCACTGTAAAAACCCAATTGATTGTTTTTACTCAAGCCAAACAGAAAGCTCCATCATTACAGAAGATTTTTTCTGTCGTGCCGAAGCAAATATAAAAAATTGCTTCTATAAATGTCAGCTCGAATTTGCAGTATTAAATTTTCAATTAGAGCGTTTTCTATTTTGAACTGACAAACCATCTGACTTCAGCTGTTTTGCAAGTCATTTGTCTGTGGCGGCAAATATACATTAAAATATATTTATTTAGACATATTCTTTGAAAAAAAAAACTAAATTTTGAATTAAATGATGTACAAAAATGATTAACCTTCTGTATTATTCAATTTTAACAAACATATGCAGTGACATACATATGGGTTTTACATCTGACAAAGCGACTGAAAAAAAAAAAAGTACCTTAATATGGACGATGACTTATTTTGAAACCACTTGTTTGTTTATAAGAGACACTGAAATATTTTAATGGATTTGCAACACTTAAATACATATTTCGTTCCTTTTTGTGATGAATTAGAATTTTACCAAAACGTAATTTTTTAAAGAGATATTTGTTATATTCAATAGCAGATGTAAATAAGTCAAGATTTAGAAAAATTTTAATTAATTCGATATTCTTGTTTTAATAAATAAAATAAGTTAATAATTACAAGCTAGTTTGTTTTAATTTTTTTAAGACTTTATGACTGAGTCCAGGCATGGAAATTTCAAAAGGTGGCAAGTCTATTTGATTATGATTTTGTAAATGCAATTATCTTAAAGTTCGTTGGTTGGCTCGTTATCGTTTGATGTCATTTACATCATGTACATCGTAATGTATACTTGAAAGATCTGAGACAGGCAGTATGTCTAGTAAGTTAACTTACCAAGATCAGATAGAGCATAATTGCCCAGTAATTTGTTTCTCCTGCCAGCCTGACATCCGCAGAGAAGGTCGAAGACTTGTTTCCCTCTCATTGCAACTTATCAATGTAAAGCTTTTAAGTTCGATATTTGGAAAATGTAGAAAATTACTATAAGACATTATTAATTTACATATTTGTTCCCTTTACTCTTTTAAAGAGCATAGGGCTTTCAAATATGAACGCTTTTTAAACTTTTTCGATAGTATTCCATACAAAAAATCTTCGTAAGAAACAGTAAAATTTTATGCCTTCCCGGTTATTTCAAATTATTAGCTTAAAATTATAAAGCATTATTTTTATTATTGTTTCAAACCTCTATAGAACGACCATCTGAAAATCATTTCTACTGGTGTATATCAATCTAAGATTTGCCTTGACTATAAGCCGAAAATTAATTATATCTCCTTTTTAAAGTCTGTTCACACTAATAGTTATTCGAAAAAATTTTTAGAGCCTGAATGGGAAACTCTCGGGATTTTTAAACATACATTTTTAGAAATTTGTGCAAAGTTTTCGACTTGTACTTCGGATTTTGTGATATTAAATTGTATTGACTTCCAGCTTTTAAATGTCCGAGAAAAGAACAAAAATGTTTGACTAAAGCAAAGGATATCGCCTATTTGCGCAACTAGTTAAGCCGAATTTAGTTTTCGTTCGACAAAATAGCATTTTAAAAATATTCAGAATTTAAGCCATTTATTAATATGAGAGTGGCAAAAAACCAATAAAAAACTTTTGGGCAAGAATATAATGGCCTATTGTGTGACAACATATTTATAAAATGTTTAACATAAGTGACAAATCTTAAATATTTTTCAAGAAAAAAAAACTTTAATTATATCACAATCGGTTTTCTGACATCTTTTGCGAACCGGTGAGAAAACTTGGCTACAATTTCAAGATTCAGACCCACAATTCATACTCTCACGAATTTTAATACAAGAATGACACTACTTAGTTGATCTGAATTCAACCAAGTCATCGGCATACTCTGAAAGGATATAGAGTATCTTGTAAGCTCACTTACTCTACTACACTTTATAAATAGTTAAATTTTTGATTTGTATTCAAAATGAAAAGAAAACAAAATTACATGATAGTGATATTGATATTGATTGAAACTAAGTTTTCAATGTTGGCTGTCAGTTGTGTGCATGAGTTGTATTGAATTAAGATTTTTTCCATAAGCAATTTCGCACTCTCGCTATCTTTACCATCACCCATGGTTGGTCATTGTAGTTCAGTTCCCCAAAACCACGTACAAGGATATATTTACGATGCTTCAACTCACTACTACCTCTACTAATATAACTACCAATACTTCTATAGAACTACCGGCACTACTGACTACATTTAATTATTGTTTATCGTTGTCGTTGCAGAGATGAACACCAGCAACAGTAAAAAAAACTAGCAGCACAACAATAACAACTGAACATATTAAAAAAGAAAAAAAAAAAAAAAACTGCAACAGAAAATAAAAAAAGAAGAAATTAAAATATTAAAATATAAAATAGCTGCAAGTCATTCGAGTTAAAAGATATGATAGTGTTCACTTAATTGTATATCACGTCAGTTGAGACCAGTCTTCGGACTCCCTTGTATCAGACGAAGCATCAACAGCATCAGATCTGCATGTTCAAATTCACTCATCCATTTCTTGAGTAAGTCATTGCCATACAGTGGCAATAAATGAACAGAATATATTTTCCACTTAAAAATAAGAGTTTAGAAAGAAAACCAAGTGTGTATTTGCGTGTAAGTGTGAGCGGTTGTTTATGCATATTCATAAAAATCAAGTTTGTTGCTTAGGTCTTTTGAATTTTATGAGTTCCGTTTAGAGAAATTACGGAAAAATTAAAAGCTTTTAATTTATTTTTCGTAAGCAAAAGCTTAACTTAAGCAGCGGTATTATAAGTATTGATAATCTATTAAATATTTACT
This sequence comes from Pollenia amentaria, assembly GCA_943735925.1. Lineage (NCBI taxonomy): Eukaryota > Metazoa > Arthropoda > Insecta > Diptera > Polleniidae > Pollenia > Pollenia amentaria. The sequence continues at coordinate 103,422,744 of OX031010.1, read as the reverse complement.
ATTGAGTAAAAGTAAACCTTTTGTAAACTTATAAAATAATGTTTTCAAATATTTGTTTTAAGTAAAAATTAATTAGTTTAAAAATACATTTAAGTTATTTAAAAACAATTTAAGTTAAATTAAAAAAAAAATTAATTGTTTGAATGAAAATTTATCATTATTTAGTTTTACTACTAAGCCCCGTATTTATCTTAACAAGATGCTCTTAAAAGATCAGTTAATGGAAAAAGACGTTAATGTTTATTTGCACTTATATAAGCACAATTATTTATTTTAGCTAAATTCGCTGTTAAATGCACATAGAATTTAAAGAAATTAATGAGCTCTGGTTGTTAAGATAATTAGCCTAAGAAAGCTATAGAGGCGTAGTAACCAAATCTGTTTTTAATGGTTACACACCAAACAAGTTCTATTGAAACTTGTTAAGTCGTTACTTTGTTTTAAAAGCATTTGTTTGATGCTTCAATTGAGCTATTGATTTATATTTCATCTTAGTTCGGCAGCATGATGCTGAAATTTTAAATTAATTATTTTGTTATCAAAGCTAAAAAAATGTATGAGTTATTGATTTATTGGCAATTAGTTGTGTGTAATAACTCACATAGTAGAACTAATCGTCATATAAATGTTTATAAATTTATTACTGGTTAACTACTGGTTAAATAGATAATGAAATTTCAAAAACATAAAAGGAGAGAGAAAATATTATACAAAGAACTTACCGCAAAAAAAACTTAAAATGTTTCTGCTGTTCTTATTTAAATAAGAACATGGTGCAAAAAAAATAAACATTTCTTTTTTATACTTGAAAAACGTTCTATTGTAGATTTTTGGTCTTGTCGTGGCTATCACATAAGGTTCTAAAACACCCTTAACAATTTAGGGAAATGCAGAAATTCCCCTAACTATTTTAGATTTTTCAACTTTGACGCTATTTTTTAATAAAGACACATCTATGAATATATAAACATTAATATATTCTGATTAAAACAAGCTTTAGTGCAAGTTCGGCTATTGTTCAAGAAGGGCCATATTACTTTTTGATATCCTTCAGCACAGGTGTATAGGGTACATATAAGTTTGTCATTCCTTTTGTAATTTTTACAGTATTGATCTTAGATTACATAAAATATATTCATTCTATGTCCTCATGAGTAGCAAAGTTGATTTAACTTTGTCCATCTGTCCGCTTGTATGTTGAAATAGAGTTTTTGAACACCCAGACATTTATTTAGTGTTAAATAACAAACCATTTGTCTATTATTTACAAGTTGGTACAGGTGACTCTACATTTATATCACACAGCGTTCAGAATATTTTGCTGAAGAAATTCGGCCAGAGCTCTTGATCACTGGCAGAGATATAACTAATAAGCCACACAAAAGCTTTTTTTTATAAATTGTTAAAAAAATTCCCTAGAACTACATGTGTTTTATTTTTATTTATTAAAAAAATAACATAAATAATATGCATACATACACATGTATGAACTTATAAATATCTATAAAATATTTAAATAAAAATCAAATCCCCAGGAAAAACTTTTTGAATTTTGGTAATAGATCGTAGTTCTTTCATACGTTACCTGGTAAGTAGTTGTCATTATAATTGTCATTATTCTGAAAACCTCAATAAGTAGTTGCTAGTAATGACCTCAGTAAGTACTTTTCACTACTATTATTTTCAGTTATGAATATTTGCTTACTAATAATTAGCTAAATAACTACTTATTAGTTGTCTTGTTTTCAGACCTGAATATTTACTTCCTGGTAACTAGCTCCATAACTGCTTATTAGGTCTATTAACTAGCGCCAATTAAATAAAAACTAGTTATTTTTTGGCTTCTAGTAAGTATATTGTAAGTACTTACAATTTAACTTACTGGTAGTTAAATAATAACTAAATATTTTTGGACTTCAAGTAAGTGTATTGTAAGTACTGAATTCTGTGGACACCTCGAACAAAAATAAGTAGTTATTCAGCCGAAAAATAAGTAGTGCTTATTTTTCTCCAACGTTACTTGCTTACTTACCAGGTAAGTAAAGTTTTTGCTGGGTTAATCCATTGATTTTATATCTCGTATTGAATCCTTATATTTTCAAATGAACTAAACTGAGTAAAGGTTTATTTTTTTACAAATTATAACTAAGCTTATGTAAATTACTTAAATTTTAGAAAAATTTTTTTTTAGAAAAAAACTTAAAAACTTTTTTGCATCTCAAAAACTCGCAAAATAAGATCAATCTTACGATACACTGCTTCTAATTTATACCCGTTGATGTCTAATTTTTTAAGTTTCGTTGTAATTTATGAACTATGTTCTTACTCCTTCAACTTAAATAAACTTAATAGAATACTTGTAGTGAAAATTAACGAAATCGAATCATAAATGACCTATTTATAGACAAATAACTACCCTTTTCTTATTAATAAGATTTCATTATGACCTGCTAAATTCCCAATTTTTATTTTTGATAAATACACTGAGGGAAAGCTAGTTTCTGTGCGCATCTCGCTGGTTGCTAAGGCCAGATTGTCAGGAAACCTTTTTCCAAAGACTTTAGATAATCTACAAATATTATATAAATAAGCCTGTAAAGCGAATAAGAATTATAAAAACTCAAGTTTTACTTGTAACAATGTCAAAGCTTTAACAAAACCACAACAATAAACAGTGAGTTTAACTCATTTTACACTCCCCTTTCTTTCCGAATAAATATCTTTGACACAATAGCACCCATAACACATTGGCTCAGATACACACAAGTGTCCTCACGAATTTAGGGTTTTGGTACGATTGGCTTGGTTGATTAAATTGGTCTCAAATATTCTCTATATATGAGATTTGTTTGGTTTGATAATAAGCAAAATCGACCTATTATTAATCCAAGCGCCCACACAAATATGCTCACGAATTAAGGCTATTTGCACGTTCGCTCCCATAACATATGAGATAGAGAACAATTGCGTTTTCAATACTATGGTACTTGACGTTTACAGCCTATACCACAGTTTAAAACAAATTGGAAATTATAGTTAACTAAGCCCTACCATTTGAAACCCTATTAAACAGAATATACAGTCAATTTTTCGAGATTGTACCTTCTCTGTGACCAAATGCTTATAATGGACCCGGTTAAGCAAAATTATGTTATGGGATTAAAATTCATATAAAAGTTCTTTGTGGCGGATAATATTGAGTTGTCAACATCTATAAGATATTTTTTTGTCTTAAAGCGATTATGTGTTCTATGATTCATTCTGGACCAACAAGTACAAGATTTTGCCATTGCGTAGTAGTTATTATAAAAGTTATCCTTATCGCTAAATTCTATATCAATACCAACATTTGAAGGAAGTTAAGTCATTTAACGCTATTTTCGAAAGGGGTATTTGTATCAGAGCTTTGATCAAATAAAAACCGATCTAAAAATAATTTGCAAGGCGATGTATGTTACAGTAAGAAATATTTAGACAAAATATCATCCAAATACCAACATACAAATATAGCTTCTGGGCACAAAAGTTCTATGCCGGAATGTAGTTTCAGGCGTATGTTCCACATTTAATTAAACTATTTTCGAAATTGCAGCATCTACTTTGCGCAAAATGTTTACTTGTCAGCTAGGCGGATGAGCGGACGGAAGGACATCGTTATGTCTACTCAGAAAGTGATTCGGAGTGGACCGGTATACTAACAGGTGTGTCTAAGACAATTATTTTGATGTGTTACACACATCAGTAAAAACAAATAATACCCTCTCTATTGTTGGGGTGTGGGTACAAAAATAATAAATGGCTTTTTATATTTTCTTTTATTCGAAATTTTTATTTCACTATGAAATTGAAAATGTATTTCAGCAAATGTATTTAAAATAGATGCCTACGATTAATGTCTACAGTGCACTATGTCTCAGGTATACAATTTAAAAAAAAATATCATGACGACGAAAGATAAAGGTGCTAAGATATATTTAAGCGTATAACACAATCCAAAAAATGCTTGCGATATTCAAAACTCTTAGCCCCTAATTGTGTAAAACGCAAAGCAACGCCAAAAATTACACTGAAAGTAAAAACGAAGTAAAAAATATTTTATAATTTGTTGTTGCTTTCTACAGAAATTCATATTGCTTTTTAAAATGTTCGACTCCACAAGATATGCAGCTTCAATATGAATTTCTGTAGAAAGCAACAACAAAATTATAAAATATTTTTTACTTTGTTTTGTCTTTCAATGTAATTTTTGACGTTTCGTTGCGTTTTACACAATAAGGGCTTTAGTTTGTCACATACCCTATAAAATCACTATTTTTTCGATTTTGCATAATCTTTTAAAAAAGTTTTTACCAGTTTTCAACATAACACCTCCAGAAGTTGTTGAATCGGAATATTGGGATTTCAATTCAGTTTTCTTTTCAAGCGGTTTTTTTTTGCGATTTTCAAAAGAATGAAAACTTTTTAAAAATATTCATTCCGCTAAAAATTGTTAAACATGTTTGAAAGAATAGTTAAAACCTCGAAATAAGAAGTCCTCAAGAAATGTATACAAAAAATCGACCAAGAGAATTTTTGAAAAGTATTTTGCATATGGGCATTTCCATGAGAATGTCAACCACGACTCAAAAAATAAATAGCCTTGAAACTATTTTTCGAATATGGCAGAAATTTAAAAAACACTCAAACTTTACTATGCATAGAGGTTTATAGCTTATTACAATTTTTAAAGAGCAAAAAATAAAAGTTAAAACTGACAATCTCTTTGATTCATTTTTAGTAACTGCCATCAACAATTTTCACTTCTCTGCCGATTAAATACAGATACTGGTAACATTGGAATTATACCTTAAAATTAATGTTACCACAACACTGAACAAAATTCACGAGGAGAGACCAAATATATAGTTCGATTAGCGGTATATTTTTTGGTTTATTTTGGATGATATTCCAATGTCACGTACATGGTGCAAAAACATCATTTGTCTATGTCATTGGTATTTGATCAGTCGTACTTGTTTCAAAATAAAAGTTCAAAGCAAGATATTTGTTGCAAAAAAATATTGATCGTAATTTTTTTTTAAATAGGTGTAATAAAAATTTTATAAGCTATTAAATGTCGTCACGTACGATATTGTATGTACTATAAATTCAACTAAATGTATCATCTTATTATGTTGGTATTAGGCTGATATTTGATCAAAAATTATTTTTTCAATCTTAATCATCTAAACAAATATCATTGGCAGCGGTCCGTATTTGAAAATATTACTCCAGAAAATAGCTTTTAATGTTATAACTTCCTTATAATTATTGGTATTGACATAAAATTTGGCGATAATAACTTTTATGATAGGTACTTTGTCCCTACTTTGTCCCCTTAAACCCCCTTCCTAAAATCGCTGAAAGGCAAGCAAATCTCATATAGATGAAGATATCTGAATAATATTCGGCACAAATAACTTTTATATAACTCTTAACGTCATAGCATAATTCAGTTCCGACGAACATGATTGGCGATGGGTCAAAAATAGGGTACACTCTCAAAAATTAGTTTTTTAAATATTATGGTGTAGGGAATCATAAAGTCGGGCTTGGCCGACTATAATTTCTGACTTCTTTGTTTTAAGTTTTTGTATGCATATATTTACCAAAAAAATATATTTCATATCTTGTAAATTTAATAAGAGAAAAATCTGTCACGTACGGTATGTCACGAACGATATTACATTTGCTTCATTATATAACCATCCAGAAAAAATTTTTTCTTTTCAATTACGGATTATAACGGAAAAATATATGGTTTAATATAAAAAATGTAAATAGGAAAAATACCTCCTACAATTCGCAGATTTTCGGATTTTTTTTACATTCACCCCAAAATCACTTCCTTTTTACGTCACGTACGATATACACCTATTTTGCTAGGTATTTTGGACAACATGATTTCGAATGTAATAATTTTTTTTTTCATATATAGTACCCTCTAAAAGAAACATAATGATAAATAAGTTTTCTAGTTACTACTATTTGCGCAAAAGCTCTATCGCTCTCAAGGCGTACAAATGTCACTTACGATGACATGGAAATGTCCATATATAAAACAACCATGCGCGGATCTAGGGGCGGGAAAAATCCTTCGTCCAACCCCGTATGAAAGGTCTATAAATCTCTTACATATTTCACACAAAACTACTCCATAATTTTTGTTTCTTTAATTTTAATTTAAAAAATTAATAATAATCTAGTAATTACAACTTTTAAGGTCAAAATATTGCATTTTCAGCGGAACCTAATTTGTTTACCAATTTTATATTATTCAGTAAAGTTGAAGTAGTTGAATAAGAATGATTCCTTGGAATGGCCGTAGCACTGCCCATTTCTTAAGCATATTATTGCATTTATAGTGGAACTTAATGTGTGTGCCAAATTTCCTAAGATCCAATCAAGTGGAAGTACTTTAAAAATAATATTTATTTTCAATGAGCGTGATCCTGCCCACTTTTCTGTTATATGCAGGAAATATTTCCACAAAGCTTCATAAGAATTGATAAATAACTTTGCCCTAAAACAGGTTAGGCCAAAAGAACCATAGTTCACCCCCGTCCTTTAGGGTGTTAAAATATGGATACTACCGCATCCATTTGCAGAAATGACAAAAAATTCAATTATTGGATTCATCCTCGTTACCTGATGAGGATAAAAAGTTAATTATACTTAACAGCGTCCACTAGTTTTGCCAAATTTGTTAAATCTAATTTTTACTTACATTGAACTGTTTTCAAGCAAACTTGATTTTCATTAATTTTGTTCTTGATGCAATTAACAAATCTTGAATTATTTTTTTTTTTAAATTTTGACTTTTTGTCAGCTGTTGAAAACAGGGCATAAAAGTTGAAATCTGTGCTATTTTTATGGGCGTGTGTTTAGTTCTCGTCCAATAACTAATAGCATTATTACAGTGTTGGCAAGACATTTGATATATGCACCTTTTAACAAGGTGGTATTATTATTATTATTATTATTATTATTATTATATTTTTTTTTTTTTTTTTAGAAAAGAAAATACCATAAGATAGTCATGAAGTTTACGAGAAGCCACTTGCGGGATCACTTGCGAACTAAAAATAGCTGCATCATCTGTGGAAATGGTTAATTTTTAATTATTTTGAATTTAACATATCGCACTGGTTGGCCTAAAGGGGGTCACTCAAAATTTACAAATTTTTAACTTTTTGTTAGAAAACTATATACAGTGGTCAAACTAGTCCTTTAAAAATTTCACATCATTTTCTTTAATCTTTCGCCAAAAAATGCTTTAGTATTCCTCTTTGGCTCAAACAAGGAATCGATGACTTCAGCAACGTTTTAAATATCAGTAAGCTTGAATTAATTTTTATGTGCCTACAAAAAACGAATTCTGAAAAAAGTAAATTGAGTTTTTGTTACGTTAAAAATACTCTAAGCAGTATTATCTTTGTACCTGCTAGGAAATTTTGTTCTAACAGTAATTCTTCCACATGTTGTAATTGAGTTCATCCTGTTCAGTATATTTGAATCTGTTGTGACTCCATGTATTTAGTTTTAGTAATTTAATAAAAAAGAAGATGTCATGTAATTGTTCAAAATTGACACACATCTGTCAATTTAGAACCAGTTTAATTAAGTCATATACATTTAACGGTTTCCTCAACTTAACCAGACGTATTATTTTATTCAAATATTTTAAATGTATAATTTATTAAAATAATCCAAAACTTCTAATGCTGAGACATACATTCGCGGCCTAAAGAAGAAATATAAAAAAAAAGAGTTTACTTTAAAATAATTCATTAACACGATAGTAATGAGACAGAATATTTAACATTAAAAGCAGTTTAAGTTGCATAATGTTAAGAAATATAAGACTGCATGTGATAAAGAGTTTCTGTGTGTAGCTTTTCCGAAATGTATTGTAAATGTAGAAATTTATGTTATCAGCTGTCTGAATTACAACCATTTTAGTTTTCAGAACTAATTTATTTATGAGACGTTATCATCGTAAATGGATTTTATGAATTTTATTATTACTCGTACATGATTAATATTATAGATACAAATTTATAATTAACATCATTTAGATGAGGAGAGGTAATTGCTTATGATCTACTACCCGACTCAGAGTTACTTTCTAGATTTAATTTAGCAAGTCTGTGTATCTTTGTGTGTGCGCAAAACGTGAATTTTTCGTGTGATGCGGTATGTCGCTTCTAATTGAATCGATTATTTCAAAAACTATTTAAGCAACAAGAAATTCAAAATTGAGTTATTGGTCGATTACTATTTTTTAAAGGTAAATACATCGTTAAATGCAAGAAAGGTCAAAAAATGTCACAAATGTCATGGAGCAGTAAAGCCGTGAAACCCTTATTTAATACAGAAAGAATTCAAGTGACGGTGGTTAATTGTGTAATACTAGGTCCTTATCAATTTGTTTTTTGTGAATGTTGTAGGTCCCAATACATGTGAAAATAATAAAAAAGATTTACGATCTAAGCCCCTACTTGTTTGGATATTAAGAGTTTTATGAGAATATGTTTCAATGGCCTACAGCGGCAGCAGAATTCACTGTAGAACGTGAATATGATGACCAATTGTTCAATTCAATTCAGTTTTATTGAGTAAAAAATATTTGTACATTTAAAAAAAAATCAATTTTCACTTTTTTTTTTTTTGATGTGGACAACATCTGAGCGCGTTTTCAAGGTTGACCAACACGTTCCTGACGTCATGAGATGTGTCGCTTTCAAATGAGACCAATACCAACACGCTCAGTGATGGTACACCAAAGATACACGTATTTAAATCTTAGAATGGTTTTAAATGGTTTTTACCCTTAGGTCCCTTTCTATTTTGCGCGTCACATATATCTAACCCTGCGAAGCAATTCGGGTTGTCTGCATTAGTGTATTCATTTAATCGGGCTTTTGCTTTAATCGGTTAATCGCTCAATTAAGCAGCCGAGATTTTGGTTTAATAGGTTAATAATTGGTTAATTTTGCAATTTTTCGGTTATCCGATTTATAAAGTTTTTTTTTTATAAATGAAGTAATTTCAAAAATAAAAATGCATAATTTATTTATTATTTGACGTTTATTAGTAAAAAAACAATAACATGACAAACATTACAATTCTTGAACTAAAACGAGAAAGCAAAAAATTAATTCACAAATATGCAATACATATTTTTCTAATTAATACATAAATATTATGAATTAATTAAAAAATAAACCACGAGATCATTTTATAACTTATTACAATAAAATTATTTCAAGGAGATCTTATAAAATAATCTTTTAGACAAATAATTTGGCTTGAATGTTAAGAATTTAAGCGGTTTTTTCTTTAGTTTTGATACATCTTGACTTGAAAAATTCTTTCATTTATCGTAGATGTTGGAGAAATCAAAAGCAACACATAATAAAGAATATCTGATTTCTCAGTCCTTTTCCTGGATCTCTCATAACATAAAAAATATTCCAATATGTCATTAGAGTCCTGTTTTAATTTTTTTAAATTTTTAACACTTCTAACTGTTTCGGTTAATTCCGTTAAAATTTTAATTATTATCAAGTGGATTTTAGTTTTCGAAGATACAAACTATATCAAAGAACTTCGAATTAAACCGCTTAATTTTTATCATCAACTCTCTATCCGAAAAAAATTAGTTTTCGTCTTGTTATCAGGTATGAATTATTTTTTTTTATTATATTAGCTATCTTTTTATACAGTATGCAATACTGTTGCATAACCATAAGCCTGCTGTCGGTGTAATAAATAGAATTTGCTTGTTTTCTATATTCACATAAATTTATTATATTCAAATTCGGTTATATGACTCAAAGAGGCATATTAGTAATTAGGCTTATAACACATTAGCGATATAGTCCACTACTTGGCTGCAACTAAAGGATGTGATTATAACCGAAAAGTACTGTACATATAAAAAGTACGTGAAACAAAAAGCTGTTGACAGCAAACACTTATTTAAAATGAAGATTACTGAACACCTTCTTTGTTTGTATGAAAAAATATTTTCTAAACACATACCTTTTGTATTTGAAACGATGCAAATAATTAAAAACACAAAAAAATATGTTATAATTCTACAAAAAATTAAAAATTATTTACATCGGTTAATCGATTGAAATTACCCGATTTAATCGTTAATCGAAAATAGCCAATTTTTAATTAACCGATCAGTTATTCGGGTAGTAATTAATTGGTTAACCGACTAACGGCTAACCAAATGAATGCCCTAATCTGGATTCATCCATTTGTCATTCCAGAACAAATATACATATTTGACAATAATATAAAACGCTTTATAAAGTTATTTTTCCATTTTTCTTAAAAATTAAACAAAATCATACGAAATTTACAAGAGTGATAGTTGTTTGTTTCAGAAACCATTTAAGTTCACACTTTATATTAATTTTTAATTATATGTCAATATAGCAAAAACAATAACGTTTGTGTTTTTCAAACAGTCACAGAAATGAATAACTTCCATAAGAAAAAGTATCTATTATGTAAAAGTAATTTTGCGATTGCTAGGAAGTTTTCTTTGATTTACTAAGAATCAAAAATTGTTCGTTTGACTGGTTTTTGAAATAAACGATTAAATTGTCATCTTTATTTATTTGTTAAGTGAAGTTGATTTGTTCTTTAAGCTTTGGGTTTTTAAGTATTTCTTCCTGCCAGTGTTAGTAATTTCAATTTTACTTCCTAGTAGGCCTACCGTTGGAGGAGCCCGGTAGGCTATTTGGCAGTGAGCTAGTCTATCAGTGCGGGGTTTGCGGGTTCGATTCCCACCAGAGACTCTGGTCTCCTGTAAACAAGCGTAGAGCTTTGCGGGATTAGCATAAGAAAAAAGGGTCTTTAATTTTAACGCATAAAGTACATAACTTTGTAATTAAAGATTTTCTTAGCTTGTTTTCGCGTTGTAAAGACTTTTATGATTAGTAGTCTTTAGTCGTATGCCATCTTTTAGTATAGTTTTCCATTTTCTAACTGTTGGGTTAAATATTGGACAACTAATTTTCTCCTTGCAAACTTTTCTATCGACTCAAACAAAACCAACAACTCTGAACAGCGTAGACTTAAAAGCGATGAAAATATCAGCTGACTGCCAACAGTCTTCGATTGTCGTCATAGCGCCTTGGGGTTTTCACCACTTGGTGTTATATCCTCGGGAGAAATAGGTGCAGCCAATACTTGGCACTACAGAATGGCGACTGAATAGAGTTATTATCAGAAACCATGGAAACCTGTAAGTCCCTGGAATTTGCATCATAGACTAATTATTGGTGAGCCTCCTTCGTATTGGCTGTGGCTTATATCCCAAATCGCGGGAAGGGAATTATTTTAAAGTCTGCATTAAGGGTTGATTTTCTACCAACTGTGGGGAAGTTTGGTTAGGTGCTGTTGCTAATTAGCAGAAGCTTTTATGCATTTGAGTCTAGATATATTCACCTTCTACGCAAGGGTTGAAGGTACTGGCTTATGAAATTTGAACCTATATATACATATGTGTGCGGTACGGTCCCACTCACATGAAGGCGCTTTGGTAGATGCATTGACTCCATCTGAGCGGTTGAGATAACTGAACAGATATCCACATCTGTATCGCTGATGCCTTGTGCACAATATAAAATATTTTCAGTTGCAATAATAAATCCCGTTGTGAGAGGTAAAAATCAAAACTACTCCATATTATATACAATTCATGAAGTTGTACTTTATTCGTCTAAAATAATTCAGTTAGCCTTATCACAAATTTTTGAAGTGGTTGGTTCATAGAAAATTATTTCATTATGAATTGCCAGCATATATTTTGAGTTATAAAACAAATCATTCTTTTTAATGTAATTTTTTAAATACTTATGTTATATTTTAATATTCTCCAGAAATATGGGAAATATACCAAGAAAAATTAAAAACACCAATTTTCTTAATATTCGTAAGTTTTTTTTAATTCTGGGGTTTTCATGGCCAAGCCGACTTAAGATTTTTCATTTTGGCATTTTTTAACGAAATTAGTACTTAACATATATAATAAGAAATTTTATTCCATCCTTAAAAAAATGAATTTTCTTGCAAAGCCAGCAAAAAGAGTAGATAGAGTCTTATATTTCCCCAAGGTCAAAAATATTTATTTTATATCCCAGAATATTTTGGAAAGAATAATGTGTAATAAAATGTTTTATAGTATTAGGAAATAAACTGCAATTTTAGGCAATAAAAGGTGCCCAATGAGGAAAAACTTAGTAAATCCCCAATTATAAAATCTGTTGAGGTCAGAGAGTCAAGTAGAAGGAGATCACATTTTTTGTTCTAAAATTTTTATTATTTTATTGTTCAGTTGTTGCCCGTAGCGTTCAAAATGTTTTTAAAAATCGTTATAGTCATAAGAAAATATTATAATAAAAGAATTGGAGCTATTTCTTCCAGTATTTATGCTAAAAAATATTTTTTAAAACTTTTTAAAGAACATAAGCTCAGAAATGTTTAAACAATTTTGTACTGTTTCCGCTGGCCAATATTTAAAACATTACATAAAATATCACTATCGCATAGTATTAAATGGTTGGCGAATCTTAAGGATTTTTCTATTCATCTTATAAATTATTTACTTTAATTAGATAGGGAAACAAATACATTACTAAATTCAATTTCGTAAACTAATTTAAATCTTAAATTTAAATCTTACAATTTAAATTTAAAAAATCTCTCTCGATGTCCATAAGCTTGTTTCTTAGCCAATTTACTGGTGCCAAACCTTAAATTAAAGACTTAGAGTCTTTGGAGAGATTTTCCTTATTGTTTATCATAACAATCTCAGGAAATTCCAAAATGTTTTGTTCTGGCAAATTGCCGTCAATTATTGCAAAATGGACAGTTTTTCTATGAGATAATTCTCCCTCGTTCATTTATCTTAAATATTTATTACTCAAGTCCGCTTAGAAATAATAGACCTAATTACTTCTGTTGTCGAAAACCTTTTTAGTTTTCGTTAGAACAATTAAAAAAATTACCAGAATTTGGGAAAAACCAGTCACTCCAAATTTGCGTTTATTTCAATACTCCAGCGCAAAACAAAAGACTTAGGAAAAAAACTTGCTGTCAAGACATTTTAAATTCTGCTGGAAAATCCCTAAATATTTAAACAACTAATAAGTACACTATAAACACGCCCTTTTTATTAAAACTAAAGTGTGCCTCTATCCATACATAATTTATACAATAAGTAAATATATTTAAATTGTGTTGTTAGTTTTATAAATAATTTTATATAATTTTTTATTTTCAGACATTTTCAAAGTTAAGTTTTTGTCAACCACATTATTTTGATTTCTTTTCTATGGACGTACGACAACGATGTACGGTATGTGTGATCAGCCATAACAACAAGTACAACATAAATATGAGTACCCAGAAAACAATGGGTTTCTTCCAGACCCACAGCTTTAAAGTTGCCAAGGTGAAAACATACACACACACATGCAAACATACTCGTACAATCGTACGCTCATGAGTAGTTTAAGCAAACAAAATAAAGAATATAAAGCGTTAAATAACGATATTACTTGCATTTTGATGCCTATCAAAATCGCATAAGCTAAACCCACAGAATACCAAATTAAGGAATTTCTGCCTTACAAACGTAACGTAACGAAAACTACAGCAATAACAACAATACGGCCATAAAAACATTAAATCGTAGGTCTTTTTCTGTTTCTTATAAAATTGCTTTTATCTTTTTTTCATTATTCCAATATAATTTTTATTTTGATTTTAGTTTTATTGTGAACAAGCGTCTCATGGTGACAATGTGACAAGAAATTTCTATAAAATGTTACTTGTGTGTATGACGCTTTTTTGTGTTTTCTGACTTGCAATATTTTTTTGTTTATTATTGGGATAAAGACAGACAGAAAACACACAAAAATAAAGTCGAAAAACGCACCTTTAAATGTTTGACTTCTTGTTGGATTTTGATTTTATGTCCGTCTTTTTTGTTAAAGAGACTGTCAATAAGATTTGCCGTTGCTTTTGAGTTTTTTTTAACCAGGAATACAATAATCCGATATTACAATAAAGATTTTGCTGATGATGACGATTTATCCACTTATAAATCTGATTTTATTTATTTTTTTTTTTTTTGTTTGTAAATGAGTTTTGTATTTATTTTTCATTTAATATTATAAATTCCAATTTAATCAGGCTGGAATTTTATTCAGGTTTTACTTTATCTGTGCACTTGATTGTTTGAATTAAGATATAATTTTTTTTTTGCAATTTTGTAATTATATTAATATTTTAAATAAATTCGCAATTTCTTTTAATTTTTGTTATTTCCGTAAGGGTTAATTCACTCCAAACTATTTTTTTTATTATTTCTCATTTTAAACCATTTTTTTTCTTAAATTCAAAACTTCTTTTTGTTTATAAAAGCCCCAACGTAAAAGAACCGTTCAATCCGTTTAACAAGCGTATTCAACAGGTGTTACAACCGTTCGCGTATGCGTTTGCTCTCAAACTGATTGTATCAATCTACAACTTATTCAAAAGCCCAAAAGCGCTCTTTCATTGTTGGCTGTTAAAGTCTTTTGTTTATACCCGTATGTTTAATTTTATTTTCTTTTACCATTTCCGTTTCATTTTCAAGTTCTTAACTTGGCCCGTTGTATGTTTATTTTTATTTCTGTCCAACATGTTCACTGGCAACATGTTTGATAGATCTCACGATCATGAGAAATATTGAAAAGAAAACGCGGTATTATTGTTTTCATGTGCTTCGAGTATTTTGTTTACAATCATTTGCCATGTTATTTGTAATTTGTTTTGTAATTAAGATAAAGATCATTTTTTAAGTAACGTTTTTTGGGTTTTCTTATTTTGGGGGTTTTGGTTACGTTTGACTTTATGGGCTGTAATTACAGTCGTAGATGTGTAATTGAAATGGGTGGTTAAAAAATAGAATACTATCAAAACAAAATATTTTTGTTGCAAGAAATGTTGAAATTTTGTCCACAGCAAGAAAATGTGTACTTGGTATTAAATATGCGTAATATGGAAAATTACCCAAAGGATTTCTTTTTCCTCTAGTATAAATGGCTTCTCGAAGCAAGATTTTTGAAAGGGAATAGAATATTGGAGAGCTCATCAATACTGATTGTAGTCGCCTGAATACCACTCTCGTTTTTTTTTCCACAAACAGGCAGTAAATGTAGCTAGCCGTAGTTGTTCGTCTGTCCAGAACTCATTAGAAAAAGTGCAACATTTTTTGCCATTTTTTCAATATTTATTTATTTTAAGAAAGATATAAAGCTATGATTTCGATGAAACTATTATTTCGTTATAATCGTTAGAACTTGCCATTACGTACGAAAGACGATGTCATTTAAATGACCGCCTCTAGATTGGTTGCAGCGATCGATCCTTTTGAGGAAGTTTTTGACCACTTTTTCGCATATCTCGGCCGGTATATCGGCGTTAATTTGACGAATGTTGGTTTTCTAATGCTCCAACGTTGGGGAATTATCCGCCTAAAGAGTATTTGACGTAGCACAACTAAAAGGTTCTTAAACCGCATGATCCTGCTGGCAAATTGACGTCGCCAAAACATGAAATTACGCGTTCAAAAATCGGTCGTGTTGTGTGGCTCGTAACACCGTCTTATTGTATCCACTATGAATTGAAGGTAATGGTTCTTTGGATATTTTCGGTAATGCGAACATTGCGACAATACACTGGCCTGACCACATCTGCAACGCATCCAGTTTTCCAAATTTCTTTATAATTTTTCCAATTTTTCGCACAGTAGGTTGATTATGGCGACCATAATCACACTGTAATGCTTGAAAAGTGGCCACGTTTGAACCACCAATTTTGAAGTCAGTTTTAACTATTTTTAAGCGATCTTCAGTTATTAAGCGAACCATATTTGTAAATGTCACTCCATTCACCTTGTAACGGACGACATACATGTTGTTATAAGGTGAAACCATACACTTACATTCACAATGAATGAATTAAGAATTGTTCATTTAAGGATCGGCGGGACCCGTCTATTCAGCTAGCTTCAGTGGGTGGGGAGGTTCTTGATCCCTATCGAACTAATTACACGTCGCCGTACTTGATTTCAGAGTCCCGGAAAAAAAAATGCTTTGTAATAATAACATATGGACTGACAAACTAAACTATTGCTTCCCCAAAAACTATCTGAATGGAACTGTTAAAGGAAATCTATGCCTGGGGCTGTGTTTAATGTGGATTTCTTAGAGGGAAAGGTGGTGTTTTCCCCTGGGCTCATAACCCTCCTCAACCTTTGTTCTTACCGTAACCCATAAGCAACTTAGTAGAACCCGACCAATATCATCTCAACCGTAAGGAAAAGTATTACAACTTCTATTCACACATTTTTTTCCAAAATAGATTTATTGTAAAAAACAATTCAGGTATTAAACATAAAAAAAAAATACTAAAATATTCTACACCGATAATTTAAGATCAGTAATTAATTATTTAACATTTGAAGTATACCAAAAGAAAAAGATGAATTTAAATAAATTGGATCAATTTGCATAGATCTAGTGGAAAAAAATAGTTAAAGCACGAAAAAAAACCAAAACAAGTGAGAAATAATTGACGGTTTTATTAAAGAGACCAAAAAAAAATGTTTGTAATTGCATGCGTTTTTACTGATTTTTATCTGTGTCTCTTACATTTATGCGGATAATATTAATTTTTCCCCCTCTTCTTTTGTCGGCAGAGAGAGTGTTTCGAATTCTTTCCCGTTTTTATTATATATATGAATATCTTCTTACCGCCCCCGAGGTCTTATTTTACGGGTTACAGAAAATATGAATATCAGAAAGAAAACGAAAAGAAACAAAAGAAAAAAAAAATAAAAAGGTCTGAGAATCCGTTTTTACTAAGTAAAGTAAATCGAAATTAAGAAAAAATTTAACTTGTTTTTCTCTCTGTTCTTAATAAGTCTTTTTCTGATCTGAATTCTTTGCTTTACTAATTACAGCGAACAAAATCAAAAAAACAAACAAAAAAAAAATCGTTGTCAAATTATAAATATAGTATTAAAAATTGGATAATTTTAAGCAAAGGAAAAAAAAATAACAACAATACAATTACTTACATGCAGTCCGCTGAAGATCTTCCTGGGTGCTGCAACTGGGGGGAAAGAGCTGTAGAATTGCAAAAAAATTTCCTTTGCATTTCGTTTGTTTTTTTTCTGGATGTTTTGCTTTTCGTTTTGTTTTAAATTTCGAGGTAATCTTCTTTTTTTTACCTTCTGACTAACTTTTTCTCTTGTTTTTTTCTTTTTTTTTTTTCTTTTAATATTTCTTTCTATTAACCAAGATGGTTTAGGTAAACTAAATTCTGTAACATTAATTAATATAATAAAATTCGATTTTCTAATAATTCACTTCAAGTAAAACCATATTTTATCATTTGATTAATTATAAGTATTCTTTTGGGCTTACAATGCTTTTTTTCGCGTTTTTCCGATTTTTTTTCCACTATTCAAAATTTAAATATTTTCTTTCGTGTACTGTGCAAATTGATTTTTTTTTCCTTAATTTTAAATTATTTTTATTTTTTTCACTATTTGACAACGTTTCCTCACATTAACTTTTCGGCGTTATTGATCCGTTCGTATTTAAGTCCATAAATCAACTAACATTACTAACTTATACATAGGAGACAATAAGCAACTACAGTTGCTTAAACAAAACTAATTCTTTTATGACTGGAGAAACGGCAATAACTGTCTTCTTCTTTTATCTCCATAATATCTTGGTCGCTTTTTACCTTCCCCAGATCTCTTTTATTATCCTCGGTGTGACCAAAAAGAGATTTTATCTGCAAATTTGAGGTTCATTCCCAGATAATACATTAACCCACAAATAAAAGATTTTTGGGTCTTTTCTTGTTTTTTTTTTCCTTTTTTTTTTTATCAGCCAAGTTAGTGGATGCCCATATGTGAGAGTACATAAATAATTTGAACTTCTTACTCCGTCACAGAAAAAGAAAAAGCTTACTCCAAACCACACGGATCAAAATGTAAGCCTTATTCTGGCCCGCAAAAGCTATTATATCACTCCAAAACTCTCTTTTGTTCTTCTGTTGCTTTTACCTCTAACCAATTTATTTAATTGTAGTTATCAAATAATAGTCCGGATTAGAGTGCTGATGGCTGGCCAGATAAAAACGGAAAGGAAGAACAATTTCCTGAATACGTACTACCTCAATTTTATGAGAATTTTACCTAGCAACTGAGTGACGTTTCTGAGACCTCTAGTGTGTGTTTTGCCATATGACATTTAATTTTCTGTACCAAAAGGTAACTAAAAAAAACTTGGCTCTACTCTTTTAATGACGTTGAATTTAAATAATTCAAAGGGGAACAACGAACCCTGATTATGAGTGGTGGCAAAGAGGATTTATTTAAAAAAAAATTATAACAAATTGATGGGTGTAGAATAACATTGAGAAAATTAATAAAGAAATTTTATTCCTTTCCTACAAGCTCCGTTTGTAATTTCTAAATTAAGTGTAAAGGACAAAATTTCAACAACAAAAAAAAATTTAATTTTAACGTAATATGCGTTAACTATTTACATTTTGAGTATTTGGTGGCATAATTTTCCTAAAACCATAATTGGCCATTACAAAACCGGATAATTTAAAAAATTTTGTTTGCCATAAATTAGCCGGAAACCAATTTGGTTTTTTTTTCCTTTTTCTTATCTTTTTTTTCTTTTATTTTTTGTTAAATGTTAGCTTTTGATGTCCTTCGCGTGATAGGTTCCCGAATTTTTACCATCGATATCTTCTAATAGATAGTAACAATTTCCTAACTTTTTTTTACCTTTGCTTTTATATATAAAGGGCTCAGCTTAGCATTGAAATTTTGATCTGCTCTACTCTGGGAAAAATTTCTTCGATATACCTCCTGTCCTATTGTATAACTTACAGGTCGAGTTCTTAAATTATATTGCCGGGCATTAATTTCATAAGCCTTTCTTATATTCTCAGATATTGTCTCTCGTAACATTGTTAATCGGTCATCTCGGCTTATACTAACATCTGATTCTCCTAGGGCGTGGATGTCTTTCAGCAGTTTATATGCTGAAGCATGTGTTACCATATTGAAGCCATATAATGCATGATAAGGCGATATGCCTATAGAACTATGCAAAGCATTTCGAAGAGCACAACTGATTGCAGCGATATTTTCATCCCATGCGCGGTGATCTTTTTTTAAATACGCTCTGATGGCTGCTATAATTGAGCGGTTAACCCTCTCCGAAGCGTTGCTTTGTGGAGAATATAATGCGGTATATAAGTGGTGAACGTCATACTTTGTTAGCAATGCGTTAAAATCGTTGCTACGAAATTGGCTACCATTATCGCTTATTATTGTTTCCGGTACACCATAATGAAAAAAAATATTGTTTTCCATAAATTCATTAATGACAGATGAAGTAAATTTCTTTAAAGGGCAAAGCCAGTGATACTTAGAAAAGTGGTCGAGTACAATCAATAGTCCAATAAATCCTTTCTTACTCCTAGGATATGGTCCTAAGAGATCCACGTAGATCCTCTGAAATGGTCTTTCAGAAATACAAATTTTACCCATTTCCGGTTTCAAGTTCTGATTGGCTGCCTTTGTTCTCTTACATACCTGACAATTGTTTACATAACCTTTTACATCCGTTGCCAATTTAGGCCAAAAAAAATACCTTCGAATTAAATCAAGAGTTTTTCCTATACCTCCATGTGATGCTAAAACTGAGTCGTGATATCGTTTTAAAATTTCCTCCCTTAACCCTTCAGGAACCCATAATTTCCACGCAGTCTCATCAACTTCAGGAATACCGGTAGCAAAGTTTTTCCGTATGTAGACATATCTATCTATAACTTTAATATCCGGATAAGAACTGTTATTTTCCTCAATCTTGTTTTTCAAGGCTAAATACTCCTTGTCCAAAAAATGTGCTGAATCTAAATTAATCGCGGGTTCAACAACTTCCAACGACGATATAATGCCCTCGTGCATTCTGCTTAGTGCATCAGGAACGATATTGTCCTTTCCTTTTCTGTGGCTTATCGAAAATTTATAGTATTGTAATTTTAATACCCACCGTGCGAGTCGGCCTTTAAGATTTTGTTGTTTCATCAACCAAATTAAACTGCTGTGGTCGGTGATTACTTCAAATTCTTGAAGTTCTATATAGCACCGGAATCTTTCGATTGCCTCGATTGCCGCTAAGCACTCTTTCTCTGTTACGGAGAAATTTTTTGCGCCGAATTCAATTTCTTGGACATGTACGCTATTGGATTTTCTTCCCCATTTTCTCCTAATTGTACCAGCACCGCTCCTATACCGAAAGCACTTGCATCGCAATGAACGTAAAATTTTCTGGAAAAGTCTGGATTTTTCAATACCGGGGCACTAGTTAACAGTAATTTAATTTTCTCGAAAGCCCTATTGGCCGAATCCGTCCATTCAAATTTCTTCTTTTTAGTTAGTAACTCGGTTAAAGGATGAGTTACGTCTGCGAAGTTTGCGATAAATCTTCTGTACCACCCGGTTATGCCTAGGAATCCCCTGACTTGCTTCAAAGTCTTTGGTATAGGCCAGTTAACTATTGATTCTATTTTTGCAGGGTCTGTAGAAATACCCCCATTCCCAATTATGTAACCTAAATATTGGACTTTTTTTACACAAAATTTGCTTTTATCAAGGTTGAGTGTAAGGTTTGCTTTTTTAAATTGCTCAGATAGCCTAACGAGAATAGAAATGTGGTTTTCAAAAGTATCCGAAACTACACAAACGTCATCTAGGTATCCAAACACTGAATGCTTAAGGTCAGGTGGAATAATTAAATCCATTAGGCGACACATGGTTTGTGGAGCCGTACATAATCCAAAAGGCATCACTGTGAATTGATACAAAGGCCGGCCTGGTATAGTAAATGCCGTTATTCCCTTAGAATCTTCATCCAGCGCGATTTGCCAATAGGCATCCTTTAAGTCGATCTTAGTAATAATGTTTGCTTTGGGCAATCGAGCAAAGATTCCTTCAATATTTGGTAGTGGATAAGCGTCTTTGGTAGTAAATTCATTAATTTTTCCGGCGTCCAAGCAAAGTCTTACTTTTCCTGGTTTCAAAACTAGCCGCATTGGAGAACTCCACGCACTTGTGCTTTCTTCAATTACCCCCAATCTTATCATACGGTCAACTTCAGTATACATTAATTTCTCTACGGCCGGCGACACAGGGTAAAACCTTTGTTTTACAGGTTTAGCATTGCCAACATCTATTTTATGTTTTATTAAAGGAGTTTTTCCTAAGCCGTGCCTTTCAAAACTTGGAAAAAATGTTTTGACTAAATTTAACTGCCGGCTTTGAACCTCATTTAACGGATAGTACTCGGAAGTTAGATCAAGTTTATCGCCGCCATCTTCCAAGTTTACTCCCGCTACAAAATTGTCCATTAACCCAAAAGTACGCCAGAAGTCTAACCCCAATATTAATCGTTGATTAAGAGTAGGAACTACATACAATGTCAGCCTATTCTTTTTATTCCTGTAAGTTATATCCGTTTCTATCAAACCTGTAACTTTCTGTGCCTTATTATCTGCCGTACGAACCGTCGAGATAATTTTTCTGTACCCAGGATAACTAGCAAATTCTGTCAATGCCAAATCCTTTCCTATGCAAGAAATATTCGCACCTGTATCTAACAAACCAAATTCCGTTTTATCCAAAACTTTACCTCCGCATAAAACCTACCATCTTCATTCGAATTTATTATAGAAGAAATAATTAAACTTTGGGTATTCTTTATCTTATTGTAAAAATTACGCATACGCACGGTGTTCCTATTATATTTTCTGACTATTTTACGATCAAGTTGGTCATCATTAAAAATTTTAAACCTAGCCTTAATGTAATCTTTTAATCGTTCATGTAAGGGGCGAATTTTATATAACTCAATATTTTTATCCCTTGCATCTCTACCGCTATCTATTTTCTCCATAACTCTCATATTTCGAAATTGCTGTCTCTCCTTTCCATTGTTAGTTTCCCCTAAGTTTTCATCTAATAATTTAACTGGTTTACGATTTAAAGCTAATTTATCCCTGTCTGATTCCCGCAAAAACTCCGGTAGTTTTTTGAATTTTTCGTACATTTTACGCATTGGGGTTTGTATACGTTCCTCAAACCACACCCATAGCAAAAAACTTTCCGATCCTTAAGGCACATATCCCAGAAGTGACCTTCCTCCTCGCAATTCCAGCATTGCACCTTTCTTTCTAAGTTACCATCTACAGCATTTACTTCGAAATCAGAATGGTTTACCAACTCGTTATCCTCTACTTTATGGGCCATTCCTTCATACACCATATTGTTTTCCACGGCTGCTACTTTACGTGGTTGCCCTATTGCCGAATGACGATTAGCAAGATATTTTTTAAAGCTTTCTTCGTTTAGTAATTTTTCCCGTTTTTGGCAAAGTTGTTTTAAATGTCCTATAGACCGCACCTGCACGTACAACAGTTCATGCCTAATTTCTGGTCTTAAATTTCTAATTACTGTTTCAATTAATTCTTCTTCCTCCAACGGTACAGCTAAACGATCTATAATGCTATTAATTGCATCATAGAACGTCTCAAATGGTTCAAATGGTTTTTGTTTACGATTGTGTAGCTCCTCTCGTATATCAAATGTTGTTCTATAGTCTTTGTATTGTTTCTTAAGTTCTGTGCAGAACGAATCCCACACAATATTGGTAACTGTCTTACGGTATCTCCAGTACCAAGTTTTTACCTTTCCTGTTAACAAAACGTGTAAATTTTTTGCTACGGTGTCATTAAAGTTACCATTAAATGTTTCCTCCACCAAACATTTTATTCTATATAAAAATTCCTCACAAAGAAGTCCATCCGATGCCCCGTCGAACTTTACATTCCAACTTTGAATTATCGCTGTTACCTTATCGGGGTTGAATCTGATTCTATCAAAGGTGTGATTGGAATTCGTAGCCTGACCTTGATTTTGTTCATTATGCAGAGAAAGTTGGGGGGAATTCCATTCAATATGATTTTGTTGAAAATGCTGTGGTGGTTGTGGTTGCATTTCCGTTGGTACTTGAAATTGTTGCTGAAATTGTTGCTGTGGTGGCCGTACTGGCTGTTGAGATTGTTGTTGCCAAGAACTTAAATTAAGCTCAGAGAGCATACGCTGCACGGTGGTTTCAATCATTTGCCCCATTCGACTTGTATTTCGACTACCTCTTTTATGTTTATATGATTGACCTGTAGTGTTATGGGGATTTTGGGAATCATAAGTGGCTGATATATTAAATTCTTGTTGAGAATCGTGCTTGTTTGAATTAATTTCCAAAGCGGTTTCCCCTTCATTCGCCTCATTCACTTTTCCATCATTTTGTATATTATTGGAGCTTCGAGTATCATACACCTTAACTGCCGACCCTCGACCCCTTCCACGATAACCCGATGGTTTTGACTTAGCTACTTGTTTAAGACCTACATGACCAAAATCTCTCTCGTGACATAACTTCCCACAATTAGGACATTCTTTTGAATCAACTAACCATTTTGTTACACACTCCCTATGAAAAGCATGCTTACATTTTGTCAAAACACATTCTCCATGATTTCCCAATTCCCATAGCGAACATGCAAGCCCCAAAGAGGTTTCCGCTACCGCATGAATATCTTCTGTACTTCTTGCTACAGCCATTCTGACTACTAAATCTCTACTTATCTGGCAAACTTAAGCCACAAGGAAAAAAAAATTCTAACTGTAGCTTTACTATACTTTCCTTTCTTCCTAACAGTATTAATGAAAGCCTACGGCCAAAAGAACAATTCAAATTGCCTTCCGTGAAAACGTTGTACGATACAAACAAAGCCGAGATTTCAACTAAACTTCTAGTAGCTTCAACCAAGATAAGAACTATAATTCTTATATAAGATTAAATTCTATTTAAAAAAAAAATTTTCAAGTAGATTGATAAAACATAGGTGTGACTTTCCTTACACCTGGTTGAGATGTACACTGGAAAAACTTCAAGAAAAAAAATTATAAAATTTTTCCGAATAACAAAAAAAAAAAAAAAAAATCGCACAATTAAACACACAAAAAAAATTAGACTGAGCTATTGAGTGTTAAATTAGTTGATTAAAATTTCGTGACAGACACTTTGAAGTAATTGTGGTTTACCGGATTGACGTTCGCCGTATACAGCAATACTCAATATTCCAGGTAGACCAAACTAATAGCAAAGTTGCGATAAAATCCAACAACACCAAAATTCATAGAATTTTTGAATACCACCTTTACTTTAAACTCTAAATGGTAAATTAATTTAACAGAGCCTTCTGGTCGATATCTACTCGTTTCCCCTTAGCGACAAGTAGTCGAATTCCGAAAAGGTTGAAAAATTTATTACAATTCTGAATAAAAAGAAAAAGTATATATTCGTGCACACAGAAAATTCTGCTACACGGGAGTTTCCTTCTTAAGCGTAAAACCTAAAAAGTAGTCTCCCCCTTTGGAAGTCTGATATTTCGACAAAGAGATCCACAATTTTGTACATAACCCATCGAAATAGTCAGACCCCACGTTGGGCGCCATTTATGTAACGGACGACATACATGTTGTTATAAGGTGAAACCATACACTTACATTCACAATGAATGAATTAAGAATTGTTCATTTAAGGATCGGCGGGACCCGTCTATTCAGCTAGCTTCAGTGGGTGGGGAGGTTCTTGATCCCTATCGAACTAATTACACGTCGCCGTACTTGATTTCAGAGTCCCGGAAAAAAAAATGCTTTGTAATAATAACATATGGACTGACAAACTAAACTATTGCTTCCCAAAAAACTATCTGAATGGAACTGTTAAAGGAAATCTATGCCTGGGGCTGTGTTTAATGTGGATTTCTTAGAGGGAAAGGTGGTGTTTTCCCCTGGGCTCATAACCCTCCTCAACCTTTGTTCTTACCGTAACCCATAAGCAACTTAGTAGAACCCGACCAATATCAT
Source organism: Pollenia amentaria (assembly GCA_943735925.1). Taxonomy (NCBI): domain Eukaryota; kingdom Metazoa; phylum Arthropoda; class Insecta; order Diptera; family Polleniidae; genus Pollenia; species Pollenia amentaria. Next base: position 103,397,597 of record OX031010.1, on the reverse strand, counting down.
CTCAACCGTAAGGAAAAGTATTACAACTTCTATTCACACATTTTTTTCCAAAATAGATTTATTGTAAAAAACAATTCAGGTATTAAACATAAAAAAAAAATACTAAAATATTCTACACCGATAATTTAAGATCAGTAATTAATTATTTAACATTTGAAGTATACCAAAAGAAAAAGATGAATTTAAATAAATTGGATCAATTTGCACAGATCTAGTGGAAAAAAATAGTTAAAGCACGAAAAAAAACCAAAACAAGTGAGAAATAATTGACGGTTTTATTAAAGAGACCAAAAAAAAATGTTTGTAATTGCATGCGTTTTTACTGATTTTTATCTGTGTCTCTTACATTTATGCGGATAATATTAATTTTTCCCCCTCTTCTTTTGTCGGCAGAGAGAGTGTTTCGAATTCTTTCCCGTTTTTATTATATATATGAATATCTTCTCACCGCCCCCGAGGTCTTATTTTACGGGTTACAGAAAATATGAATATCAGAAAGAAAACGAAAAGAAACAAAAGAAAAAAAAAATAAAAAGGTCTGAGAATCCGTTTTTACTAAGTAAAGTAAATCGAAATTAAGAAAAAATTTAACTTGTTTTTCTCTCTGTTCTTAATAAGTCTTTTTCTGATCTGAATTCTTTGCTTTACTAATTACAGCGAACAAAATCAAAAAAAAAACCCGTTGTCAAATTATAAATATAGTATTAAAAATTGGATAATTTTAAGCAAAGGAAAAAAAAATAACAACAATACAATTACTTACATGCAGTCCGCTGAAGATCTTCCTGGGTGCTGCAACTGGGGGGAAAGAGCTGTAGAATTGCAAAAAAATTTCCTTTGCATTTCGTTTGTTTTTTTTCTGGATGTTTTGCTTTTCGTTTTGTTTTAAATTTCGAGGTAATCTTCTTTTTTTTACCTTCTGACTAACTTTTTCTCTTGTTTTTTTCTTTTTTTTTTTTCTTTTAATATTTCTTTCTATTAACCAAGATGGTTTAGGTAAACTAAATTCTGTAACATTAATTAATATAATAAAATTCGATTTTCTAATAATTCACTTCAAGTAAAACCATATTTTATCATTTGATTAATTATAAGTATTCTTTTGGGCTTACAATGCTTTTTTTCGCGTTTTTCCGATTTTTTTTCCACTATTCAAAATTTAAATATTTTCTTTCGTGTACTGTGCAAATTGATTTTTTTTTCCTTAATTTTAAATTATTTTTATTTTTTTCACTATTTGACAACGTTTCCTCACATTAACTTTTCGGCGTTATTGATCCGTTCGTATTTAAGTCCATAAATCAACTAACATTACTAACTTATACATAGGAGACAATAAGCAACTACAGTTGCTTAAACAAAACTAATTCTTTTATGACTGGAGAAACGGCAATAACTGTCTTCTTCTTTTATCTCCATAATATCTTGGTCGCTTTTTACCTTCCCCAGATCTCTTTTATTATCCTCGGTGTGACCAAAAAGAGATTTTATCTGCAAATTTGAGGTTCATTCCCAGATAATACATTAACCCACAAATAAAAGATTTTTGGGTCTTTTCTTGTTTTTTTTTTCCTTTTTTTTTTTTATCAGCCAAGTTAGTGGATGCCCATATGTGAGAGTACATAAATAATTTGAACTTCTTACTCCGTCACAGAAAAAGAAAAAGCTTACTCCAAACCACACGGATCAAAATGTAAGCCTTATTCTGGCCCGCAAAAGCTATTATATCACTCCAAAACTCTCTTTTGTTCTTCTGTTGCTTTTACCTCTAACCAATTTATTTAATTGTAGTTATCAAATAATAGTCCGGATTAGAGTGCTGATGGCTGGCCAGATAAAAACGGAAAGGAAGAACAATTTCCTGAATACGTACTACCTCAATTTTATGAGAATTTTACCTAGCAACTGAGTGACGTTTCTGAGACCTCTAGTGTGTGTTTTGCCATATGACATTTAATTTTCTGTACCAAAAGGTAACTAAAAAAAACTTGGCTCTACTCTTTTAATGACGTTGAATTTAAATAATTCAAAGGGGAACAACGAACCCTGATTATGAGTGGTGGCAAAGAGGATTTATTTAAAAAAAAATTATAACAAATTGATGGGTGTAGAATAACATTGAGAAAATTAATAAAGAAATTTTATTCCTTTCCTACAAGCTCCGTTTGTAATTTCTAAATTAAGTGTAAAGGACAAAATTTCAACAACAAAAAAAAATTTAATTTTAACGTAATATGCGTTAACTATTTACATTTTGAGTATTTGGTGGCATAATTTTCCTAAAACCATAATTGGCCATTACAACCTAAAAAAACTAAGCCAGCGGGTTTTGAAACAACTTAATGGATAACCCTGTATTAATTATGAACTCACAATAATTATTCAAATCTTATTTATTTGTTTTAGTCCTGTCAATGCCGGACGAAAGCTTTCACATCACGGTTTCTGTTCACATATGAAGGTTTTCAGACGCAAACAAAAGGCTAAACAAAGCAACAGCGTTATTCGGCCGACTAGTATCAGTATGACTAATCTCGCAAATATTCAGACGCACCAAGTTCAGAATATTCAATGCATGTGTAAAGTACGTTCTGTTGTACAGATGTAATACATGACTTATATAAAGTACAATCACTCAAAAATCATATACAGGCTATTCTGGCTCAACGCCATCTGCAACACGATTCTCTGGTACTCAACCAATGCGGAACCCATACTGAAAAAAAATTAAGCGCAGATAATGGAATGGGATCAGCCATACTATCAGAAAGATACCCGCCGGTATTACAGGGATAGAGCGATATTGGAAGTCTTAAGGCCCAGAAAGCGGTTGTCGACCCAAGAACATCTGGAGATGCACGATGCTCCAAGAACTGAAGCAATGCAATATTCCGTGGGCAACAGTTCCAAACTGAGCAAGATGGGAATGATCTGTGTAAGCCATATGCTCCCAAGAGGGGTAACGGGAAACATTTCATATACAACAGTTTTCATAAGCAAAATATAATGATATTTATTATCCCACAATTGACCAAGGGTTCAAATATTTAGGAATGTTGCCTTAACTACATTCTATAAAATTTTTATTCTATAAAAAGTGTTGTAACGAAATTATATAACTTTTAATATCCCTTATTAATTATTTTCTTGGATATGAATTAAAATTTTTCGCAGAGCTGGTAAGTTTTTGCATGAGCTTCTTTTTTAATTCTCCTACACATTCTTATAAATTATTTATAATCATTGGATTTTGCGTTAAATTTAATAAATCGCTCTCATATAAACATTAAACCCTTTTTGTAGAAGTTTTTTCGCTTGAAAATAGTGTCTTTTAAGCCCATTAAACTTTACATAAGTGTTAGCTTTCCAACGAATTGATATACTGCACTCACTTCTTGACAATTATAATCAGTATACTCTGGCAAATAATAATGAATAGATTTTCGCTTAATCAACGCTACCAAATTATCCAATTTTACTTTCAATCTCAGTCATAGATCTAAAAACTGTGCTCAGCGCTGAGGCTTATTAATCCATAATAGAACCTACAGACTCCATTACATCCAGAAAAATTCACCGTTTGATATGATTTATGTGCTGGAGAAATCGTTGGACTTTATTTCTTAAAAACCAAATAGTGATCGTTATAGCTCCATGATCAATTATTTTTTGTTTGAAAATATGGATGAAACTGATTCGGGCAAAATGTTGTTGTAACAGGATGGCGCTTTTTGCCATAAGCCGACCGCAATCATCGACTTTTTATAATCAAAATTTGACGAAGAGCTTATTTTGAGAAATAGACTTGCCAATTGACACGACCTTCAGGGTCGTGCAATTTGACATCTCTTGATTATTTCTGTAGGACTTCGTTAAGCTTATGCTGATAATCTTAAAACAATTTCTGCCTTAATTGGCGACATTGTTTCTGTTATTTGTGATATACGGCTACAAATGTTCAAAAAAGTGGCCAAAAATTGAACGTTCCGAGTGTGCTTTGCCAAGAACAGCCGCGGTGCCCATATGCCATGTATTCATTATTTTTCTATCGGGCTTAAAAACATACCCTCTATTTATAAGTTCTATTTCCATACGATAAGACTTAAGGCCCAACCATAATATGCATAGCCTTGCTTAACCTACTGTCAAAAATTTACAAAAAGTCTCTCAAATATATTTAAAAAAACAAAAACAAAATAAAAAAACATTTGATTTCGTACGGAATGTGCGATCAGTTTCGCACTTTGCTTAAGCAAATGACAATTTCATAAAACTTAACAAAACGTCTCCTTAAGTTCAATATGGTTTGCCTTATATGATTTACATGTATTCGCACATTTGCTGAAGCCAACTTAAGCACATTATGGTTGGGCCTTTACCCAACTATACTTGGTTTATACAGGAAATAATTTTAAACCGGTTTATTTTTTTAACAGAAACGTTATTTTGGTCCTGACTAAGTAAAACCAGTGTATTTCTGTGTTTTCGAAATTTGTTAACAAATGATGGGAGTGGGTATTAAAGACTGAAACATATTTCACGTTAATATATTTCACGTTAAACGTATAACATATTTCACGTTAAACGTCTTACATTAAGCATTAATATTTTTAATAAATCAGTTACGTTTAAACAGGTCAGCATTTCACGATATATTTGGCAAAACATTTAAAGAGGTCGAATTTTCAATCAAAATATCGTTACATTAATTAAATTTTAAAAAAAAAATTCATTTAGATTCGCCATTTGTAACGTTATGAAATTTCACTTAGCACTATGCGAAACCAATATTTTAAGATAAATTATTGAATCAGGTAGATGTCAATCGTTTGAATATCTGTGTCCTTTTAATTATCCTTATTAATAATTAACACGCGCGGTTGATAAAAAAAAAAGCTTCTAGCTTCGAAACTGACTTCTTTTACCTGTAAAATATAATTCTATAGCCAATTATTTGTTCATTCATTCGTTATGAAATGCTTAATGAGTTTTACTTTTTATCCTTTCAAAATAACGACATTAAAATATATTCTTCTCAATATCATCATTAATTAAAAAGTTTTGTTTCTATTTTGTTTTAATTTGAATTAATTATTAAACAAATTGTTTATAATGTGTTTTGCTTACCATAAAACTTATTGATGCATCTTGAAAAAAAAATTATTCGATTGTTCGCCAAACAAGTGGATAATAAGTTTGATGCACATACATACAGAGTTTGTCGGTTAAATTCATATAAATGCAATAAATGTTGAGATTTATGTATTCGATAGTGAAGCTAATGTTAAGAATGGGAGTAACCGAATAATAAAAGATACTCGTTATATGAAAATATATTTACATTGGGCACGTTCATAAGACGAAACTGTTGTGTAACCGTTGATAATTTGTCTTAAAAACGCATAGTTGAGCATTTACACTCAACTCAACCGTTGCCATTTTTTCTTTATTATAAATTTTTTTATCTACCTAAAGTCAACATGTTGTGTTCAACCTGAACAGCTGATCAAAGAGAAATATTTATTAGTTAAGCTAAATTAATTAATTTTATTATTTCTTTTGTCATTCTTTTATTTACTTTCAATTGTTTTCATTTATTAGATATTAGTTTTGCATTACATTCATCATGCCTTTTCTAAGACGTACATTTTGAGCTCAACAGCTGTCAGCAGCGTTTTAGCAGTTGAGCTCAATAGCTACGTCTTATGAAAATGCCATTATTAACTGTTGCACAGTTAAGTAAAAGTTTGAAAACGTCAGCTAAAATGCAAAAGCACGTAACTTACATTTTAACTATTTTCCAATGAAATATAATCTGGGAATTATTTCTTTTCGTAAGATACTTTATTATTTCGAATTTATTCTAATGACACATATGGGTGCCAAATAAACAATGAGAAACTTGAAATAGTCAAGACAGCAAAAAATCTAGGTGTAATTTTTAACTCTGATCTCAACTGGTCTAATCATATCAATTAAATATGTGGTGTTACTCAAGCAATGTTAAGGAATCTTTGGAGGACGCAATATTTCACTCCTCTTAAAGTTAGAATGCTAATCGCTAAAACGCACCTCCTGCCAAAACTCTTATATGCCTGCGAACTCTTTTCAAACTGTGACTCAGTATGCGAGCATAAACTTAATGTGACATTAAACAATATTGCTAGATATGTTTTTTCCCGTAGACGTCTTGATAGTATCTTTGATTACTCAGAGGGAATCTACAATTTAACACTCGAAAACCTGGTGAAAGGTCGTTCATTATTGTTTCTACAAAAGCTGATTTTTACTAAACAACCTGAATATTTATACAGAAGATTTACTTTTCCAAGGTATAACCGAGGAAAAAATATAAACTCCATTCGCTACCGTAGCCTTATATCAGTAAGACCTTTTTACGTATCTACAATTCGTCTGTGGAACCGACTACCTCCCCACATTCAATTCATTACCAATGCAAAGAGTTTCAAATCTGCCATTTTTAAACATTTTTGTTAACGTTTTTTTTTTTTTTTTTTTGTAAATAATTTTAATAACTTCTATTCTTTCTATATTTGTTTACTTAAGGTACGTTCAGACAAATGAAATATTTGACGAAAATATTTGTTCTGATATTTGCTGCAAGCTGTGTGAAACAAATAAATATTTTGTTTAATGTTCAAACTAAGCTCAAATATTTGACAATTTTTGTTTGTTGAAACAGTTGGCAAATAGTTTCAAATAAAATAAATTAAATCATGTTGGCCATGCGTTGAGACTAGAACAAATATTTGCATCAAATCATTATTTAATGAAAGTGTTCAAAAATAAAAATATATTTCTCAAATGGTAAAAATGAGCGCAAAAGCTAATTTATTTATTTTATTCTGTGGATCAGCATCTCTTATAGTGTTATAACAGGAGAATGTAAAAGAAAAAAAATGGAAGCCACTGGGTAACGGGAACATGGGTAAAATTTGCGAAAAATTGCAAAGTTGGAAACAAGCCCTTAAATATATTTGAAGTCGCTAAATCGGTTAAAAAACAAAATGTCGAGAAAAAAACAAAAAAAAAGTTGCAAAAATAGCGAAAATTCGCGAACCATTTTAATATTTCAAACAAGCCATAAAATTTATTAAAAGTGCCTAAAACTAAAAGGAATGGCAAAAATTCGATAAAAATTGCTAAATTAGCGGAAATTCGCAAAAATTTGCTAATAATTTATAATTATCTCACTAGAAATGCTACATCAGGGATGGCAAATTCAGTGATATTGTCCTTTTTCATAATTTTTTAGATACGGAATGCCAGAGATTTGCCATGTTATTTAAAGCACGTATTTTCAAATAATTAAACTTTTTTAACAAGTTTTTCCTGATTCATGGAGAATAACTGTTAATACCAAATTTGAAAAGTAAAAACATTGCATAATGTTAACTATCGGGTTTTTTTAGAGGCAAAGATAATGAAATTAGCAACGCTGTCTTCTGTAGCAGCTTATTTTACAATTCATTATGAATTGATAGGCTCATGCAACGTTTGCAAATTGTTTTTATTTATTTGTAATACAACCATTTTATTTGAAAATGGTATGTAGTAATGAATCACATTATCAGAAAAATGGATATGCCAGTAAATAGAAATGCTACATTTGAAGTCATGATAATCCTCCAGGCATTGTCAAAGACGCATTACATTCAGGAAAAACCCCATTTGGCTTAAGCTAATGAATATCGACGTTCTGAATGTTACAGCCAACGACAAGCGGTATAGAGACATGCTCCCTTACTTTTTTGTGCTTCAATTGGAAGGCATAAGACTTGCACATATCGCTCATTTGCTACAGCATCGTCATGATTCAAAAATATTAATTTTACATAGAACTCGAAAGAGTTGAGTTTAAGATATCGTCATAAAAAAAATTTACAATATCTTCATTTGAATGATTTACTAGGCAATACTGAAATTAAGCCAAAATTTCCGATTTTTGGCTTATGACGTTGTAGCAGCAAATGAGCGATAGGTGGTTTAAGCAAAATAGCACCAAATTTCAGACAGCGCGTGATGCAATAAATTTAATGAAAGAAAAATTTGGCAAACTCATAATTTCGCTAAAAAAAACCTGGTAAGTGGCCAATTCATTTATGTTATTTGACGGAATTAGATTATTTTCTTTGGTGATATGTAAATTCCAAGGTTTATACTTAGAAACCTGAAACGACCGAGCACTTGTAAGCGAATTTCCGACGTCATTTTTTTGGAGCTCCGGATTTTTCCATGTTTGCGCTAGCCGCACCGACCACTTTCCCGAAATGATATTTTAATATTTATGTCATAACATAATCCAGTTACACAATAAAACCAATTGGATAGAAAAAGAACAGCCTCTATAATGAATCTTTAATATATTTTTTAAAAAACTCAGGTTTCTCAGAAAAGTTAAAGTTGTAACACATTTATCAAAATTTGAAGACGTTGGCAAGGATTCAGAAGAAAAGGTAAGCGATATTGAACTTTATAGAATTTTGTGGTTTTTTTCTTAAAAAGATTTTTGTTTTCAGGAAAATAATGCCATCTCTGCCGCTACATTTAAGAATAAAGTATCAAAAAATTTATTGATTTATTTCTGGTCTTAATAACTAAGAAGTAGTCTTAAAATAGAATCCAAAAGCCGGAAGGAAACAATTACTAAGTTCACTCAGTAAGAGTGCATTATTTAATTTTAGTGGCATTTTTTTGTGCAAGTGGAAACTCTGAAATTTGGCAACTGTCATATACATATGCTTATAACGATTATTAAAAATAGAGCCCTTTACGAAAGAAAATGCTTTATAATTGTGAAAAAATATACGAGTTTTTATTTTAAAATTAAAAAGTGCATTCTTACTGGGACACCCTTTATAAACAGTACTTTTAATACATTTTATTGTACCTTTAAGTAAATGTATTTAACCAAAAAGTCGATTTTGAATTTTTAGTCACTTTGGATTTTAGCTGACTATATACAGGATGATAGAAAAAGCAACATACCTTTTTCTATCAGGTGATTCAGCGTGAGGTTTGATTTATAATGTAAAATAAAAACCATAAATTTGTAAACGTACGGATAAGGGGAATCCCCTTATTACATATGTATGTATATGTTGTTATGCAATGCATATTATGCAGGTATGTACATACATATGTGCGTACTTTGTACGGCTATGCTTTGAAATTTTAATTTAATTGAAAAAATAAAAATTTAAAATGGTAAAAAAATTATGAAAAATTTTTAGATAAATGAAAATATTAAATGGACGATGTCGATGTTATTTAGTTTTGACGGCGATGTATCGTCCATCAAAACATCGATGTTAACATACAAGCACCTTAGAAATTCGAAATTGTGTTTACTTAAATAAATATTCTATTAACTAATTAGAAATATTGTAAATATAATTAGACATTTTTTAATAAATAAAATTGTAAACTTTTGAACTACATTTCAAGCTTTTTAAAAAAACCATTTGAAATGGTGTAGTACTCATATTTAACCACTAATAGACATTCCGAATTCCTCATCACTATATAATTGTAGACGTTTTGTTTGGGTCATAATAAAAATGTGCCATTAATCATTTTTATGTCTATGTAAATTATCTTTTGTCTATTTCATTGCATTTTGCTTCTTACAAATTTATTTTTACAACTAAAAATCTACAAACAAATCACCACAAGTACAACTTAGTACACATATCTATATCTATGTATGTATATGTGTGTGTAAGTACATATTACTGACTAACAATTCTTTTGTAAATCGTAAATGTGTGTAAAAATATTTGCGAGAAGATAATTTTCGCAGCGTCTACTGTTCGGACATAAAACACAAACATAGAATTTTATGCATCATTAAAAATTTTTTTTTTTTTTAATGAAAACAAAATGAATAAAGCATCGCATTTAATTCATTTTTATGTTTTTTTAAGTCTTCTACTTTTCTACTTCACGTCGACAGTTCTCTGCAACATGTTGATAGTTAGAGACAACCAAGTTCAAGGTCAATATCACAAACATCTTTTAGATTTTACATACATTTTTGCACATGTGAAACATTTAATGGTTTTACTTCACTTGCAGCAAGAAATGTTAAGGTTAATTAATGGTTTTTTGTAGCATTTTCCATTTGTATTATGTATTTACCCCAAACACAAATACTTTCCCATGGTGCAAGTAAAAGTACGTATGTGAGTTAAAAAGTGATCAAGTGAATTTATAATCTCATCAACAACTTTTAGGTCAGTTAAATGTAGGTTTTAACACTGTGTTACACACATTTTGCACAAGTTGCACAGTCCAAAATATATTTAAACGAACTGTTAAAGCTGAATTAAAAAATGCTCGATACTTGTTAAAAAAACAATTCAAAAGGAAAAATGAATTGCAATTTTAGTAGGAAATAAATCACTTAATTTATCATACGTATTTTTAATTAAATATTTTTTGCATTATTATTAAACTTATTGAAAAAAGCAGATTTATAAAAAGTACATTTTTATTATGTCACTTACCAACCACATTTATGTTCGAACATAAATGTGTGAGCAATTTTTTAATTAAATTGTTGTTTTTACCTGAAATAAAAAAGAAACAAAAAACAATTTAATATAATTTAAAACAGATTTTTTTTAATTAAACATAAAAAAATTTTATAACAGAAAAACACAAGTTTATTTTAAACAGTATTTTATCACAGAAACTCTCATAAGCAGGGCAAGTTGTTCATCCTATTTGCATAAAAAAAATGCTTTTAAATATGTTTTAATTATTTCCAAAAATAATAATTTGTTAAATATTTTGCATAAATTTGCATATTACGCAGGTTGGCAGTCGTATTTAATAAAAGAATTGCATTTGAGTCAATCAATTGAAATGTATCGGTCTTTTTCTTTCAAACGCATTTTCTTATACGAAAATTTTAAACAAGAAGTAAAACAAATAACATCGAGCTAAGTTTTTCTAAAATAAACGATCCCTGAACAATTACGAATATTTTTTTTTTTTGTTAGTGATTTTTTTTAAAAATGTCGAAAGAAACTCACAAAAATGCATTAATGCTCGTATTGCAAGAGATAACCTAAAAACTTTAAGCATTTTTAGTTTCGTTTTGTTTTGTGTGCTTTACATGAAGACGTAAAAGAAAAAGTTCAAAATATTAAGAATAAAATATTTATTGAGACAATTAACAAAGTTTTTAGTCGAAATAATATTAAGTATGCGCTAGTAATATCGACTTGATGTTTAACGTATATATTCCATATAGTCTACGGTTTTGTGTCACAATCGAAATCATTTTAATTTTAAAACTTGAAGAAACATATGATTTGAAATTATGACAAAAAAAATATTAGTTTGTGTTATTTTTGTGGACATTATTTAGTGCATGTTTTATTATAAGATCTTTTTTGGATATATTTTCATGCATATTTCAAACACTTTTCTGCATATATCAACTTGCCCTGGTGATAAATTATTTTTCAAAATTAAAAAATCTTCAAAATGGCTTATAATAAACCTTTATAATAAACCTCTTGAGTTCTTTTATTGCAACTTTAATAAAATACTTTAAACACTTTACTTTATAGCTGTACTATAAACTATTCACGCCACTTTATTTAGAACTTAGTCAATTATACCACTTATAATTGCAATGTACACACTTAAATAATCGTACTAATACTGATTATCGATGCCCACCTTAGCCAGTATTTATACTCTGTTCGCTGATATCTAGATGTCTCTATAGCATTCGACTCGTCGAAATGTCTGTTACATTTTCGACATTTCTGGGCCAATCGAGATATGCATTAACACTGTGGCTGAATTTAAATTGATTTATACATCAATAAACAAAAGCATACTTTATGGGTTAAAAATAATCTTAACACTATTAGTTATCTATAACAATCATAACATTACATTTGTACTAGAAAACTCTGTCCAGTGGGTTTACATTAGAAATATGCGAAACTAATACAATAACATTTTAAACTAATAAAATTACTAATAAACTAAACTTATTCTTAACTAAAAATACTTTCGTAACAATATTTTTAGACTTACAAAAATAATTCAGACACAACTTCATAAGCTTTTTATTCTCTTTTTCACTTTGTGGCGTAATTTTCCTTTTTTTAAATTTATGGTATGTTGCACTCTGTTATGAAAAAAAACTTTCAGAGAATGGGAGAATCCGAAAACTACCGTTATATTTAAACGCTTTAATTACCGAGGTTTGAAGTTACAAAACAAATTATTCGCGGTCTTTAAAAAAGAATTAAAATCCTCCAATTTGTTATAGGAATGTTTAGTCCGTTTACATTGTATTTATTTGACATAAGCAAGTTTGGTCTTTCGCCAAATCGATCCACTAAGTCCGGATTTTTGCAACTTCGAATGTTTAGAGCTAAAAAGTTTAACACGTGCAAATTCTCTAACCTCATATCTTCTAAACTTAAAGAGATGCAAAGACAGACAGGTGTCGGTACTTTTTTTTTTTTTGGAATTCTGCCCTTTTGGAAAGTAAACGGGTTAAACATTTATTTTGAAACTTCATCACATACATATTTTAAACCAATAAACATATAAATAAAAATTATATCACATTCGTAACTTAAAAAGTACTTTTTCGAAATTCGTACGATTAAGGCGTAAAAATCGTTTTTATGTTTGTTACATTTCTTACAAACCCCTTTTCTCCATTCATTGACACATACGTATTTACCTATGGGCTCCAACAACAACATTGCAATTTGGAATACCTTGATGGGAAAAAAAGGCATCTTAAAGGAAAAATGTTGTACTTTTTGAATTTTTTATAATTGCATTAAATTATATATGAAAAATTAAAAACTTTGGCATACAAACATGTCCATGAAAGAAATGGCATATAAACATGACGCTAACGAAGTAGCGGGTTAAATACTAGTTTTTTATACATCTTTTATTATTACAATTGCGATTTTTCATTGAACTGTTGGCTTTTAATCGATGGTTTTGATATTTTAATTAGGCTTAAGTTCATAAAATTTAGAATGCAAAGAATTCTGATGATGGGAATGTGGTTTTTCGCGAAACACCAATAATCGTGTTTAGTCAATAATTTTCACAAAAAAAATCGTATTTACTCTTCACCATGGTGTGATAATTACAAATAGTTATATAAAACCCGTTCTTTATATACTAAAAAAATTAACTTTGTGCCCTGCCCACTTATCCAACCCCACCCACATTTTGTCGTATGTTGTGTTTTGCTAAGCAAGCTAGTTGTATTTGGGAACCTTCACCAAGAGTAAACAACATTTTTATATATGGTCACCTCCAACAAAACTATTTTAAAAGAACAATTTTAAATATATTATGTTTAATTTGACCTTCTTATTGTCACCGACAAACATATTATGGTTCATTTAGTCCTCCACCAAGAAGCCACAACCATATTGTGGTTGCCTCCGAAGATGTTTTGGTTAATAATAACTAAAATATGCTCAATACTTTTCAACCATAGCATGTTGATCTTGGAAAAGAGGAAAATACTATTGTTAATTAAAAAACAAATTATTGTCATATTTAACCAAAACATATCTAAATGCAACAAAAATATGGTTGTGGCTTCTTGATGGAGGACCAATTTAACAATAATATGGTTGTCGGTGACAAAATTATGGCTAAATGAAACATAATATATTTAAAAATATCTTTAAAATAGTTTTGTTGGAGGTGACAATTTTTAAACATATTTTTTCTCTGCATGTTGTCACCTGCAGTTCTCAGATATACATAAAAATAAAATAAAACAACAACGAGGGATTTTTGGGTAAAATAAGAGGCAGGCCTGGTTTTTTGCTCATATTTCAGCCATTTGTCGTCCAATGAGGCAAAATTTCAATAGCAAACAATTCCGGACTATATATGACATAAATATATAACTAACAATTCCGCATCATATCTAGGGTTTTCGGAAACCCCATTTCAACGGACAGACGGACATCGTTAAATTAACTTCGATCCTCATAAGGACCGAGAATATATACACTTTGTAAGACCAAAGATCATTATTGTAGAAATTACAAACGGAATGACAAACCTATATATACCCTTTTACCTTCATAGGGTATAGATAAAGTAAAATATAATTAAAAAAAAACCATCGATTCGATATCGAATTCCGTAATTTGCCACAATTATCGATTGAAATCTTCATCTCATTACCTTAATTCTTTAACGCCTTAATTCTTTTTCTCATTACCGTTGTTTTGCTACTAACGTTATTTACAAAGATTTACGGATCCGGAAATGTGTCTTTTAGAAAAGCTATTATTACAAGTGAACATATCAAAACGATATCTGGTGAAATCGTTTTATTTACTATACATAAAAGTAACATTAGACTATTTTTGTGTTAATGATAATGATAAGCATTACTGATCTTTTATAGTAAACATCTAAAAAGCAATTCTTATAAGAACTTATAGCAATTATATCTTAAATATTTTGCCTTAAAGTATAAGTTGAGGATTTTAAGCAAATTTTATTATGTATGTAAAAAAATTTATAGTGGAATTATTTCGTTTTGGTATCGATCTTTACAGTTAATATTAAATTTATTAATGCAACACGCTCACTTACAAATAAAAATTATTTAAATTTACGGACGCAATGATTTTAATTAATTCAAATTTCTTCAATTCATTTGATGAATCGTCTTGTGTTTTTATGGTTTTTGTTTATCATGGATGTAGTCATAGCCGTTTTGTAATTGGGCTTCCCTAAGGAACCAAAACCAAACTTGTCACGTGATAGTTCTAAAGTGGTAGGGACCGGTTTTAGTTTTAACACTTTATGTTCAGAGGACTTGTCACATTTACATGGCGATTTCCTAGGAGGGGGTTAATTGGCACCTTTTTATGGATTTCTAACAATCATCAATTTCTGTTAAAATAATACCTGTCGCACATATTGTCCCGAATGAACTATATGAATGATAGATATCCTTTATATAAAGGAATATAATTAGATAGCATCAACCAGCAAAAAATGCAGTCACATGACTTGTTTTGTGCCAATTACCTTCGATCTGGAGTAACTACACTTTAAAAACTTTATCACCAGTTAACAGATATGTCTTGTTTTCACCTATCACCATTCATTCCTTTTTATTATAATATTGTGTTCACTGGTCACTGGATAAGTGCTTTTAGAACCATTGACACAAATTTCTCGTAGGGTTGTTGCAGGCCTCTAATTGGTAAGACGGTATTGTGGACCTAAGGCGTATTTATTTATAAGCTGATGTTTAAGGGCCCAGCTGGTTTTTAAAGTTCGGGGCTCGAAAATTTTTTTGTTCTCACTATTTGCTTTGGTTTAAAATTATTGGTTAACAAATGGGTAATATTTCGAACAGAAAAAGCAAGCAATGAAATGTAAAAAAAAACTTGCTTACAACCTATAAACCTCTGTAGTTTTTCTATATTTATATTTGTTGAAATATTGCTGCCACCACGGTTCTATTATGCATGAACGAAATAGTGGCTGCCCTAGTTAACGTTTCATAAAATATCAAAATTCAATTGCATTAGATAATGGATATAACAACATCTAACTTAAGAAAAAATTTCTAACAATAAATCATGATAGAAACACCATGTCGCTTCCAAAACCTTTCAACATAAAAAGTATTCTGTATAAAAAAACGCTTATAAGAAAATAATTGATACAAAAAATAAATTGCCACGCAACAACAATGCAAATACATCTTTTGTATGAAAATTTTTCTTCACGGCAGTCTTTTATTTGCTTACACAAAATATCCAGGTCATCTCTACTATGAGACCAAAAGAAATCAGGGACCTAGAATGATGTTATTTTTGAATTTTCATAAGAAAAAAGCAACCACAATAAAAAATATCGGAGCTGCAAGTCATAGACACCATTTTTAAATTCTTGATTTCAATTGGCTTATTTTAAATCCAAAATAACTATTACCTCTGGAAAAACATAAAAATTATTTCTGCCAAAAAAAAAAAAAAAAATGTCATAATATTTACGTGTTTATAATTTGTTACGTTATTATAAATAAAATAAGCATATACTTAAAAATATGTAGAAACAAACTTTTATTATAAGAAAAAACTTTCTTATATGAGTATGAAACTTTATAAGAAATAACTTTCCAGTAAAAAATGATTGAATAGAAGAAAAACCCGGCGACACGAAATAAGTCCGAATTAAGGAAATGAAAAAATTAAAAAAAATGAACTAAATCTCAAGTGGAAAAAAAATTTTATAACACCCAATTTTTATTAACTAGGCCCCATTTAAATAAATAAATTTTTGGGCTTGAAAAAATAAAAAAAGATATTTAAGAATAAAAAAAGATAAAAGGCCTAAAGATTTAATTCCCAAAAAATGGTATAACAACACCAGCTACGCTAACTAAATTTTCTCTGCCAAAAATTAATTTTAAGAAAATGAAATAAGATCAAATAATATGAAAGACGTCCCAAAAAGATTTAAAATCAAACAACCCCCAATTAAATCTGTTCTTCAAAATTTTTTTAAGAAAAGATAATAATTTAAAGATTAAACAACGCAGGAATTAAATTGAGCCCAATTTTAAAACTAAGCGTTTTTTGGAAAAAAAAATGTTTATGGTTTTCTTATATCTGTCATGTTAGAATCTTTTAAAAACTAACGTAAATAAATGTCAAAAAACATCAGGAAGGTTTTTTGTAAACACTTACAAACGATTTGCAAATCGCTAAATTAATTATTTTAACTTCAACAAATCTCGAGTTTGGCATCTAAATTTAAAAATTTTTTTAATGTGCTCAAATATGTTCCTAGCAATTTTTAAAATAAACATTTTTTCCCCTGTTTTGTTTTCGGACCGCACAAGATAAATGCGGTCTTCTTCCATATTAAACGTATACTTATTTAACGCATTCGAAAATTTTATCAAAAAGTCAGTAAATACCACAAATTTTAAATAAGTTCTTTTTAATTCAAATTTTTATATTTTAATCAGGCTTAATTAAGTTCATCAAATTTAATTTTCATTTAATTATTTTTTTTTGAAGAAAGGAATTTACAACATAAAATGAATTTTTATTTATTTTTTTAATTTTTTTTTAAATTTTGAATACTCAGCCATGTCACAGAGTACAATTCCGTTCGGAAACGGAATTCATTCCGTATTTTGGTGCTTTAGAAAATTACAAAAAAACTTTGCGGAATGAGACCATTTTTGTTTTCATGAACGGTATGGGAGCATGGGGGAGAGAAAGATCAAAAAACTATCAAAATATACTTTCTATCAATAAACAAATATGTTTTCTTCAATTCCGAACGGAATCATTCCGAACGGAATTGTACTCTGTGACATGGCAGATAACATTTTAGTCTAAGCTTTCAAATATTTGCTATTAAAAATGTTTTCTGAAATATTAATTTAGAATTGAACCGAAATGCAAAATAATCATCCCCAAATTAATTTTCAACATTATCGGCAAAAAATAAGTTTTTTGCTTTTACAATTTTGCATTATCTTTTACAACTTAAAAGTTGCAAACAATTTACATAATTTAAGTTATTTTTATCTTTAATAGTTTTATTATAGGCCAGTCTGTTATACAAAAGAAATCTATCCCTTTTGTTAAAAAAAAATCACTGCATATCTACGCATTACGTACAAATTGAGGAGAAATGTCATTAAAACAAAGTTTATGGGAAATTCATGATAAACAAACCATAACAAAAAAAAAAAACGCAAAAAAGCACTAGAAAAAATATAATCTTTCTAGTTTTTTTTTATATTTTTATTTCCAAATGAATGGCCAATTTTATTTCTTTAACTGTGCCAAAACTAATAAAAATAAAGTTTAGGGTTGTTTTAATTTTTGCATGTCAAAGGTTTCTAATAATTTCGTGCGATACCCAAAGGCAAGTCACAGGTGTGTCCTTTTCTCTACAAACATTTGGCAAAGACTTGAAACAAATTTAAAATTTAACAATTTCATTCGAAATTTAAGCAAAAAATGAAAAAATGTATTCTTATCAATATAACAATGGGCGTTTTAGGTGACATTAAATATAATATAACCCGTTTTGAAGAATATTATCGTAATTACAATAAATACAATAAAGTGACATCATTTGTTTAAATAACGCCTTCAAAAGAGTTTATTAGATTTTTATCATTGCTTGTTTTTTATTTATAAATTGTCAGGAGGACATCAACTTAAAAATTAAAATAGGATTTGATTAATTTTTGTTGGTTATATTTAGATATAGAAAGACCCAATTACAAAATGTGATGAAAAAGGACATCATATATTTTATTTTGAATTCCAGAATATCTACAGTTTCTTATGTATATACACTAAAGAGCTGCACAAGCACAAGAAAAATTGCTTACAAGCAATTTCATTAAATTTAGATAGTATGTGTATATTACTCTCTCATTACAAAACTCATACTTCCAAAAACAATTGTTTTGCTTTACGATCAAAATATAGAAGAATAGAACAAAACTGCACTAGAACAATGCTGAACTAAAATAAAGCTGAATTAGAACAAAGATGAAGTAGAACATTAAAACAGAAATAGAACATTCCAAGCATGTTTGAATGTTTTGATTGTAAACATAAGCCAAAGAGAAAATTGCAATGGGAGAAACATTTACGTTTTGTTATGAATATAAAAAAGCTTAAAAAAGTTTATAGTTAATATTAATTTTTATTTGCAAAAATTTATTGTTTATTATTTACATACATATATGTATATGAAGGTACTTATGTCTAATATTTAAATCTAATATTTAATATTTAATTAAGAAGAATTCATTCTTTTTATAGAAATAAAAAATAAAAGCATGTAGGTACTACATAGTATAATGGTGTGTTTCCGCAGTCTCCAAATGGAATTCTGTTTTATAGGATTATATGTTTTTAACAAATTTAACAATAACTGACAAATTAAAAAATTTTTTAATTAGAAATATTGGTTAAATAAACGTTTAAAGTTTTATATAAAAATAAAAAAAGACCTCAAGCTTGATAATTTAGTTATAATATAATAATAAAGGTCGACTAAAATAAAATATACATTTAGGAAATAATTCAAAAAAATCAATTTTGCTTACATTTAATGCATCCATTTCTGTTATAAGCTAAGATCACTTTAAATTTTTTAAATTCCTAATTACGTGCACTCGATGCTTTTACTATAATTTACCGTTTCTTTATTTCATTGTCTGTTTTTGCGTTGATATTCTGTTTGTTTTGATAATACAAGCACTAACAAAGCAGAAGAGAAAAACTTTTCAAGTTATGCTTGTTTTGTTTTGGTGAGAATAATGTGTTGTTATGTTTGTTTTGCTTTGTATGTTTACAGTGAAATAATATGATTGGTAGTTGTGTGAAGTAGAACACAGAACATTAAGAATATTTTGCGCAGCCCTTTAATATACACATGTAATTAATTAATGTAAGAAAAGCTTCAGCTGATAATGAAACGACTATAATCTCGACGGTAACAAAATAAAAGCCCAAAGTAATATGACAACTTGACTTAGATAAATATCCAATGTTAAACATTTAAACAAATATTTATTAACTATATTTTTAATATTTTAACGACCAATATCACCAACTATAACTATCTAAAACATATTGTTAATGGGAAGTTAAAGTAACAGTTAGCTTTAGCTGAACTTGGTCAAATTGGCCGTAAATCCCATCAAACATTTATTTTTTATTAACTATTGGTGTAGTTTCTTAAAGAATTGAATAGAAGGCTAAGAGTTACTATACTTTTAACACTAGAAGCATCGTAACTTACGTCCCTCCTAAATCCGCCACCGTGACAAAATTTCACCTTTGTATATTACAACGTTTCTTATAAAAAAGTACTTTTGATTAAAGCTTAAAGCTTTGTTCACAAAAGGAGCAAAATTTTTACTTGGTGTTCACAATAAAGCAAACATTTTTGCGCAACCACACACATTTGCAACTAAGAAACGTTTGCAAATTTTGCCCGCAACAATATTACGTATTTATTATTTTAAAAAGTTTTTTTTAAATTTCGTTCAAACCTAAATAAAATTAATATAAACGTCATTTATAACATCATAAAAATTGTTGCTGGTAGACTCAACTTTTTAAAAAAACTTGAGCTAGATTTTTGTTCGATAAATTAAAGGAAAAAAAGATGGAAGCAAAACGAAATCGGTGAGATATTTGAACACGTTTATGTATTAAATTAAATTAGGGCCTGATTGTGTAAAACGCAACTCAACGCCATTAAAAACAAAAACAAATTCAAAAATATTTTATAATTTTGTTGTTGCTTTCTACAGAAATTCATATTATTTTTTAAAATATTTAACGCCACAAAATATGAAGTGTTTGAAATTTACATATTCTTAGAAAAGAAATTTAATCATTCGTGAATCATCAGTGCACTTCACGAATAATTTATTAATTATGTATTAAGATTACTGAAGAGACAAAAATACCAACCGGCAGTTCTATGTAAAATGCATTTCTTTTTTTTTCATAAAATATGCATGAACAAAAAATCAATACATTTTTAGCTAAATAAATACAAAAACATTCAGGTATCTAAATAAAAAATTTAGGTGTGGAACACATAACCCAATGCCGGGACAAAAATGACACGGCGGAGCTCCTAGTGTTAAATAATTACTTAATTTCAATCGTTATAAAAAAGAAGAAGAAAGTTTATTTTTATTTAAATCCAAAATAGTTTCTCAACCCTAGTGGTGGGTGAAGGTATAAGAAATTCAAAAAAAATATTATAAAAAAACTTCTTTTCCGTTTTAAAACTTTATCGAAATGTCGATAACAAAATACATAAATTCAAAAAATTAGAAAAATAAAAAAAATTTAGGCGCTACTTTGTGTCCTCTTATGAGAAACACTTTATTTAAACTGTCTTCCTTAAAATATGCTGTGGATTTTGGCATTACACATCAAACATGTTCGAAGTTGTTATTCTGTTGCATAAGCGCATGTTTCTTCTTCAATACATGCTCTTTAATATTTTGTAATAGATTGTGGAAGGAGTTCGCTTGTATGGTTTGTGAATTTGCTAAAGTTGTAGTGGATGGAAATTAAGAATTTTTGCTCCATAACGATGAAAATGTGATCTAATGGACGATGAAATTAAGATCCATCTATCTTTAACTTCCAAGCTTGGCATACATAAGCATTTGAAGTACAGTAGACGGTAGCAAATTATAAACACTGTGTAAAACTATTTGAATTTAACAAAGTTTAAGTTATTTTCAATATAAAAACAAAAGAAAATCTAACCAAAAAATAATTAAAAAGACCACGATTTTGCTTTTATTTAACAGTTCAGCTTGTATATATATGTACATCAAGTGTGAATGTTTGTAAATGATTTAAACAAAATAAAAATTATTGGTAATAGTAGTTAACGCAAATAATTTGAACTAAAAGATCCTTTTGCAAAAAAGTAAACTAAGAGCTCTGACGGGCTATTCACTAGGCACAGTGGTCATATACCATCAGTTTATATTAAGTAGTGCCGTTAACTATCGATTATAGTTGCTGGGTTAAATGTGTCAAAAATCGTCAAATTTTGCGAGAAAAAAAATCGTCAAACCGTAATGTGCATAATCTAGCTTAAGCTACTGTCAAAAAATAACGAAAAGCCAGTCAAATGCATTTAAAAAAAACATATTATTCCGTACGGAAAGTGCGACCAGCTTCGCATTTTGCACATAGAAATTACTTGTATTCGCATATTTGCAGCACATGCACTTTAAAGTTGGGCCTTTACTTAATTCGTCACAAAAATCAGTATTAAATAACACCAACTATTTTTAGCTTTTTTCAGGTTCTCTTAATTAAAATAAAAACAAGTTAGAGTGCAATATTTGGCTATGCCGAATCTTTGTTACCCTTCACCGACACGTCGTGACAGTTAGAATATTTCAGGAGTGGGCCTTAAGTGGGGCCTATGGTAAGCTTACGAAAGTTGAAAGTCGGATTCCGAGTCTTATTAAACTGTGACAAAACGAATTTTATTATAATATCATAATTCGTTACGGCTTTGGGCCTACTAAAAGGTTTTTCGGGAGTAGGCTTTATATGGGGTCTTTGGTACAGTCTGGGCCGATCTTTACGAAATTTTCCAATATGGTTTCTAGTCATATAAAACTACAACAGACCAAAATTTATAAGTGGGCTTTATATAGGGCCCTTAAGAAATTATGGAACTATCTTTACAAAACTTTATAGTGTGATTTCTAGCCACAGTACGAATTTGTGCAAAATCTTATATCAATCCGTGCGGTTCTATAATTTATATTAGTTTTTGTAGCTAAATATGCAATTTTGTAAGGTAGTTGATCCACATTGGGACTCATAACTATTATCCTGAGGAACCAATTGTGTTGAATTTGAATACCAAACTGCTAAGGAGAACTAAAAAAATTT
Organism: Pollenia amentaria; assembly: GCA_943735925.1. Taxonomy (NCBI): domain Eukaryota; kingdom Metazoa; phylum Arthropoda; class Insecta; order Diptera; family Polleniidae; genus Pollenia; species Pollenia amentaria. Next base: position 103,375,092 of record OX031010.1, on the reverse strand, counting down.
GACGTAGTATTTTTTCTTTTGAGTCGTTCGAAAGTGTGCGTGATTTCAACAGACGGACAAATAGAGATGGTAAAATCGACTTATGATCATAGCTCCCAGATCAAACGTGTCGAAAATCGGCGAATTTTTCAAAACAAATCGTCAAAATCGTCAAATCGTCTTACTTCAATCGTCACAAAAATCGTCATTGTAATCTAATACTGCTTTTGTTATTTTCCAAGATGTTATATCCAAGAAGTTGTTAAAGAAAAATTACTATAAACTTTTGTAAATTACTACAAAATTTGTCACTTGAAAAATTGTCAAATTTAGGGTATAAATCGTCAATGGTTCATTTTTGATCGTCAAATCTGTCAGCCTTGTTTATAATTACTCAAGTAACTAGAATATATATTTCTTATCTTAGACATACTTTGTATACCCTCATTCACCACTAGGGGTGAAAGGTGTAAAAATTATTTAAAAAAGGCGATCCGCAGTAATTGTCAGTTTGTCATTTATGCTTAAGCATTTTTAAAAAATATCATGTAAATAGTAATCCTCAATTTGCATACACGTTTATCTACATACATATTTCAAAATCATGATAAAATGCAATTAATATATATTAATTATGCAACTACAACAAAACTTAACACCTGTCAAACCGGCACACAAAAGTATTTAAAATCTGTCCGATGTCTGATTACATGGACAGCGTCATAAACTTGTACTTTTAGGTAAAAAAAAAAATAAATAGCTTTTCTTCTCATTAAAATAAAAAAAAACTGGAATAGAAAATCTTAAAGTCAAATGAAGGCAACATATACATAAGCACACATATTTCCATTTGCCTTTCTTCTAAATCTGAAAATACCGTAAAGAGCTGAGTTTAATGAAGAAAACCAGCCACTGCCTATCTTTATGTGGCCACTGACCAGAGTGGTTGTAATGGCCATTAACCGAATTGTAGTATAATTTCTAATGGATACACGAAATTCCAAATATAAAATATTAATTTACTTGATACAAAAATGTTTATAAACTCTATAAATGTATGAGTTTATAACTTAAAGGATAAGATTGTGTCAGGAAACACACACATTCTCATTTACTCGTGATTGCATACACTGAAAATATTCCCAGCTACATGTAACGAATGAAACTTTCTTCACACATTTTTTTTTTTTTTTTTGGTTTCTTTACTAAAGTTTTGCATATGATATAGTTAAGTAACATAAGGAGTTTTCATGATATCGCTTAAAATTGCCATTTGTGCAAATGGGCAAACTTAAGCCATTTTTTTAACTTTTGTGCAATTTTAAACAATTAGTGCCAATTAATAAGAAACGTAAATACCAAAGTAAATAAAAAAAATACAACGAAAAGTAAAAATATTTGTCTGAAAAGTGAATTTTGTTTTGATAGATGCCTGTAGTTCTAATAAATGCACAATTGAAAGGCGCAAGTTTACGAGACAAAGCTATTGATCGAATTGAGGAAGTTTTTGAAAATTAATTTTCATACAGTTTTTGACAGTTCCTTGGCGAGGGCCTAAAAATGCACAGTTTGGACAGATAGCGAGACTTTAAAGCGATATCATGAAGACCCTATTTGTAATACTTTTACTAAATAAATAATTTCGTAAAATGTACAAAAAGGTTTTTTTTTCGTTGCTTCTTTACATAAACAATTTTGGAAATCCCTTCATATAAAATTTTTTGAATTTTTAAAAATTTGTATGAAAATATTTTTTAAGTGTTTTACAAAATAAGTATGTGAAATATATATTTTTTCTCGGTGTAAATGCATTATTATGTATATGAATATGTGTGTGGTTATTAGTTTGTAAATTTGTAAAACTCAAATTGACTTATAGAAATTATTTAATGAAATTTCCATTTCTCATGCGAATATTTTTTTTTTTGGAAAACCTTGACATGTTTAAATGTTACAGTGCCCAACCCAAGATGACATATTTTCTTGTTTTTCTCGGGTCTGTTTTCAAATTAATGTATTTCCTTTTTCTTAAATCAAGTTTGGTTTTTTGTTGTTCGTAAAGAAAAATCCAGATGAATTGTGTGGTTTTGGCACGTCAAATACTTTTCGCAGACGCACATCAAACAAATGCCGAAATTATTTTTGAATTATTAAATTGAAGCCTAAAAAATGTTTTATTTACTCTAAAAAATTTGAGTATTTTGTTTGTATTTTTTTTTTTTTTTTTTTTTTTTTTTTTTTTTTTTGTTTAACAAATATTGATGAAAATTACGATGACTTGTCACACACACGTAATTACGAGCGTAACTACAATAGCGACGACAAACTACAATTTGTTAAAATTCGTTCGTATTTAAGGGCTTAACATGAAATAAGAGGCTTTAGTTCATACTTCCTTAGAAATCCTACAAATGGATAATTGCGCTTCATTATTACTGCGCGCAACACTGAATTCTTTATAAAATAACCTTGAGAAAAATAATAAACTAAAGTCTCGAGAATATCTTCTACATGAACAGTTTGAAATTATATGGTAGACCTGCTACCACAAAGTTTTTACAATGAAAATTTAAAATTTTTATGATTCCTCAACATATGAAATTTCTATCCTCAATACTATTTATTATTCGTTATTTCTTGCGGTTTTCGGATGAGGAATTTTTATGAAAGATATGGCTAATAATTAAAATTTTTATTTTCCGTATACAATATGTTTTTTATTCGACCTTTATTATTTTCAAGTATTAATAGTATTACAGAACAGAGGATTTATAAATCGGTAACATATATACCATATTTTCAGAAAGATTAGAAAAATATACAAAATAGCTCATAAATCTTTTAACACAGTAGGTAAACTATTTACTAAAATGAAAGACAAATTAAAGAAGATGGAGATGTCAAATATTGTTTATAAAATACCTTGTAAGGGTAATGAAAGTGGACAGTGTAATAAAGTATATATTGGTAAAACAAAAAATAAACTTAAAACTAGGATAGCAGTATATAAATCAGATCAAAAATCTAGAAATATTTCATTACAAAAAGCAGCTTTATCAACTCATTGTGCTAATCTAAACCATTATCCAGATTTTGAAACTACAACTGTTTTAAACACAGAAAATAATTATAAACGTAGATTTATGTTAGAAATGTTAACAATGTCCAACAATGTCGAGAATTAATTTTATGTCTGACACTGAAAATGTAGAACAAAATTATATAAAATTATATGCCAGGCCCACAATGAAAACAATAATAAAATTCTGAAATTTGTTTTTGTTTTCAATGTAAATATACGAAAGAAATGTTCTTGTCGACATTGTGGGCCAGGCTGTTAATTTATAAAAATAGAAACGATAGTTAAATTTTTTATATTGTAACAGATCAAGTTTGATTTGAAAAATATTTTTTTATATTTAATATAAAAATTTTTTTGTTTGTCATTTATTGTTAAATATGTTACAAATAGTTGAAAATTTTTATAATAAGAAAAGAAAAAAAACCCTGAAGAAGGCACTCAAAGAAGTGCCGAAATATTGGTTTGAATAAACATTGAAAGTTTTTTTAAAAAAGACCTCAAGCTTGACAATTTATTAATACTTAATTTTACTTTCCGATTTGTTTGGGATTGTTTTTTAATTTCCCCGGAATATATAAATACCAAATGGTGCAAAATATAATTGAATTAATTGGAACAAAAGACTAATAACATTTAATGAGATCTCTTAAATAAGTTTAATTTAATAAATTTCCGTTCTTTTCATACAAAGCAAATGGCATGGACATAAAACCGAAATAAATAAATTATTTACACAAAATATTTCTTTCAAAATATGATTTTGGTGCAGCATTTACAAAATCGTTTGATCGCCTATTTTTAATTTGAAGAAGAGTCCTGTCAATGAGAAAATACGTTCTCTTTCTACGGATGTTTGCCTTCATAGTTAAAAAATCATTATATAATCTAACATATAAACACTTTCAGTTTTCTCCCTACTTCCTTCAAATAAATAATTTCTTTTTTAAAGATAAATATTTTCTTTGACTCGATTAATCGTTTTCTTTACTAGTTGTTTCAGAATTTTCTTAAATATTAGTTTATCACTTTTGTCATCTATTACAGAAAGCGTATTTGGTGCTTTTCAGGATCTAATCCAAAATGTATCTTATGCAGCTGATCTGCATATAAAAGCATTGAATTTTTTGAACAACTTTTACAAAATAAATCTGGGTTTGAAAACAATTTAAAATTATCTATATTTTTACTCCTCTTTTTTCATTTGTTCGCAATTTAAGAGCAACGAACATTATACCTTGCCTTACTTATAGGATTCGAACTTACACCCTTTTCTTGAAATCATAATTAAATAAATAAGTGCCAGGAATTCCCGCATAAAGTTTCTGAAGTTTTTTCCCACGAAAACTATGCGGAATCAAGGGAAAATTCTTATATAAGACACTACCAATAATGGATTTATCCTTACGAAATGTTATTGCATAACTTTTCGCAGAATTTATGTTATTTGTACCAAATTCATGACAATACTTTTCTCTCAGGAATGGCTCGTTTATGAGAACAATAGGCAGTTATGAATCAGTCTTTTCTTATATTTCCATTTTCAATATGGCGGCATAACCGGGTAAAGAAAAAACAGATACGGCAGGACTTATTCGATAGGAAAGCGTTAAGCATCAATGTGAACGGTAACTGTAAGACAATTTTCTTCTTAAGAATTAGAATAAGATTTGATTAATTTTTGTTAGTTAACTTTTTTATACATAAGATTCAATAATAAACATAAAAAAATGTTGTCATCGCTGATTGAATTATTAATAAAATTATATAAACAACAATTTTAAAAAAAATTTTCTACAAATATGTAAAAGCGAACCCCCTTGTGCTTAAAATTACAACTAAAATTTTTTACTTTTGCCGCCTGTCGTTGCATGTAATCTTGTTCACAATTTTTTTTTTATAAAAAAATTACAAAAATCACATTTAAAAACTCTAGCGGCTCATAATTTTATTCAATTTATTTAATATTCGTTAACTGAAATAAAACAATTTTCATAATTCTTCGTTCACAGTGTGACAGTTGTTTGGTTAAAAGAACCCCCCAAAAGCAACAAGAAAAATATGGTCGAAAAAAGCGAAATAAGTAATAACGACAAACAAAATTGTGTGGATTATTAACAAATTAGCGCACATAATATTTGTAGCCCATTGTGTTTGTTATAAATTGTATTTTTGACGACGAACGACCGGCTACAACTAATAAAATATCTAACAAATACTACTTACAACTATAGATAGAGAGAGGTCTTTTATTTGTTGTTTCTGTATTTCTTTTGATTATGCAAATGTAAAACAAAAAATTAATTTACCACCTTGTGGCACGTTACATGCTAATTTTCATGATTTACAGTGTATGTTGAAAATATTTGTGTGCTTTTCTAATGGATTTTAGATTCATTAAAACTATTTATGGTCTAATATGGAAAGTAAATCATATTAAGACATAAGAACGTAAAAGTCAAAAAGTTAATGCAGTTTTAAATTTCATTCATTATGATCGTAGAGTAGTTAATGGCATAATTAGTTTCAGAAAAGCTAACCAAATTCTCTGCTTTAAAGTTTACGTTTTAAATATTAGTCCCAAATAATTGTAGAACGACTTTCATGGGTGACTGTTTTTTTTATAGTATGTAGTAACAAATAAGTGACTACAAAGTCATGTACATGGTTTGTTTAAAATAACGAGACCAAGAGATAATTCATACAATAATTATAGATATTTTTGTTTGAAAAAATTAGAGACACAAAATGTAACACAAAAGTTAAATAAATGCTAGAGATAGATAATCGGTTAAAAATACAATAAGTGAGATTCGAATGTAATTCCAGACACATCGGGCTTAGTTAATCAGTTTTTCTTCAATTCTTGTTTAAACCTGCATTTTGTCGTCAATTTTCTTGCTCTTTATCTTAAACTCATCTAGTTAGAGTATTACGAATACGAAAAACAAGAAATTATAAAACTGAAGAGTACAGTACAGTCTGCATCCCTTTTTTCTCTTTACCCTTTATATTAAACTCGAGATTTAACGACACAAGTCTTGATGAGTCTGAAACAGCACTTGTTGACATTAGCGCTTCACAATGTTTACAGAAAAGTAACTTTGATACAGTTTAGATTTTCTTTGAAAAGGTTTTGTAGGTCTCTTAAATGTTTTATACTAAAATTAAATTTATAAAATAAATAATTTGCTCAAGCTCCATAATATCCCTATAGACATACAAAATAATTGTTGTGTATTTCTGTGACTCGTTATTCCTGAAGATGACAGCCAAAGGAGGTCAAAATATTGAAAAATAAAGAATTTAAAAAATCGAATCGATAATCGAGCTTTTTATAAATTATAATAAAAAAGGTCGAATCACTAAAACACTAAATATCGTATTACAATAACAAAGCTAAAAAATATTAAAACTAATATTGAGATGATATTATATAAAATTTTATAACTGGTCATTAGAATCTTAAACGTGGTGAACAACGATATCATTATTTAATTTGGTAAAAACCGCTTAAAATTATACGAGAAATTGTTTGAAAATGTATCCTTAGTAAAGAGATCGTTCTTAAAAATACCTTTAACGATTAAAAAATTATCACAAAGAAATTTATTGTCATAAAGTTTCATGCAAAATTTTAATTCAGCTTTCTAGTTTGTGGCCATTACCTGCTCCGGTAAACAAATTTTAAGGTTTCCGGGAACAATAAAATTAGACGAGTGCTGATAAGGGTTGTCAGCAGGGACCGAAAATAACAGTTATTTTGAAATTTGAAAACAAAAAAAGCATAAAGAAGTAACTGCTGGCAAACTGATTCAAGTATTCCATATTGATCCTTATGAACTTTTCTATGATAAAATATTATGATTTTTAAAGTTTTGATTATTATTTTTTTGGACAAAAATAACAGTTATTTTTTGATTTTGATTTTTTTGAACAAAAATAACAGTTATTTTTTGATTTTGATTTTTTTGAACAAAAATAACAGTTATTTTTTGATTTTTATTTTTTCGATCAAGAATAACAGTTATTTTATGATTTTTATTTTTTTGAACAAAAATAACAATTATTTTTTTATTTTTATTTTTTCGAGCAAAAATAAAAATTTTTCCTTAAAGAAATGAACGTGTTATAATTATTGAGTTGTCTTTAAATATTTATTTAAATGTGTGATTATCATTGGGATATCTTATTATTGTTCAAAAAAATAAAAATCATAAAATAACTGTTATTTTTTATCGAAAAAATAAAAATCAAAAAATAATTGTTATCATCAGACTTTTATGAAAAAAGGAATAACTGTTACGGTCCCTGGTTGTCAGACATCCTGATATGGCCAGTTGCCAGCTAAAATACAATTTTTCCAGTTGAAAAATAATTGCTTGAATTTAAAAAAAATATTTTTTATTAATAATATACCAAATATAAAGAAAAAGTTTACAATTTGTGAATTTTATCCTAGACAACCAAAGTCAAGTTGCAATTATTTTTTATTTTTTGTCAATATTTATGTAGGTATTTATCCATATATGAACTTACAATAATGAATCAAATCTTATTCTAATACTCTATTTTATATATTACCAGTAACAGACGAGCATTTGCCCCAATTATTAAAATAATTTTATGAATTTTTTATCATATGCTTTTGTCTGCCCAAGAATACAATTAAATCAGTTTGGAAGAAATCCCCCTACAAATGATCTAATAGGGTTTAACAAGCATAAAAAGGCTATAAGTGTTAAAATCGTGGCAAGAACTTGACATGAGTAATTTCTATATAATATACATAAAAATACTTCTCATAATTTCGTTTGAATATGTCCACAATTGAACATAGCTCTCAAATAAGACCCAGTGAAAAATAAAGGAATGTCCCTATAAGACTTGTCTTGGGAATATGGATACATCTTTAAAAAATCTAAGTATGTAACTAAAAAAAATCGACATATGTAACTTTAATGGAAATGCTAACAAGTTAACACCGATTTGTTAGTTGACTATCTGGGGCCACAATGACCAGAAGCACCGAAATATGTGGTCCTGGACTGCTACATAACAGACCAGTTCAAGAATCACGTAATTTCAAGAAGGGAGATCCTTAAAATGTATGCAGTAAAGCCTTTACACCCATTGTGGGAAAGTTCGGCCTGCTAGCGGATCTCTCTAGGTGCTGCTAATCAATAGAATAGGCTTTAGTTTAACAGTGGGTGTAAGAAGGCTTCAGCTCAAAAGTAAGTGGACTACGCTTGCCCCTTGCTTTCTTCCGAAATCCATAAGCATTCCATGTGTGCAGTGCTATGTCCCACTCACTCATTATATTAGACGCATTGTGTGTTTCTTGACCACCTAAAGCTGCATGATTTTTATAACTTACTTGCGATCTACGTTTCAAGTTACATGCAATGCTTTTTATGCGGCATTACATACAGTAAAAATAAAAAATTAATATTGTGGTTATTTTGGGGGTTCATTTTCATGTTGTAAAATTCCTTTCTTCATAAAAATAGTTTAATGAAAATTAAATATAATGATTTTTTGCCTGAATAAAATATTAAAAATTTGGAGTAAAAATAAAATTTAATTTGTCAAAAAAAAAAGTAGGAACTAAACCTACTTTTCGTATTCCTCAATACATTCTACGATTTTCTGTATGTAACTTGTGGTGACAGATTCTACTTTTTTACAGCTGTGTTGACAGCGAAAAAGTGGGTAACGCGTGGTGTGGACCTTCAGTTTTAGGGTTAGGACGATCATGCATGAACTCACGTGAATCATTGTTTTTGAGAACGTCGGGGTATTGACAAATTCGGATCTTTTAATGATGTTTGAATGATCTGGTCAAACACGCATTGATGTTGACACTTTATGTAGTAAAGTAGTTTAATCAACCAAATTCTCATTAGCGGTCCCAGAAAGGCAATTATATCGACCAACAAAAATAAAGCAAATTTTAGAACATCTACAGAAACACTATTCTCATTTTAGACTTTTAAAATTTTAAGCCACAAAATTAAGCAAAATTTATTCAATTGATATGTCAACAAGTTGATTTTTAAAAAATGCCAATATATCCTGTGAAAAAAGTTATTGCTGAATAACGCTTACAATATTTTTAAATCATATTTACCGGTCCATATTTTTAAAACCAAATTACAGAACACCAAAATTTTATTTTATCCAATTATTTCGATCAAACTAAACTAAACAATTTGTGTTGTGTAAAAAATAGAAAATTAACCCTTTTCGGAAATGGGACCTATTTGACGCAAATATTTAAATACTCGATAATCAATACTTTTTATTGGAGTATTTAATGATACTCGATACCTCTAACATATTTTAATATTTTAAAATAACGAACTCTAAAATTTTTTTTTTAAATCGATCAGATAAAAAAAGATTTATGATATTTTTAAAATATTTTAGGTCTTAGGTGAAACTCTGAAATTATCGACATTAACATAAATCAAAGGAGTTATTCAAATTGCCGGACTTTTCAAAGTTTAAAATGTTTGGGGTAATTTTGACCTCAAGTGCATTTTAGGGTTAATCTTCATTTTTGCACTGTTTTGTCTTCCTATGACTATACATTTTTCTCCAATTTGATAAAAATCGGCACACGAATATATAATGGTTTGCTATCTTTCCTTTAGAAATTCCAAACATATCAAAATTTGACATTTAACCTCTATGATTTTAGGGTTATTGTTTTCCCATTTCAATTAACACCCTGAAGGTTACAAAATACAAAATTACCTAGACTATAATATTCCGAAAAAGTTTTACTTCAAATTCATAACAGTAAGGAAATTGGGCTCACTCGCCAAAATATGGCCAAAAAGGAGTTATTGGCGAAAATCGTTAAATTTAAATCACAGGTGCGGAAAAACTATGGGAGGTATTGACGTTATTATTTCATATTTTTATTCCCTATTATATCCTCAATAAATACCAATGTGATGATAAAAAAATTCTAAAATACGTTAAGCCAAATTTTTATAAAATTAGAAAATGGAGAATTGAAACTGCCATTAAACAAATTATATTATTTTATTATATTATATATATTATCATATACAAGTATATACGGGTATATTTTAAGTTAATATTAGCTCTTATTCAAATATTTCTTAAATTCGCAAGATAATTTTTTTGGAGCACTCTTATGTACATAATAGCCTTGCCGTGATGAATCAACTACGAGTTTATTTTTAAAATTTAATCGGCTTTAGAACAACACTTATTGCTGAAAACTTTCGAGTATCAAGGATAGTTTACATATTTTTTTAATTTTCATATTACCCTGAAGAATTCACACATGAAGGCGAGACGATATATTGGTGAAAATAAAATTAATATTAATAATTAGAGTTGTGGTTATTTAATTGAGCTGTTTATGGTTTTTAATCCAAATTTTTTTATTTAATCAGGCTTAATAAGTTCATCGAATTTAATTTTCATTGAATCATATTTAATGAAGAAAAAAACCACATTACTAAGTATTGCTATACAGCTAAGGCACAAGCTCTATGCTTAAATTTGTCCTTCCAGTTGTGCTGAAAAGGTCAATGAAAAAAGAAAGACAAAAAGAAAAACATAAAAAACAAAAAAATGTACTTTGGACTTCAAAAAGAACTCTTGACAAAAGGTATGAAAACCAGAAGTAAAGAAAAAATCATATAAATCAATTAAAAATAGATAATCATTTATAATAACAAATTTCGGTCCACCAAAAAAAATTCAATTTGGTTTAAAGTTTGATGTTTGACTATTGACTGCCAGCCGTCGCTTATGCGTCGTCAACGGCGCTGAGTGTTATACGCCAAAGATTTCTGAAGAGATAGTGTGATTACTATCGAAACACGTCAAATCAACCTCTCCCTGGTCAAGAATGAAAAATATATATAAATTCATTTCATGTTGAAAATTCTTTTCTTTATTAAAAATAATTTAATGAAAATTAAAGTTGATGAACTCAAGCCAGATAAATATATAAAAAATTAATATTAATATTTTTATATGAAAAATTAATTTAAATAATAAAGGGACAATATGTATATATAAATTAGTTTTATTTCGTTGGTGTCGGAAAGAGTGTTGTTGAGCCTGAAGTACTCCTGAAAATAAATTAGGCATAAAGTAAGATTTTTTAACTTTTAAAAGATATTATTTATTTAAAATTTTTAAAAAAATAAGAAAAAGTCATATAAATTGGAAAGTATTTTATTAAATACAGTTCAAATACAGAACATTTACTTAAATACGGAACAATTTAAGTTTTTTGACTAGAAAACTCAGACGAAACAAAGCTCTAAAGTAGTCTGTACACGGTCAAAATGCTTGATGTCACGGTGAATTTACTCGTGTACGTGTGTTTGACGTAATTTTTGCGGCAATGCAGGGTTGCCGTTTAAAAAAATTTTATCCGACCGAAATTGGCTGCAAAACCTACCATAATCCTTTGAAACCGACCAAATTTTTAAAATATTTAAAAACAAATAATTCGTCGCATAAAATGCAAAAGGCTCTATCATAATTTTTAAAATTTTTTTCGGAAGTGAACTTAAACTGTTATGATTACAACAACAGTTAACGATATTAACCAAAAAAAAACCCGTCACAATAGTTACCTTTTTATTAAGTTATTTATCTCCCCTGAAAATTTTTTCAAATTGGCTATTATTCTATTTTTGTGTAATAAACAATTTATAATAAAAACAAAACAGTAACAAAAACTAGAGGTATATAAGAAATCATTGAATAACGTTTATAAACTTCATATATTCATTGAACATATGCAATAATAAATATAAAAAACACATAATAAAAAATTATTCACAATTTATAAACTTAAGTTTGTGCAATTTTTCAAAAATAGTATTTAATTTTATAAGACTTAAGCCGAGCACCAAAACATCCTAATAATTTGCAGACAACGTAAGAAATGTATCGAACAGAGATCAATGCATAGTTTGCTTATTCTTTCTACACGGCTGCATTGTAGAATGCTTAAAAAAGCGAGTTACTCTGCCACTGTCGTTTTGGAACTCACCCATTCTTTATGCAAGTGCTACGGCTCTTATACTATTGACTTTATAAAAACAGGATACAAAATACAGTATCAAAACATCCCACTATTCTTTAATTCTTACAATATCCCTCCAAAGAAGTCTACCTGTATAAGAAACACCTAATATCTTTTTGGGTGGTACAATTATTTTATTAAACTTATTCTTTTAGGACTTTGCAAAAAAACTTTAAAAATTACCACAAAGAACCTGAATATTCTTTTAATTTCTGACTAAGAACATTATCATTTTCTCAAACCGACCAAAATGAGGTTAGGCCACCATCCGACCAAACGAAAAATATACGACCAAAGTTGGTCGGAAAAGACAAAGAGCGGCAACCCTGCCGCCATGTCTAATTTTTTTGATTTTCCATCCAGCATCGAGGCTATCATATACAAACACATATTCACTAATACTGCAATAGCGATTGATGAGAAATTTTGAACGTGTACACCCCCTTAAAGAAGAGAACTCTTCTGTTTAATACAATGCGGATGGTGACTGCTGTCATATGGTAGGCCTTGACCGACTACGATTTTTGATTTATATTAAGATTAATTAGTATTGTGGTTATTTTGTTGAACTATTCATGGTTTTTAATCCAAATTTTTACTATTTTTAATTAGGCTTAAGTTCATTAAATTTAATTTTCATTAAATTATTTTTATGAAGAAAGGAATTTTACAACATGGAAAATTAATTAAAATTGTTATTGATAATTTTCATTCTTGACTGACCTGGGATTCGAGGCCAGGCTGGCTGGCGTGTGATTCGAACCCAGGCGGCTGGTTACCCTGACATGTTTCGACCTCAACCACTAGGTCTCCTCAGAGGGATTTGCCGTCTTACACTCGCAGCCATCGATGACTGCTGACGTCAGTAGTTAAACATCAATCCTTAAACCAAATTGTATTTTAACCTTTGGTAGATCGAAATTTGCTTATTGAATGATTATCCATTTTTAATTGATCTCACATGTTTTCCTTACTTCTGGTTTTTCGTACTTTTGTCAAGAATTCTTCTTGAAGTCCAAAGTACATTTTTTGTTTATCATGTTTTTTGTCTTTCTTTTTTCTTGTTGACATTTTTCAGCACAACTTGAAGGACAAATGAACACATAGAGCTTGTGCCTTAGCTTTAACAATAATTAGTATTGTGGTTATTTTGTTGAACTATTCATGGTTTTTTAATCCAAATTTTTACTATTTTTAATTAGGCTTAAGTTCATTAAATTTAATTTTCATTAAATTATTTTTATGAAGAAAGGAATTTTACAACATGGAAAATTAATTAAAATTGTTATTGATCTACTTTGGACTTCAAGAAGAATTCTTGACAAAAGTACGAAAAAACAGAAGTAAGGAAAACATGTGAGATCAAATAAAAATGGATAATCATTCAAAAAGCAAATTTCGATCTACCAAAGGTTAAAATACAATTTGGTTTAAGGATTGATGTTTGACTACTGACGTCAGCAGTCATCGATGGCTGCGAGTGTAAGACGGCAAATCCCTCTGAGGAGACCTAGTGGTTGAGGTCGAAACATGTCAGGGTAACCAGCCGCCTGGGTTCGAATCACACGCCAGCCAGCCTGGCTTCGAATCCCAGGTCAGTCAAGAATGAAAATTATCAATAACAATTTTAATTAATTCTCCATGTTGTAAAATTCCTTTCTTCATAAAAATAATATTAAGATTTTGAAAATTGTATTTAATTTTAAAGTAACATTTTATAAAATCTGCACACTAGAAAATAACCAATAAATTTCGAAAACATCAGGTAAATGCTTTTTAATCCTAATAAGAGGATTAAATAAATGCATAAAAAATGTGTAATGACATTAGTTAATTTTAAAATAGTAAGAAAGAAACTATGTGAAAGTTAACGATAAAATAATAAATTTTACTGAAAATAAAATAAAGCCTCAAGTTCAAACTTAGGAAAAAGCGCAAGTAATCGTTATTATGTTGACTGTATAACTTTTCAAGATTACTGTAATTTCTTTTTCTTAATTCATAAACAAAATATATTTGTGTCATATTATGTGAAATTTAATTACTTTATTTACACTATAAAAAAATTTCTGTGTGAAATTTATGATAAATTTATTTCTTATTTTTGCACACATTCTCTTTGCTGTTGATGTCACTAAAAAATCTATTAATGAACAAATAACAATTTTATTGGGTTTCAATAACGGAAAATCATTTTTGCTTTCGTAGAATTGTGCAAAACTACTTTATTTGTAAATATATTTCCAACATTTGCAACGTATTTCAAATTTTAACAGTATGATGACATTCTTATGTTTTACACTGTTCAACAAAAATCCTATATGTATGTATTTTTTATTAGCTGGTTAGCCGATATATAGAAATTATATTGTAAAGGTCAGTGATAGGTGTTTATGATATATTTTTTTCTTTCCCACTTTTCATTCTATGTAAAACTCTTACAATAACAGATGGAAAATTATTAAAAGTACGATTTCTGTATTTCTATTTCTCCTGAATTTTCCATGAAATAACAAAATATAAATTCCAGGGAGAAAACACTGTCAAGAAGTTACAAAATAAGATTAAATACAACTTAAACTTATAATATTCAAACATTTCGAGCAGTGTTACATTGTATGTTGACAGTGGAAAAACAATTTACAGACTAATGCCCGTAATTTCTACTAACAGATATCTGGTCGTGTTCGTACCTAACAGTTATCTTTACTTATCCAGTAACACTTTTTTGTCAATTTCAACGTTAAATTGGCCCACGTGAATTAACTATCGAAAATCGATGGCTTAAAATACACTACACTTTACCCCGTAGGTAAGAAATAGGTTTTAAAATACGTCACACAATAGATATCTATACACAGCTAGATATCTATCTGTAGAAATTACGGGCATTAATATGCTGTTTTCACAACACTAGTGTTTGAACGTGTAGTAAAATTTATAAGAAAAGCACTCAGTTTTCTGGGTGTATTTCATAAAAATTTTATTACACGTTCAAACACTTGTGTTGTAAAAACTGCACATTAACAGTCAACTTCAAATGCTGGTTTGCTCTTGAAAATGTAAATGATCGCACAACTTGCAACATTATCATACCTCATACTTATACCATTAGTTTAATTGCGATAATTTATCAATTTGTTCTTAATGAATTTAATGTTTTTTTATACAAATTGAGCATTTAATGTTTTAGTCTCTGTGGTACACATACATATGCACATTTAATAAAATTTGTAAACGTAAGAGGTTTTATTAATATTCATCAACTGAAAAAAAATATAAGTCCTGAATAACTATTTTCTTACTTTCTATACACATATTTCAGTTCGATAGACTGCTGTCATTTTTATTTTTAATGACTCAAATTCCTTATTGTTTATTATAAACAGATTAATTTTTTTTCACTCGCCAAGGCGTGAAGTATTTTGGACGTTGTAAGATTATTTAACATGTTTTATTGATAGAAAAATACTCATATAAAATTTTTAAATACAATGTTAAATCGGCAAAAACCAATTCCTTAAATAGTCAAAACGAAACAATGCAGTATATAACGCTTTCCTACAGACTACAATATGGGACCATGATTATGGCTATCCATATGAATCTTGGGCGCAAAGTACATGTCGAGGAGATAACTGAAGAATGCTGAAAACAGGACGAAACGGTCCATACTTTCACATAACCGTTAATTTCACATAGTGTTGAAAAAGGTAAGATAAAAATCAGCGTTCATTACTGGCTTAAATGAACATACATATGTCGGTATGATGGAAAATAGAGCACGCTCTAATTGACTTTGCGTCTGACTTTTAAAGAAACAGCATTATAAAGATAATAAACGGCATCTATGTATGTTTTTTTTTTTTTTTGTAGTGGGAAATTTGACAGCTCAGATGTAACAGACATATCCTTTAATGGTAAATTTATTAGTACACGCAGAAAAAAAATATGTTTAAAAATGGTCACCTCCAACAAAACTATTTTTAAAGAAAATTTTTAAACATATTATGTTTAATTTAACCATATTATTGTCACTGACAACCATATTTTTGTTAAATTTGTCCTCCATCAAGAAGCCACAACCATATTATGGTTGTCTTTAAACATGTTTTGGTTAAATATGATAATAATTTGTTTTTAAATTAACAATTGTATTTTCCTCTTTTCCAAGAGCAACATGCTATGGTTGAAAACCAACAATGCTATTATAAGTGTTAAACATGTTTTAGTTATTATTAACCAAAACGTGTTTGGAGGCAACCATAATATGGTTGCGCCTTCTTGATGGGGGACCCATTTAACCATAATATTGTTGTCGGTGACAATAATATGGTTAAATTAAACATAATATGTTTAAACATTTTCTTTAAAAATAGTTTTGTTGGAGGTGACCATTTTTAAACATATTTTTTCTTTGGGTGTAGGTAACTCTTTAATAATATTAGTCTTGTGGACATACAGCAGTGTGGAAAAAGCTAAGATTAAAATCAGCATTCAATACTCAATACAGCATTCAAAACAAGAGTTCTTTCAGGCTTTTTTTTAGTTTTCGATAAAGCGAAAAACATAAATTTTCATATTTATACGCTCGCTTCACAACTAGTGGTAAAGAGGATATACCATGGTGCAAGTACACAGAAAGACTCGTTGGCCCAGATGTTTGTCAGCTGTTTACCCCAGTTAGAACCTAAAAGTCAAAAGTTGTTTATGTTTTTTTACATACTCAGTTGAATTAAAAAAAATTGTGAAAAACATTTGATTTTTGAAAAATTTTAATTAAATTGAAAATAATTGTGATTTTTAATCAAATTTGTGAAAAAATTTAAGTTTCAAGTGATTCACGTTATAACTTAAATATAAAAACTATTTTTAAAATATCAAGCTGTGTAGTGTGCAAAATTAAATTTTATAAGGGAAGTGTAACTTTGTTTCGTGCACCCAGGGATGAAATAAATAGAAATAAGTATGTACAATGCCAATTATATGGATGGTGTACCAGTTAACACTGCAGCCACACGATCAAGTTGTTCTTGATAGTCTGCTACATATACAGTTTGTCAAAATTTCAAAAAATTGGAAGCTGTGGCGTAGGCTGCACGCAATTTTGAAGCAATTTACTTTCAAAATGTCATCAAGAGAACAATTTATAAAGACAAACGAAAAATTTTCTCACCAAACTTTTAATCAGCTGTTTTCTTGAACGTAAATTGATACACTCACTTGAAAGAGAATTTTAAACGCAAGTTCGCTTCAATTTTTAAAAGTATGAGTGTATTGGTAAAATAGTGTGAGTGTATTAAAACTTGATAGACAAAACTTGATCGTGTAACCCTCAAGTAAGATAGCCGAAAAGTATAAACCCCCTAGTTTTATATATAAATTGCCACAATCGTTGGCAAATAAATAAGGTTTGGATAAAAACTATTATTGGAACTGTCCAGCAAATGTCTATGATTTTCCACTTGAACAAAAGGCTTTGTCTAAAATTGCTCAATGGAAACGTATACGTCAACGCAATAAGGAACCGAGAAGAGAACGAAAAGGGAAGATGAAGATAGACAAAAGAACTTGCTTTATAGCGTATCACATCCCAGAACAGATGATCTTTCCTCAGGTGAGGAAGATGAAAAAGCTGAGGTTGTAGCAAAATCTAAAGAAAAGTCACCGCAAATTTGTGAGACTATTAGTCACTTTCATAATATATTGCAACGGTCTTTTTGTCTTTTAATAGCAGTTCTAGTACTAATAGCGCCCTTACACCAGTAAGTAAGTCAACATATGAGAGTAAACTATCGAATTCGTTTAATTACAAAGATTTTGAAGATGACACATTCTCACCTTTTGATAATATTGAACTGAAAAAAATTAATGATTTAGATGTATTGGCCCAGGTTTTTCACAATACACAAATAAATTATCCAACCGATAGAGAACTAAATAAAAACGGGGCTGTGGTATCAAATTATAATACTAATGAGAGTCCTATTAATTGCTATCCTGAGCGAGAACATACTATTTCGTTAATGGCAGCTGAAAATATATGCGTGGGCAATGCAATATAATGCCAACTTGCCTCCTCATTCAACTCCTGCTCATCTGCATAATGAAATAACCAATTCTAATGATTGCTTTAATTTACAATCAAATCATTGTAATCAAAGTACCAACCAAATGAATTCAAATAATTCTCAGCCATATGACAGATTACATACATTAGCGGACGAACAAGTTAAGTCGAAAAGTGTGCCGAACATTTTGAAAGAACTTCGAAACTCAGAAATACGAAGATATAGAAATTGTAGTTACAATAAGGAAGACTCTACCATAAATGTTGGTATTTATACAAATATCGTTTTAGTTTTATAATTTTAATTTATATTTTAAATTAAAGATGTATGTGTAACAAACGAAGCATCAGCAAAAACGAATGATAATGAAGATACATTTAGTCAATTAGATAGCAAAGCAAAGCAACTGGTTGAGCAAATTAGCGCAATGGGGTTTCCTCTTAAACGTGTAGCAAGAACTGTTCAACTTGTGGGAGCTGGTGATAAAAAGGTAAATAAAATTAATTAAGTAATGAATATAATATGTAATGTGATATCATTGTTTTTAGGTTATTGATCATTTAATTCCCCTTAGTGAACTTGCGGATTTGGGATTTGAGGAATTAAAAATATATATGATGCTTTAGTACGCAATGAAAATAACAAAAACAAAGCTTTGGACGATTTGATTTCTTAGTTATCGATCTTTAACTCTTACAAAGAAGTGTAGTCTAAGTTGTACAACACACTTCTTACATCCAATATTTTTTTAAACAAGCTTATTAAAAAATACATAATTTATACTTTTTTGTTTATTTTCAATAATTTGCTAAGCTGCATTTTGTCAAAAATATAATAAATAACATAAAGAAGTATAATTAAATTTGTATAACACTCAGGTTTGTACGAAAGTGAAAATTTTCACATTTTCAATTCGTACCGTTTTTGGTTAGCTTCTTCAACTTCCGTACGTTTTCATATATTTGAAAAAATAAAAACTTTGTTTTTTGTTACATGTTAAATATGGTATCATTATTAAACAGCTTCTTTGTAAACATAAAAAAATAGAAATGATTGTGGGTACTTCGAAAAAAAAATAAAAAAAACTTGTTAAAAACTAAATGTTATCCTTGAAAAATTGCCAAATATCGATATGGATTGATATGCCAAGGCCTCCCACAATTATATTCGCTAGTATTTGGTATATTAAATCCGTTTCCAAATATTTTCCCACCCAATGAGGTGTGACGAAAATCTTCCTGGCCTGTTGTCTTACAGTTGTTGTCTACATCGACTGCTATAAATTCATAGTTGGAGTTCACCACAGCCGTTAGTACAACACTATAGAATTTTTTATAGTTAAAATAAAAATTTTGTGTACCGGTAGGTTTGGCCTGTTGTTTTTGTCTTGTTGTACTTGTTGTAGCAACGAGTTTACCTTGTGTAGTTGTACCATGGGATATACTAAATTGTCATTATGTGTGGAACTTTTTTGATATTCATTTAATACCCTATAAAATATATACAGCTGCTCACACTATAAGTGGGACATCTCAAAAAAATACTTTGGTTAAATACTTTATGTTAATTTTTTTATGTGAGTCTAAATTAAATTTTGATATTTTAATTCACATAATGCATATAAAATCGGATATATTGAAGGAAACTTTTTATATTTATTTGGGGTTCCGAACAAGCAACATTAGATATTTATATAAGTCTCACTTAAAGTGTGAGTAGCATACCCTCTGGGTCCTTGAGTAATTTTAAGTCCATTAAGCCCTGTTCGTCTGTTGAAATTACACTCACTTGCGCGCGACTTAAAAAAAATAATAGTATTGTTGTCAAATTTCTTCTATTTCTCCTAAGCAGTTGGCGTTTGAAATCTAGCACAGCCGATTGAGAAGAAAAAGAGTTATAAATCCAAATTTGGAACCAGCATCCAAGAAATTTAATAGTTATGTTACAAAAGTTAACATAAATAGTGGCGGAATGCACATATTAATATAAGATTTTAAGCATATGTGTTCTATATGAGAAATCATTCCACAAAATTTCGTGAAGATCGGTCCATAATTTACCATAGGCCCCATATAAAGCCCAATCTCAGAAAACCCTTTAGTACGCCTAAAATTGTAACGAATATTGTAGAAAAATTTTGTCTGTCATAGTTTCCTAAAGCTAGAAATTACGCAATTAAATTTTGTGAAGATTGGGGAATAATTGACCATATGCCCAATAAAAAGCCCACTTCCTTAATATTCTGACGTTCGGTAGAGTGTATCAAAGATTCGGCATAGCCGAATATATCACTCTGGCTTGTTTTAAGAAATTTTTCATGTCATTTAGATTGTACGGACTAATAAGGGGTCGGTCTTATATGAGCCGATAATATGGAAATTTTATGTTTATAAAGTTTAGATACGCACTTTCATGAAAAAGCAATGTGTGAAAAGACTTTTTGTGTAAACATGAATGTGTCTGTATGTATTTGAATCGATTTTTTTAATATCATAACAAAATCATCATTATACCGTACGTCACCGCAGGCAGGAGAAAAAGTTTTTCAAATTTTGTGTCCTTGGGTAAATGTTTAATTTATTTTTCTAAACCAGCTTTTACAAAATCTATTGAATAAAAAAACTCCGTTAGATTTTTATATTTAATATTTAATAATTAATTGTGTCTTGTATGGGATCTAACATCATTTTTAAATCTAATAGTTTGTCTGCAAAAACTCAAAACTCTATTCATAAGTCTGTCTGGCAAACATAAATATTTCTTTTACACAGTATGCAAAAATTGCAGAATATCGAAAGCTGTAACTTTTGTACATATTTGTTGTACATTTAGTGTGTATGACACTTGTTTAAATTTTTTTTTCTTTTATGCAGTTCAAGTATCAAGAAATTTTTTTTAACAAGATTTGTACAATTGAATCAGTCTGATGCAAAAACAATTTTCGGGATCAGGTGCGAAATTGTTTATTTCAAATTGAATTTTCATAAAAAAAAATGAGAAAATACTTTCTTTGTTATTATTTTGTTAACAAGTTCTATGACATGGTTTGTTGATGGTGACAACTTTGCAAAACACCACCAAAAGTTGGCAAAACAAAATATTTTTATTGTAGGAATTGTGCTCTAGTTGGAATTTCGTTGTTCCTTTTCTAAGAAAAACAATATGTAAAAGTATGTACTCGTGCGAAGTTGTAAAAAAACACTATATAGAAGCTAAAATTGCATTTATTAAGCTGCAGAAAAAAAATTTTACATTGTTCGTATCGCTATATCAACACAGGAAAACGAAAAATATCCCTAGAGATTTACAAAACTACAATAGTTAGATATTCAATTGCGTACTGGTTTACAACTTAGATTCAAAGAGTGATTCAATAGCAGATAATATTTTAAATCGCATGTAAGCCGGAAAAAATGTTAACGATAAGTTTATATTTAAACACGTAAAAAAGAACTTTTTAACGTAAATATTTTCAAAATACTTACAGGTATGTCAAGCTAAACGTCATTCCATAAATAAATTTACGCTTATCTTAGGAACGGGTATTGTTGTACCGCCTACCAACGCCTTGTATAAATAACTAGCGTATGCACATAGCCCCTTGCTGAATAGCTGGAACTATCTGACCACCACTGCGGAGCAGCTGGTCAACAAACTGTTGTCAAATTGGTTCCAAAGATGTTAGAAATACCATTGTTGTCATTATTCGCAGTTTACCGAAATAAAAAAGTGCAAGTTTTTATAAATAATTTAAATAAGTGAAAAATAAAACTTGAACAGTGAAAAATATAATAAACTTTAATGTCCACATTTTGTTGCTACGAAAGAAATTTTCTTTTTGAAGAAAATATAAATTTTGACCTTAAAAAAACATCATCGCCTTATCGACGACGATACGGAATTAAAAAAAAATCCTTGTATCTATAAATATAGAAGCTATTTAAGATTATTAAAAAGGTAAGTAAAAATACAATAGCGGTTTTCACATTTTGTATTAAATGTACAACTTTGTTATATTTAATATGATTTTATACTTCAAAGCGGACGTGTCTTATTCGTTCGTATGAATTGTAAATTAATGAATTCGCTGAGTGAGAGAAAGATACAGATAGAGTTTCATCAACTGTCTTATTCTGGTAAACTAACACACGTGTTTACTTCAGCTTTTTGTTGGATTTTTCAACCACAGCGTATTAAATTTTAGTCTACTATATTTTGTTGTTGCAGTGTTGTAAATAAGATTAACAAGGTCCGCTAATAATATGGAATTTGTAATTAATTTAAAAATTCCTTTATTTAAGATGCTAATGTGACATAAAGAAGCTTACGGTTTATAAATAAAGAAGATGTGAATGAAGCTCTACCAACCTTAGGTCTTCGCGCAGAATTCAAAAAAGCTATTTTCATGAAAAAAGCACAAGTATGTATGTCTATTGTTTTATTGAAAAATAACTTGCAATTTTTGTGTTGCTGTTTAAAAATGTAAATAAATAAATAATTTTTTATTGCTTGGGTTTAAAATGGATGATGCTTTACTAAACTCAGAACAATGTGTTATCGAATTGATAACTGAATGTTGTCAATAAACCAACAGTGTGTTATCAAAAATGAAAACAACTTGTTGTCGAAATGACACAAGTATGATGAAAAAATATATTAACATTTTGTTATCAGAATGAGACCAAATGGTGACAAAATGACAACAAGGTGGTTAAAAAAAGTTGATACCATTCGTTATCAACTTGAAAACAAGCGTTGGCTCACTTTTGACAACGGATGGTGTAAATTTTGATATTTTTGTACCGGAAAATCCGATAGTTAAAGTTTCAACCTTGGGCTTATACAAAAGCCTACACGAAACGAAACAACAACTAGACCTGGGCCTATAAAGTCAAGCTTTTTAAAATAACTATAAACACAAGTATCTATATGTATTTACATTAAATTGAATACACTGTGCTCGAATCGGAAAACCCGGCGGGTATACCTAATTGGTGGGGGATAAATTCAGTGGTGTTTCTTACCGTTTTTTAGGTACTACCTTGTTTTAAAAATAACTAAGATTGAAAATTATGGTTAAAAGCATTTTTAAACGCAATTTTTTTAGTTTTCTACCATTTATTTATTACAAAGGCCAACATTGAAAAACTGACTCTTATGTTTTTTGGCATGCTTAAGGCGAATATTAACAAAAATCTTTCCCATCACGTCATATTTATCAGATAACGATACATATGTGCCTTTCACTGTATACTTCTCTTTCAGGTGCCTTCCAGAGTCAAACTCTGGAGGCTAATTCTAGCAGACGTGATCGAATACTTTTTCTATTCTAAAGCAATTTTATTTATAATTCTTTCAGTCGATACTGAACGAATTTAAATTATTTTTTCATTGTTGTTAAGCAGTTTTCTAAATTTTCACAACACTGAAAAAATTATTTCGATTTGTTCAGTATCGACTGCAGGAATTAGAAACAAAATTACTATCGAATCGGAAACTATTCAATCACGACGACCAGAATGATCCCCCTGGTTCAATTAAAATGAATTATATCTTGTTTTAAACTACGAAGGTTGTTATTCATTGTGGTACAAAGCATCTACCGAAATGACAATTATTGGTGAAAAACGTTAAGATTTTCATAGAATATGGACTTTGATTTTATAGTATATCAGGTTTTTTGTCCGATCCAAGTCTCTTAACCACTTTTCGACGCATTATTTAAAACAAGATTTAATTGAGGGGAATGTAAAAAAAGATAAACTCAGTGTTTATTGTTGTTCTTTTGTTAAAGCTTAGATATTGTTACAAGTAAAACCTGAAAATTAGAAATTCTTATTCGCTTTTCTGGCGTTATTTTTCTAAAGCCTTTGGAAAAAGTTTCCTAGCGAGCTTGCCTAAGAAACCAGCGAAATAAGCTTTCCATCAACAAAAAATTTCGGTGTATTTATCAAAAATAAAAATTGGGTACTTAGCACGTTATAAAGAAATCTTATTCACAGAAAAAAGTGTTTTATCAATTAAAAAAATGGTTTAAAAAGTATTTTAATTTAATTAATGTGATAATTGAATCAATAATTTTTTTTGTTGAAAGAAAATTAAAAATTTAATTTTGATTTAATTAACATTTTAGTTGTTTTGAAATAAATTTTCAATTAAAATTTTAATTATATAACAAAAAATCTTAATTGACTTTTTTTGTTCAAAATAAAATAATTTAAACATGTAGAATTGTTGTTGGGAATTGTCAATATTTATTTAAATAAATTATCACATTGTTTAAAATTTCAAAGTTTTTTGATCACTTTTTTAATTAAAATTAAAAATATCATTTATTGAAAATATTTTTTCAAAATTTTAAAATTTTTAGTAATCAATATAATCATTTTGGTAATAGGTGCAAAATCAACAACTTGTTTGCTTGATATTATGAATTTAGAACAAATTTGGTGATAGGAGAAATTTAATAATTTTTTCTGTGTTATTAATTAATTTTAATTGAACCAGACCTTGACTTTAGAATCCAGCTGAAAGGAAGTACACAGGGGAAAACACAAATAAACCGTTGATATCTGATAAATGTGACGTGGTGGAAGAAAACTGAGATCAAATTCGGATTAAGCATGTCAATAAACATAAGAATCAGTTAGAAAAGTTAAAAAACCTTTAAAAAAAACCTTTTAAAATGTCAACCTGTGGGAATATATCGATAATAATAATATTTAATCTTAAATATTTTTAAAACAAGAGCTAACCACAAAACCGAACAGCACCACTGGATTCAACGTAATCGAATTAGGTATACCTCTTGTTGCTTTCTTGATGCACAGTGATATTTATGACGTTTCTCAAAATAAGCAACTTAAATTTTGTAATACTTGCATTTGTACCACCCGTTTTGTGTAGAGGGTGATAGACACTAAAAAAAAAATCTGAACAAAAATAAGTTGACAATAATAATGCATTTTTTTTATTTTATTTTAATTTTTTTTAAATCAATAATGAAAAGAAAAACTACTTTTATTATGTTTGTTTTTTTAACAACAAGCAGAATGTTAAATATCTGCATTCATTTATTACAATAATAAAAATTTAATAAAAAAGTGCATACAACAATAACCGAAGACTTTGAGAGGCCTGACTGTCTGTTTGTTTTCTACAAGTTATATATAAGCAGGAATTACAAACACATACAATTGCTTTTCCCAGACAACATACAACTATACAAAAACAACATGCATGACAACATTTATGTCAGTGACAGTTCTTCTTGTCATTTATGACAACCTACAAGTCGACAACTTATATTAATGTACACTACAATACTCGGCACTATGTACTACATGCCACTACAACTGCACTGTAACAATATTACAAGTGTAAACTCCATACGCTTTTCTCTGCTTGTCGTTAGTCCAGGGAATCCCAAACTTCGAAATATGCGAGCAATATTTGGATTGAATAGGCTTAATAATAACATTTTAAGAATAATATATAAAAAGGGTTTTAAATTTATTTATTTACCAATATCAAATAATAGCATACATTAACTTATTAGGATGTGAAATATTTAACACAGCCATACCTACACAAAAGCAAAAAGCATTTTCTAGATTTAAAAATTCTCACGCCAATTTTATGTGGCGTTCTGAAGTAAAGCGGCGGTAACTCATCGGCAACGCTTTACGATTGGAAAATCCAATATTGACAGTGCGTTTAAAAGTGAAGTTAGTTGCAAAAAAAAAAAAAAATGTAAGCAAAAAAAGGAGAAAGAAATAAGCCGGCAAAAAATATATTTGTTATTAAAACTAATTTTTTAAACTTTAATATTTAGTTTTTTTTTATAAAATTTCAGCTTACAATTTACAAAACACAAATCAGAAATACTCGTACCAATATTGTAACGTAATTTATTGTTAAACGAATCAGGGTTGTTTTATTTTATTTTTTGCAGAACACGGTTTTTATCGCTTTGACGTTGAAGCTAAGCGGTAGAAAACGTTCCGATTTCCGATGTTGGTTAGATATGGCTGTAATACCCCTGCGGGAAATTTGTGCCAATTGCTCTTAAAGCACTTGTCCCGTGACCAGTGAACAAACTTTTATAATTAAAAGGAACGAATTGTGATAGGTGAAAACAAGACCTATCACTTAACTAGTGATAATGTGTTTAGAGTGTAGTTGGTCCAGAGCAAAGCTAATTGGCACGAAACTATTTATGTGACTGGATTTTGTGCGGGTAGTGGCTGATTCTCTTTAGTTCTATTACTTTATATGAAGGGGATCTATCATAATGATATGGTTCATTTGAGACAATATCTGCGACAGGCATTATTTTAACCGAAATTGGATGTGTCCATTAAGGTTATTTCAGTGAGCTGTTACAAAATGTCAAAAAGGTGACAATTAACCCCTCGTAGGACATCGCCATGTTAATGTGACTTGTCACGCGACAAGTTTAGTGCCAATTTCCTTTCCCCTAGGGGGAGGAAATTTGTAATGAGTTGTAGGAAAACATAAACATTTAATTGAGAGTTATTATTTTAAACTTTTGGGGTCGCTAAACAAAAATTCTCTAAATTATCAAAATCTATAAAATCGTGGTTCCTTGTAGTATATGAAAAAAATATTCAGCTAAGACCCTTTGAAGTTTAGATCTTGCGGGATTCTTGTGAACGTCAAATCCGATTTAGTTATGGTAAGTGATTAAAGTGAGCTTTTTGGTTGGACTACACTTTATGAGATTAAGATTCACATACGAGTTGTTTGTGCCAAATGTTATATGATAGTACATATCACTATATAAATGAGAGTCTTTGCGTCTTAAAGTGACTTAAGGAACGATTACAAAATGTTATGTCAATATAAGCAATTATAAGGAATTTATGGGTTTTGTACCGGAGTCGAAGCCGAAATACCCGCAAAAACTCGCGACTCTGTCTTCAAAATTTTTCTGCATAAAAAAATTAAAAAAATGTTTACAATATTTTTCTAGATAAAAATTCTTCGAAATAGGCGATGCAATATATTACAGAAAAATTTACTTGCTATATTTAACCATTTAAAAACTATTGCCTTGCAAAAAATAGCTTAAAGTCAAATAGCGACCAGTCTCATATATTTCAGTTTTTGGAGTCGGAGTTAGGTTTAGAACTATTTTTTGACGACTCCACAGCCCTGGTTAATACGAGTAGTAAGAAGATAAGTAAATAGTTTATGGGCACAAAAACTCTATTCCGGAAAAAAGTTTTAATGGGTAATAAGTGAAAATATAGACCGATTCTTACCATTAACATATGCTACGTCCTTATGATAACTAAAACATATGTACCAAATTTTATAAAATTATTTCCAATAGTGCGACCTGTACTTTGGGCACTCGGTTTACATGGAGTGAACCTTGCATCGGAAAGGATATCATCAAGAAAGTGATGCTGAGACGATCGGATTACTTAGGCCCTAATTAAGTAAAACGCAACGCAATGGCAAAGAATTACAATAAAAGCACAAACAATGTCATAAATATTTTGTAATTTTGTTGTTGCTTTCTACAGAAATTCATGTACGTTTTAAAATTTTCAACGCCACAAGCAATGAAGCGTTTGAAATTTTAAAACGCAATGTGAATTTCTGTAGAAAGCAATAACAAAATTACAAAATATTAATGACTTTGTTTTTGTTTTCAATGTAATTCTTTGGCGTTGCGTTGCGTTTTACATGATTATATAAAAATATAAATGTTAAACATATTTTAGTTATTATTAACCAAAACATTTTCGGAGGCAACCATAATATGGTTGTGCCTTCTTGATGGAGGACTAATTTAACCATAATATGGTAGTCGATGACAGTAATATGGTTAAAATAACCATGGTATGTTTACAATTTTATTTAAAAATAGTTTTGTTGTGTTAACCCGAATTTAAAAAATTGATTTTTTTTGTTTTGCTTCGAAAACACTTGCAAATATTTTAAAAAAAATAGACTAAAATATCCTGCAATAGGTAAAATATGCAAAAATATGCTCTAACAAATCGATGCCAAAATTGATGACAAGCTCTTAAACGGGTAAATATATATTTTCTGCCTTGATTGGTCGCACAAGGAAAAACTTGCCATTGCATATTTACGGTTTGCCTGTATACTAGGAACAAAATAAAACATATATCAAGAAAACCTATAGACAAATGTTAATTTTATTTATTATTCATTATTATGGGCATGACTAATATTTCGCCCAAAATAAGGCGGTTATGCAAATAAATTTCATCTTGACTTGAGAGGGATTTGTTCGATTTGGATTTTACCAGCAAAAGATTCAGAATGTAATTCGGTTTAAGGTACTCTAACAATAATTTTCTATATTTTCGCAGTTTCGGAGATATTCGGAAAAAGTTTTTTTAATGCATTCATTTTGCATTTGTATATTGTTATTACTTTGTTTAAAAAAGTCGTAAAAATAAGTTATAAGGTCAAAAATTTAACATTTTTATAATATATCGAAAAGCCAAGTATATTGCAAATAAAAAATAAAAAAAGAAAAAGAAAGGATAAACACACTGATTATTGTTGTTGTTTGGTTAAGTTTAACTTGAGTCTTTATAATTCTTATTCACTTTACAGTTTTATTTGTATAATATTTTTAGCTTTTCTAAAGTCTTTGAAAAGGTTTCCTGATGATCTGGCCTAAGTAACCAGTGAAATTCGCATAGAAACCCTCAACAATAACATCTCAGTGTATTTATCAAAAATAAAAATATGGAATTTTGCACGTCATGGAGAAATCTTATTAATAAAAACTATAAATCATGAAAATCGATAGCCAAATGTTAATTTTATTCATTCGGCTTATTTCGCGTGAAAAAAAACTAAACATGATAGAAAAAAACTGAAAACAAATTTCGGTTCGCCATGCTTAATTCAATTTAAATCACATAACAAAGTTCTTGCTACCGACTTTTTTGTTTTCTGCCGACCAGTATAACATAAACTTGCTGGTAAGTTTATACCAATTTACATTATACGATTTTTGTCGTTGCGATTATTGTCGTTTCTTCTTTAAAGTCGCTCTTATATTTTGTGCGATTTTGTTATTACAACTTTTTATGTTCCATCGAACTTAAATATATTTTTCATCAAGTGAGAGAACGAATGATCGAACAAAACAAATCGAAGAGTACACTCGCTTATGTACCCCTTATGATTCTTCTCTCCCCTCTCGACAATAAGGTAAAAATGGCAACGACAAAAGTCGTATAATGTTAATGGGCACTTTTAAAAACATTTTAAGAAACTCTGACACATGCAAGTGGTTTTTCCTTTTAAACATCTTATCAGCGGTGCCTTAAATATCAACAGCAACTTTGTATTTATATTCATAACACAAATTCTGAATTTTAAAATAATTTCTTGAATTAAATCAATTTTTTTAAAAATAGTCGTTGACAAGGCATGTCCTTTTTTGAGATAGAGAGGTCTTTGATCTCATTTTATTTTTACTAAGGAATTAATAAGGTATGGATGTGCGTTCTACATGCAATTCTCCGAGCTCTTTCATATGAGTATACTTTTATTAGATGTCGAAAAAACAAAATCTAGTTTGGTGAGGAATATAAAAAAAAAATCGTACATAATAGTTAAGAAGAAAATTCATTTATACAGTTCTATGAGAATTGATATCGGGATACATTTTACCTGATAAAAATTGAATAATTAAAAATGTTAATATGAATTGAACATTAACCCTGCGACCATAATTGTACACTAACTTTACGAATAAAATGGGCACAATTGATATGATTGTTTTTTTGGATGAGGTTCGTTGGCTCTTTTTATTTTTAAATAAAAGACCTTTTATTTTTGTTTTAATGGTTCATTGTTTTTATACCCACACCACAATAGTGGAGAGGATATTCTGCGTTTCTGCTGATGCGTGGAAGACCTAAAAATATTGTTCCTAGACCCAACTTTAAGTATAACGGTCCACTCAGTGTCATATTTTGAACCGATCTAACGAATACTTTAATAGTCTTTTTCCTTCAATATTTTCCAGGAATATTTTCTATGCACAATCAGAATTTTTGTTTGTATATTTCTGTTACGAGGCTTACTTTAGCTATCCTAACTAAAAATTTTCCAGAAAATATTCCTGGAAAATATTGAAGGAATAAGACTATTAAAGTATGAAATCTTTGTAAATTGTAATTTGACTTAGAATACACATTCAAATTAATATGAAAATTTATAATAAATGTTACGCACCATGAGAACTAAGTTCCCAGATTTTAGTAATTAATTAATATAAAAATAATTCGCAAATTTGCATTAAATTTTAAAAAAATAAATAAACAGAATTAACAAATGAAGGGCAAAGAGCTGAAGCAAACCAAGTCAAGAAAGAAAATTCGAAAATACTTTGAGTTTGAGTAAGTCTGCTCCCATTAATTTATGGAGCAATTGACTTGTACTTAGTAGCGTTACCTTAACAATGAAACACTTTTTGATTTAGTCCTTTACTGAATTGGATAGAGGTTAACTTTAGCAGATAATTTCGCACCAGTTTTTAAATATATACATTAATTATATATTATGACTTGGGTCGGTTCATCTTTGAGCCCTCCAAATGTATGATGGATGAGACTTCTACAGGAGGCAAAATTGACCCACAAATACCAAATGCTTCTTTCAATACAGGATAAGGGTTAAGAAGATGGGCTTATTATTGTTATTATTTTTGGTAACAAGAGCGTTTGTTTTTGGAAATTCCTTTAAAAGTATTACTGAAGAAAAGAACAAAACACATGCTTATTAGAAACTTAATATTGCATTAAAAACATCTTTAAGCAGTGGCAGCTTCTTTTCTTTTTAAATGTTAATACACAATAAATATCTGAGCGGAACTATTTTTGCAAATAAGAGGCATTTCTTTGATTGTATATAATTAAAAAAAGAAGAAAACAATTGCAAAAACTTGCGGTTTATAATGACTTGATTTCTGCTGTTGGTCTTGTCACTTTGGTTGGCTTAATTCTTTGTAGTTTTTTTTGTAATGTTTTACAACATGACAACAATGTCATTTAATATTTTATTGTTTGTCATCACATCGCACCACATCACACCATTTCAAGCCACATCATTGTACCACTTTAATTGTTTTGTAATCAAGATACACTGTTGTGTATCAAAATTCAGTATTATTTTTACATATTCTTTATTTTAATGCTAAAAAAGGCTTTGAATACATCATCTTGAGAACAATTGTCTCTTTTTTCTATAGAGATATTTATTTTCGTAAATACAAATTGTTTGCAATTGTTTTTTATAATTCAAGTGGAAATTTCCGTTTCATCTTTGATTACAAAAGTTAACCATGAGTCATAAAAATAAATTGTACTCGTATGTCTTTTAACTTCAATCTTTTATTTTCATCTTTACATTTTTGCATTGGAAATTATTCAATGATTATTGTGGTTTTTTCTTAACTCCACCCCAATAATTGATTTCAAATCCCAATTGGAAATTGGTTTGATTAAACCATTAGCATTTTGGAAAAGTTGATTTATTGCTTCAACGCGGGCCAAAAATGAAAGTAACGAAAATATATTTGATCACTTTTAAGCTGAACCGGAAATCTTATCTACGAAAGAAAAATACTCACATACTTGTGTATTGAAAAGTGGTGGTGGTTAATCTCAATAATGGAAATGTTTTTATAAAACAAAAACTGAAAAATAAATTGCGACCAAAAGGGGTGTGTATATAAGGTAGGCTTAAATAAAGAATTTATGAAACTTCAAAAAAAAAAAAAATATATTCCTACTACTAGACAGGGACGTAGTATTGGGCTGGCACACAGAGGGATTTTGATGTCAAAAACCTTATTTTTCGACAACCTTATTTCAAAAATCAACTGATGCAGTTTTGTAGAGAAATGTTTAAAGATGAAATATGCATTTATAGCTTTTAAGAAAAATTGTAAAGGGTTATTCTACGTGAGGTTCGAGATCACGTGTTACTCATATCAAACTGCTTTGTAATTTTTGTTCAGTATCGTTTGGCAAGTCACCATGCAAAGACTCACACCACAACAGCGTCTTCAAATCGTTCAGCTGTATTACGAAAATCAGCATTCTTTGAGAAATGTTTTTCGTATTCGAGGAACTTCCGGTTCGTATAATCGACCTACTGAAACCACTATTGCCAACACCATTGGCAAATTTGAATCCCAGTTTACATTAGTGGATGCTACTCGACCGGTTAGACTACATCCAGCACGTACTGAAGTGAATATAACAGCTGTAGCTGATAGTGTGCGCGAAGCCAGTAACGAATCGATTACCGTCAATGGTACCTGTTACCGCACCATGACAAAGGACTACACATTTTGCTACGGTAAATTGGCCACATAGATCATGCGATATCCCACCTTTGGACTATTTTCTCTAAGAATATGTAAGGTTTGAGGTCTTCAGGAACAAGCCAGGTATGATTGCCACTATAGAAGTCAACATTACTCGTGCTATTGGCGAGATACCAGTCGCTACGCTCGAACGAGTCGCCCAAAATTGGACCTTCCCAATGGACCACCATATAATTTTCAAGCAGTAAAGGCCATAAGTCAAAAATTTACTTAAATTAAACCTTAACATTTTTGAAAAATACAGAATTTCTCCATAAATTAAAAAAAAATAATTATTGGGATATCATAAACCCTTGAGTAGGATGCCGCAATCAAGCCTCTAAAAATTAACTAAGTTTTGATGTTCCATGGTAAAAAATTTAGCCCTAATCCCTACTTTGCCCAAATCTGTTCTTTCAATAAAATGGAAAGTGGGAGTGTCTTTTTGCGATTAAAGAAAAAATATTTCTTGGAAATTTTCAAAGAAGGGTGATGACTTTAAATTTCTGGTAAAATTAACCAAACCTGCCATAAAATTTTTGCAAAAAAGTATTGCATACTTTAAGGATCGGTCTTGCGTATTGAATATAAGAACAATTTATTGACAATTGGAGCGAAAAAAGTGCATACAGATAATTAAAAATAATACCATATGATTTCTAGGATCAGCATATATGTATTATATTTTATCATATTGTGGTTAACAAAATGAAGAATAACATTTGCGATTTTAATTTCAAAGTTTTTAAAATTTTTATATATAACTCTAAAAATAAGATTGTTTCCGGTTTCGTATGAAGAGCTGTATTAAGAAATTATTAATTGCAATAGAGAAATTAAATTAATTAACACTTTTATAAAAGCCAAAAATTACAAAACTTACTTTAGATCAAGTTGAAGATGTTAAAAAACCATTTAAAAACGGTTCCTTAATAATTTTAATGATGTATGGCATATATGTCAAGTATATAAGCGAGATTTATTTGTTATGCAAATATAAAAAATATGCTTCTGCTAGCTGCCTATTGCTTTCTGCTTGGTGAAGAAGCGAAAGAAGCAGGAAATAAGAGGTACAGGAAGCAGAGGTTAATGTTTTCTAGGAAATTCAATAGAGTTTCGACAAACATTCGACTGATATTTTTCGCCACATACTGTCTTTAATAGACGCTCAGCTTATGATATGAGACATCCAAACAGTGGGCGTGTCCGTTTTTATTGAAACTTAAAACGCGTCTTTAATTTATTCCAAAAAGTGTATGTACCAATTATAAGGACTTTTGCTTGGATAGAAAAAATTTTATATGAAAAAAATCGATTGGGATTCTATGGGGTGTGGATGATTTTGATGAAATTTTTTTTCTGATTTTGGTCAAAATAATGCTCGGTGCCAAATTTCAGTGCTCTAAGAATACTCCTTATAGTTTTTGTATATACATATAAATATAAAGCCATCCCAGTGTGCGGTATTGGGAAATCGTTTGCATTAATTTAGAATAATTTTAAATCGATACTATTGTTTATATAAATATATTTGGACATAAATATGTATCATACATTTTAAAGATCCACATAAAAATTAAACAATATGATATGATTGAAAACATTTCTACTGTATATTCTGTTTTAATTTTGTCCGCATTGCAACATGTTGTTTTCGAGTGATCAACATGTTGTTCTTGAGTATATTCAACATGTTGTATTAGAAACATGCGCCAAACAAAGTGTATACAGGGACAAATAAGCAAGTTCTTATCAAAATTTCGTAAATAAAATTTCCTTATGAACGACAAATCGTTTACAAAGCATCAAATGCTAATATTCAGGACAAGTTTTTCAAAATTTTTTGCTTGAAAAATAAACTTTGCGTAATTTGCAAGAATTCTTGCAAAATGCTTTTATGCATACGCATATTTTGCAATTCGTATTCCATTCTTTTTTTCGTTATCAGAAAAGATTATTTTATACAATTTAAACAAAATCAAAATGCTAATACCAAAGTTT
Source organism: Pollenia amentaria (assembly GCA_943735925.1). Taxonomy (NCBI): domain Eukaryota; kingdom Metazoa; phylum Arthropoda; class Insecta; order Diptera; family Polleniidae; genus Pollenia; species Pollenia amentaria. The sequence goes on along the minus strand of OX031010.1, from coordinate 103,340,476 downwards.
GCTAAAAAAAATAACACTAAACGATTTTTTTTCTCCACATTCTACAAATACTTGTGATAATTGATAATTTTAATTAGAAAACTTAAAAATAAAGCAAAAAATTGTATAAATTAAAATAAACTTAAAAAATAACTATAATAACTAATTTAGTTACCTTTGCGGTTTGCATACACACGATCTTCTTCTTTAGAAATTTTTTTAAAATTGTTGATCCATATTTATGAAATTATTGAGCCAATAAAAGCTCGCCCTGCCAATTTTATAAAGTTGATTTTGAGCAAGCATCAATAGATTGAAAAAAATTATAGAAATCTCTTATAGTTCATAATATTTATGTAAATAATATTTTTAAATTATGTTTTTGTCTTGCCTCTTCTTAATCCATATAATTTAAAAAACGTTATTATATTTTTCGATCGATATATTTCGAACTAACAGTTCAAATTAAATTAGATCCTGAAGATGAACTGTTAGTTCGAAATATATCGATCGAAAAATATAATAACGTTTTTTAAATTATATGGATTAAGAAGAGGCAAGACAAAAGCATAATGTAACAATATAATTGATGCAGCAATACAATAAAAAAAATTAAAAATATTTTTAAAAATCCTGCAATTTGGATAATTTTTACAAAGAGTTATTTGTCTACAACTCACTGAATTTAAAGCAAAAATGTAATAGGGAATTGCATAGTGTTAACTATTACAAATATTCCATAACTAATTATATAAGATCTCCTTTCATTTCTGTTTCAAAGATTTTTAAGATCTTTTAAAGAAATAAAAGAGACGACGATTTAAAAAATTTGTTTACCAAAGATTTCCTGAGGGCTTCTTACAAATTTGAATCCAAATTATGTTTTAATCAATCAAGATTATCAACATTGTTTGTCGTTAAAAATTGCTTTGATTATCTTGCGGAGTTTATAGGAAAGCTGGCCTAAGGACATGTGCTACTTTAAGTTACTGTTTCTGTACCCCAATAATCTTTAGAACCATCAGATCCATTAAAATAACAAATTTTTTTTTCCTAAAATTTATACTCCACAATCTATATATAAAAGTGAATGTATGTTTGTATATATATATATAAATATTTGTGCCTTATAGGAGGCCAAACCATTTGGCCGATCATCTTGAAATTTTCACAGAATATAACTGTGACCCTGGGAGAGACATTAGGCTATATAAAGTTCAGATTGGACGAAGGGGCGATGCCACGCCCAAAATTTAAAATCGTTATATCTTAGGCATTTTTTGGCATAGGATGATGATATTTAGTACATATGGTGTTAGTATGAATAGAAATAAGCTCCATGGAAAAAAAGGGCGGAGCCACGCCCCTTTATAGAAAAAGTAAAAATTACCATATCTAATATACTACTGAACCGATCGTCATCAAATTTCCACAGTAGGCGACTGTCTTGAGTTACTGAACTTTAAGCTATATGAAGATGTGGTTGGAAAAAGGGGCGGTGCCATGCCCATACAATCCAAAACAGAAAATCCTCATATCTTAGCCACTATTTGGCGTAGGATGATGATATTTGGTATACATATATGGTATTGCTATGTTTATGTTTATTATATCGAATTAACTACTGAACCGATCGTCATTAAATTCTCACAGTAGGCTGTTGTTATGAATTAATGAGCCCTACCTAGGCTGTTGTTAAATCCACTATTATGAATTCCAAATATAAATGGGTGGGGTAGACGAAGGAGGAGCAATACCCTCCATAGGACAAAAGTCTTCAAGCTTTGTAGGACCCACTCTTATGGTAAACAACACCTTTAAAAATAAAACTATAATAAATAAATGACAAAGCGTATGTTTGTTTATTCTCTACCGACTCCTAAGCCGAAATTTTCACAGTAATTTCCTGATTACTCGGCGCTTAACATAGGCTATTAATACATTTTAATCAAGTAGGCGTGGCAAAAACCATACAATAAAAATATGAATAACCTTATATCTGGAGGACGGTTACAATATGAAACAAATAACTTCGTTATCAATACACGACACCTGCGAAAAAGTCGGCTGCATTAGACACCTCCCACACAATTGCAATAAATATTTCTACATATTTGAAGTACTGTAATATTGAAAGTATTGTAATTTTGTACAAATAGCTTAGTTAATAATCCACAACATATTTCAAAAGGTAGTTTTAATGGGAAAGGTAGGCATGGCACCTCCCATACGAAGACACTTGAAATTTCTGCATATCATCTGTTGAACGGTTACTATAAAATTATTTAGTCCAAGATGCTTTACTTTATAAAAAAATCTTATTAATTTTATTTCGATGGGGGTAGCAAAGCGCACCGGGTTAAGGTAGTATCTTATGTTATATATCAATATAGATAATATTGATACATGTCAAAATTTTCGTGTGAAATAATCAATGCTTATGAAGATTTTTCTAAAGTTCGAACAGAGTACTAGGCCTAAATAAGGAAAAATTAAGGTGTATTTTTAAATCCATATTTAATGTCAGTTTTCATATCCGTACATATTTTCTAAGAAATGGTATGCATTTTGGCATTCATGCATAAATGTTATTTACATCAAAATATCGTGACAAGAAATTATTAATGAAGGTCTCAAATTGTGTATATTTGAAACAAACAAAATGATATTTATCGACATAACTATAACAAATAACGATCGATATATTGCCACAAACAATTTGTATCTACAAATTTAGGATAAAGTATCGAAAACCTTATTACCAATTTAAAAGTGGAAAGTGTTTTCATGAAGCTTTTTAAAGCCATGTATAAAAATTGTAGAAAGCGGTGAAAAAAAACACGCGACTGCCTCAAGCTTTTGGGGACTAGAAATATAATTGATCCGATTTTCAATGCAATATACCCACCAAAATACTAAATTCTCTATAATTTTGTTCGAAAAATCCATCCCTTCGACCACCAACCAATCCAGTGTTGAATTTCTTTAATCTAATTAATTATTCTCTGATCAATATAAGAATATCTTTTAAAACTTTCAAAAAGTTTCTAGAGACTTATGTTTTCTATAATTCGCATTGAAAATAAATAAATTAAATAAATTTCTTCTCAAAAAAAAAAAAAAAAACGATCTGTGATACCCTTATGAAAAACGTAGAAAACTAAATGACGTTGAACTGTTTCCAATATTAACGACCTCTTTGTAGTTTTATCAGTGTTGAGCTTGGAGGAATTCGCCAAATTCATTCAGGATTTCACTTTGTCTTTATACAAAATTTCTCCTCGGTATACGAGTTTTTTTTTTGTCCGTATGAAAACAGGAAGGAAAAAAAGTTTGACAGAAATATTGCCTGTCTAGTCAGATTATGTGTTCTTTTCCATAAATGTATTTTTTATGCTCTTACAAAATTATCTTCTGTATTTTGCATAAAATATTACTTTTTACGAAACTCTGTTAATTCAACATTCATTTTTTCTTATTAGAAAAAAATTATACAAAGTACTTGTGTATCATTCCATTGCACCAAATTGTAATCGATAATTAACTTGTATATAATGAAAAAGTAGATCTTAGTACCGATTTAATTATTTGATGAACTAATATAAGGGTTTCATTTAATCGGGCCTTTGCTTTAATCGGTTAATCGCTCGACTAATTAGCCGAGGTTTTGTTTTAATCGGTTAATAACACTGTGCAAGAAATTGACACTGTTTTTTCGTTACAAGCTGGACACCTGGCCGTTTTAACATAATTCGGGTATGCTGAATCCAGTGGAGCCCGCGGTTTTTTAAGATTGGCTCTACTTTTCGAGATATAACGTTATTTCGAAAATGGAGGAGGTTGCACAAGATATGTTCGCGTAACTCAAAAACGCTTTAGCTTATTGAACAAACTTAAAAAATCGAAACTCCGCAATAAAATTTCATTTAAGAAAAGTAAAACTCCTTTCTAATATCCGCAGTCGTTTTAGAAACAAAATTTTGAAATTTTTGTTTTTTAAAAATTCATAAAGAATTGGAAAACGCAGCTATGCAGACGTATAAAAAAAGAAATTCCAAACAAAACAATTCATAAATGATTAAAATCTGTTTGCAACTTTTGATTTTATTCACAAAAGGGGACACATTTTAATTCATTTAAGAATTTCATAAAACGCAATATTTGTATGGGAGCCCCCCTAAGGGATGGTGATAAAGGGAAAGTATAATTTGAGAAAATGTTAAGAACAAAAAACTAATGGAGGTCAGTCATACATTTTCTCACCCTAGGGGCGACTCCTGGGCATTAATGGGACTTTTTCTTCAATATGTTTCTAGTCTGCATTGAACATTTTGCATGGCAGCCCCCATAAGGAATGGTGATAGCGGGGGGGGATTGTTAGAAATAAATTATTGAGATGAAAAATAAAGTGGGGTTGGTCATACATTTGACCCATCTAGGGGCATCTTAGGCGCTGCAGGGGCCAAATTTAAGAATTTCATAAAACGGCCATATTTGTATGGGAGCCCCCCTAAGGGGTGGAGATATATGGACACTATGTCTTAAGAAAATGTTAAGAACAAAAAACATTGGAGGTCGGTCATACATTTTATACCCCTAGGAGTGAATCCTAGGCCTTAGAAACAAATGATGGGAATGAAAAATAAAGTTGCGCTGGTCATACATTTGCCCCGTCTAGGGGTATCTCAGGCGCTGCAGGTGCAAAATTTAAGGCTAGGGTTCTACGCGTATAAAAAACAAAGTTCCAAACAAAATAAGCTATAAGTGATTAAAGTCTGTCTACAACTTTTGATTTTTTCAGAAAAGATTAAATTTTTTTATTTTTTATAATAACCAAACTTAAAAATTTCAAAACATTTATTTTTGTTGTTAATTAGTTAAAGTTAAAGTTTTTATTTAGAAATTTATTCTTCTTCCTCTTGCAGATTCCAACAAATATCCCCCAATAGCAAATCAAGTTGTTTGCCGCTATACCAGTGTTCGAGCCTGGCTGTTACTTGGTGAAATCTCTCGCCATGTTCATCAGACTCGGCTGGTGATTGTTCATTAAATTTTTCGGCCTGGTAATGCAAAAAATGTATTTTCAATGGCATTCTAGCGTTTAAGTTTCTAAATGCGGTTAGCATATTTTTGAATAAAATTCGCCAGTTTTCAGATTTTCTATTACTGATTTCACACAATTCTAGGCCAATAACATTTTTTCTATGCAATCTGCTTTCCTCACGTAAAGCCCAATCCCGTGTATTGTACTGGTCGCCATCGAAACGCGTATTTCATAAGCACATGAAGCACATATTTTTAGTATAGCCCAATTAATATAGCCTCTTAAAAGAGCTACCACTTTTAAATCTGCGCATATTTTCCACTTGTGGTCTTCATATTTAATTAACTGTATTATTTTTTTCATTGATGCGTATGTCTCTTTAGTATTTGTGCTATCGGAATAAGACTTTTTAATTAAGTGACATGTAGCAAAACTGCTTTTAAGCTACTTTGTGAAGAATCAATGAATAAGCGCCAATCTCCAGTATTATATTCATTTTGCATTGTTAAAACCAAACCGCGGATGTCAGTACAATACGCGGTAGAATTATTCTCAATAGATTTAAAAAAAGTCGTAAATCGTCTATGGTGATTGATAGTCCCGTATATTTGTACACCTGGTGCTAAAATATTAGCTCGTTTTTACTCTTTTGTCAAGAGAATGCTCTGTCTTTGATATAATTTTAGACTCCGTACCATTATATCCAGACGATCTTGTGTGATTTCATTGTGACTGCATGGAACCGCGATGCATGACGGTTGATACATTGAAGTAGCTGGTCCACCCGCTTCAACAGAATGAATAATTGAGGAAAATATGTTCTGTTGGTATTTGGCTATCCGGAACAGGAATTTCATCAGAATGTGGCGGCGGAAATCGAGCATATGCTATTTAAGTATAAGATATACAAGTCATTTTTCTTCTGTTCATACCCGCTGTATAATTTATACACACATAACACTCATCTTCAACATGAACTATGGGATCTCTCCAGATCATTGAAACACCAAATGGCATGGCGTCTTCATTTTTTCCCCACTCATTTAAATGGTAAATGCAGTGTGTACACACTATTGATGGTGTCCAACTCTTACCATATATAACACTTAAAGAAAAATATGTTTCATACAAGGTACTTAGATATTCCAATATAACTGATTAGATACAAGACTGTCAAAGGCTTTAAACTTCACTAATCACTTTCGCAAGCACTTTCCATATGACAGTGAAGGGGTTCCGGAACTCTTATTTATACTGTAATTGTTTTAATCAAAGTACCTGTCGAGACCTTCAAAACCATGTTTTGTAAAAAAAAACAAAGCCAGGACGATTATTATTTCTACCTGTTCCAGGTATAACAATAGAAAATAATATTTAAATTTTTTACTAGACCGATAAGAATTTTTTAATCGGTAACTATGGATTTTCCAAAATTCCTACCGCAAAGAGAAAGTGTGGTAATAATGCATATTTCATGTAATGCATATGTAAACATATTTTTTAATTAATACATAAATAATATGTATTAATCAAAAAATAAACTGTTAGATAATTTTATGAGTTATTTCAATAGTTTAAGGTCTTAAAAAATAATCTTTTAGAAAAATAATCTGTTTTAAATATTTAAGATTTCAGCCATTCTTTTCTTAAGTTTTGATAAAATTTTACTTGGATACAGAATATCTTATTTCTCAGTCCTCTTCCTGGATTTCCCTAAGCACTTTGCCCTTACAGTCCTGTTATAATTTTTTTTTAAAATTAAGTAATTCTACAAAAAACTAAAAATTTTGTTGCGTCGGTTAATTGCCTGAAATAAACCGGTTTAATCGTTAATCGAAAATAGCCAATTTTAAATTCACCGATCAGTTAATCGGATAGAAATTAATCGGTTAACCATTAATAATTAAAAAATAATTAATTAATGAATACCCTAGTAGATATCGACTACTTGCGGCAAAGGCTTTTGTTTATTTCTCTGATTGAAAGTAGGAGTTAAATTGTGCTTTATTTTTGTCTTTTATGGTAAATTATTTTGTGTTCAATTGTGTTTTTTTTTAATAAAAATGTCAACGGTAAATAACGAATGTCACATAAGACTGTTATTCAAGTAGCCATTAAACCTCTGCACAAATGCATTTAAAAGCCGTTTCAAGACATTCGTTTGTTTTTTAAATACTGATTGTCGCTCACTCTTTGCTAACGAATCAAATGCTATGTTGTGCAAAACATATAAAAACACACAATTGCAAATTAATTGTAATTAGTGTGTTATAAACGACCAAATACGAAGTGTAAAGAGTACGGAATTTACACCAAACAGCAACAAAGCTAAACAAATCACACTAACTAAACCAAATCACACGAATCACACGAAAGAACTGTAGCAAAATAGGTGATAAGTATGAATTATCTTGTTTTTTTTCATTTACTATTAGGTATGACTAGCTAGATATGTATGAAGCAAAAAACAATTAAAGATGAAAAATATTTTTATAGAATATTTAAGTTTTTATTTTAAATTATTTTATTATTACCAAAACATATTATCAAATATTTAATTAAAAGTAAAAAAAAATTAAAAGGTAATTCTATTAGTTTAAAAATTAATATAAAAATAATACATACAACGATCAAAATCGTAGAAACAATCGGCAATAAACATCAAGATCACACACTGTGAATTGAAAAGTTTACCGTACATAACTGTATTATAGACACACAATTGATGTGTGTTGTTTTTTCGTTCAAATCAAATTATGGATTGAGTTGGTTTATTTAAATCCAACTACTGCTCTACACTGATTTATTTGAAACGAACTACTGTTTTAACATTGATTTGGTTTTTCATAATGGATCATTCGAGCTGATTTAAAAACAAAATTACAGTAGTTGACACAACAATAATTTGGTGTTGACAACTGTGTACAAGAAACAAATGCATTCGTGCAGGGGTTTAGTAGCCATGTCTTCAGCAGAAAATATGGCAGCTTCAAATTTATGATTTTTTAAAAGCTGGTTTAGCTAAACTAAACTTAGAATTATATATAGTTTTAACTTAACAATTCTAAATCAGTGTCCCATGTATTATATGTAGTGTAAAAAGTAACATGTGACAGCACTACGATGGTCTATAATGGTAGGTTAAACACCCAATTTAATGCGTTTAAAGATGCTTATATATTTACTGATTTATAGATTTGATATTTTAAACACATTTTAAACCAAAAAGAGAGTTTAACTTGCACTGACTTATAAGCCCTTAATGTTAAGGAATACTTTGTATTATGATCTACATAAAATTACTTTCTGAGTTTTTTAATCGATGACCGTGTGCACAGGCACCCCTTGTATACAAAACACAAGGCAAAAAAGCTTTTGAAGAACTTTGTAGGACATAGTGAGAATAGGTATAAATGTTTACTATCACAATACAAAAGCACTGCCGGAATAGAATCTATAATGAATTTAATGATATAGACTTTAGATCAAGCTCAGCTCCAAAATGTTTCAATATTTTTCTATAGTTTCCATAAAAAATCCAGTCCCAAAAACCGGTTTCTCTGCCATTTATTCGTTGTAGGCGTTGGTATTATTTGTTATAACGGCTGGTATTTAGATAAAATGTGGCAAAAATAACTTTTGTAATAACAAATGTGTTTATATTAATGTCGTAACAAGATTTTGTGACGTATAAAACCCCTCCCGAAAATCCCATTAAGACTAACAAATCTTACAAAGATCTACAAACAGCCTGACTAGTTTTTCATATTGGCCATAGGTCTCAAACACGGTCTCGAAAGTGATTAAGTTGGAATTTGTTTATTCTCACAAGTAGTGTAGAGTAAGCCAACGTTGGACTTTCGTAGTTGTGCATTCTTAATTTTTTTCATTTTTAATAACATCGCTATTATAAGAATGCCAAGTTAATCATAATGGGTCACTGTATGAGTATTTTCATTACTAGCGGTATTCACGCTTTGTAGTAGGCTAGCATTGCAGATCTTATGGATTTAGTACATATACCACGGTTTACAAGATCACAACAACAAAATGGATTCAATTGTAATTTTCTAAATTGCTGTTAAAGTACTTTACCAACAACAGTGGTAAACTAAAAACATTTATTTAACCGTTTCTGTATCTGTTTTGTGGAATTTTTTTATAACTTAGGCATTTTTTAAGCAGTAAACTGCTGCTAATTTATGTATTCTAGCAATACAAATAAGCAAAAAAGAAATCTATTTCCTGTTAATAAAAAAAAAAAAAAATTGGTGGAAAAAAACAAATCAAAGCTCACACAATGAATGCTACAACGCTTAATACCTAGTGTAGGGCATAAGATACAAAAATTACAAATATGTAGTTCTATTTCTTTAAAGAACATAAATGTATGCAGTTTTTTCTTTGAATGTTTGCTTGCTTTGAACTCGTATCGATTTCTATGCATTCGATTTTTTTTATTTTGTATATTTACCTCACTTCCGCCGATTTAATAACAGCCTTTGGTGGTGCATCCCAATAATTAGGAGCTGGTGGCACCCATTGTCTAATCATTTGATAATTGCCCTCGAGCAATTCCATGCTCTCGATGATTTCTTCGTCGGATTCGTCATTGTTGCCGGCCAAGCTGAAATTATCATCTGAATTCATGCTGGACATTTTTAAACATAACACAGTTGTTAATAAAAACAATATAAAGAAAAGTAAGAGGCAGAATCAAAACAAAATCGAATGTTGGTGAGAAAATCTTATAAAATTACAACACAAAGACAAACACAGCGGATGCGGATGCGCACGCATAGAATTTTTACACATACACACACACATATGCATGTAAGCACTTTAAGTGTTTACAAGATAGCGGCAAAAAGAACACCACACACTTTGCAATCTCATTCATTTTATAAACAAAGAAAAACGTTACTTTTGTTGTGATGATGCTGCAACATTTCTTGGGAACATTTTTCGTTTATTTTCTTTTCTTAAACTTTTATTATTCGATTTTCTCAAGGTAATAATCATAAGATTCCTTTCTTTTCTCTTTTTGCTTAGTATTGAAATTTTCTTTTGACACTTTTTTCTTATTTCACAATTTAAATTATTTGATTACTTTTTGTGTTATTTGTTAAACAAAAATTAATTTCATTATTTATGTTTAAAAAATTAAATTACACCGAATTCATGTTTTGTAAATCACAGCAAATATTTGTTGTTTGAAACAAAAAACAAGATACGAAATCACGAAACGTCAAATCAACCACTTTCATTTCAACATGAACATCTGAACCGTACCGCTCACGTTGCAATCGAATTTAATCTAATCGTTGAAATTTTCCAACATTTTTGTTTTGACTCAAACTTTGTGACTGTGTCTGTCCGTCTGTCAGTCACATGAAAAACCTTCCACGTTTATTCATTCGTTCGTACATTGCTACTGATGTTGTTGCTGTTGTTGTTTTTGCTGTTTAGCCTTGATGTTGCTGTTGATTTTTTTACGTTTCTAGTTTGTTTTTCTTGTGCTTCTCTTTTCGTGTTCTTGTTCATTTTTGTTTTGCTCTGCTGCAATATCGACTAGAGAATGAATTCACAGGGGTAAATTTTGTTCTTTTTTTGCATCCCTTTTCCAATTCAGTTCAATGTCGTTGTTTTTGTTGTTATTTGTTGTCCATGACCGTGGTGAGTGTTTTCGTTGTGCGTTTGCATGTGTGTCATCTATTGAGTTTTAGTTACTGTTTTGGTTTGTTTTTTCTTTGTTTGTTGGTGTTTGTACCCGTTAACCGACACACACACACACAGAAGCACTTTTACCGGCACCGGTGTTTGTGCAAATGTGTGTGCGTTTTTTGTAAAACACATACAGTCAAAGCCCGGTTTAACGAATGATATAATGTTCAGACCTTTCGTTATACCGAGATATTCGTTATATCGATCAGTAATGTTTTACCTTAAAATTTTATAAAAAACGGTGGTCCACAATTTGAAAAACATCAAAATTTAATTGTGTTTAAAATTTAGTGTAGAAATAAAACTTTAATTGATATTTTCACGTTTATTTAAGAATTTTTTTTATTTCTAATATGTAATTTCATTAAAAATAAATGTACATAGGTGCATATACATACATACCTATATTTGGATGCTATGAACATAGGTTTATTATTACATTTCAATTGTATTATTCATTTCTTAAGAAATCTGTTATGAACGATTGCTTTAACGTACTCTGAAGTCCTCTTTGTATTGCTTCTTCTTGCAGCTCCCTTAATACAAGCGATTTTGAAAAATCTATTCTATTCTGGTCACACCACATTATGCAGGTTTCAAACCCTTTGATTGCATCTGAGTGTTTAATTTTTAGTTCCTCTGTCTCGACAGGAATAACATCACATTCATTTTCTTCATCTTCGATATCTGCATCTTGAATAATATCCTCATTCCAATTGCTTACATCTTCTACATTAAAGGTTATCTGAAATTATGATAGATATGGATAAAAATTTTTTAATTTAACCACATAGAACATACATTTGGAAAAACAGCGGTCAGTAAACGCACACTACGTCTCATACACTCGACATCTTCCAGTTGACCTAGTCGGGACAAAGGAATTTCGTCTTCTTCGTCAAAATGGTCGCTATCTGATGACATAATTTTATTCCAACAATTTTCTAAGCACTCTTTTTTTATCTTTTTCCAAGCCAGATCGATCATGTAAGCTGCATCGTACAAATTAAGATTTTTTAAAAAATCAACGACAATTTCTGTTTTTGATGAAACAATTTTACTGAGTAAATGATTTCTGTAATTCATTTTTAAAATTCGGATGGCATTTTGGTCCATCGGTTGTATTAAGGGTGTTACGTTAGGTGGTAGATAAAGCGTCCATATTTTTCCGTCTTTGGTTGTTTTGACCAGCTCCTCTGCGGGCGGATGACTTGGTGCATTATCAAGGATAAGTAGTGCTTTTATGGGTAGATTGTTGCTTTTTAAAAATTGTTCAACCTTAGAAAAAATTAAAAACAAAAATAAAACACTGTCACAAAAAATATATCTGAGCATAAAACCTACCTCTGGAACAAACATTTCAAAGAACCACATTTTAAAAATTGCTGAATTCATCCACGCATTTTTTGAATGGGTATAATTCGTTGGAATAACCCTGTTTTTAAATGAACGAGGTTTTTTTGCTTTACCAATTAAGAGCGGTTTTAATTGTTTTGAACCGGATGCATTTGCACAAAGAAGAACTGTTACCCTTTCCTTGGATAGCTTCCTACCAGGAGCACTGGATTCTCCTGCATGGACAAGTGTCTTATCAGGCAGCAATTTCCAACATAAACCTGTCTCATCCGCATTAAAAATTGCATCTCTTGTTAAATTCTGTTCGCTTACTAAGTTATGGAAATGATTTTTAAAAGGCTCCACTAAATCTTGGCGAGCTGAAAGTTTTTCGCCGGTTTGCTTTAGCAACCTGATTCCATATCTTTTCTTAAAACGTGATAGCCAGCCATCACTTGCGTGGAATTCGGAGCCGTACATTTGATTATGGATTTCTAATGCCTTTACTTTTAAAATCATTCCATTGACGGGTATATGCTTGTTTCTTTGGCTTAAAAACCGTTCGAAGAGAGCCTTTTCCATTCTTGGAAATTCACCTTTTTTAAGAGATCGCCGATTTTTTGTGCCATTGTTTGTAATTTTTAAATTTTCCACGATTTTATGTTCGTTCTTTTTTAAGGTACATATTGAAGATTTTGGTATTCCATACTTTTGGGATATTACTGAAAGATTTACACCTTTCTTACACTCTTCTAAAATCTTTAATTTTTTATCAAAAGAGATTCTTTTTCGATTTGACATCTCGTTTTCACAATGAACCAAACAAAACTACTTAAACTTTAACGAAAAAAGCAACGCATCACACGTGTTCTTTCAATACAAAGCAAAGAAGCCAAAAACACACACAAAAATCTAACGGTTCTGTAACGATTTTTTTATTTTGCTTTGTCATTCGTTAAATCGGGATTATCTTTTTTTGCCATTCGCTATATAAGGTAGTTAATGTAAAAATTTGGCCATTCGTTATATCGGATATTCGTTAAACTGCGTATTCGTTATACCGGGCTTTGACTGTACTTAAATTATGGGTTTTTTATTAAACAAAATAAGGGTTCATTCAGTTTTATTTTTTTTTTATATTTTTTGCACTTTAATGTTTTTGTGTCTGATTTTTATTTGAAGGGTGAGGTTGGGAACGTAAAAGAATATTCTCGTAACGGTGCATATTGTTAAAATTATATTATGTTTTTGTTATTGTACTTGCCTTATGTGGCAAATAAACTACAACATTTTCTTTCTCTTTGTTAAGCATTTGATACAATTATAAAGTATACAAAGTTAACAGTGGGCTTTGGGTGTAAGAAAGTTGAATATATTAGTAGCATCGATAGCGATTTGGTACCAAAGTACCAACCTAAAATTGTATAGTATGTACATGTTTAATCTAAATTGTATAAAACTTAAGTTTTTTTAGTTTCTAAAAGTATGACTTTGTCTTTGCGATCTCTACTATCATAATTTTTTCATTAAAGTAAAATTATATTTTAGGTTACTTATTCTGAGCACAAATAAGTGTAATTTTTTGGTTTGCAACTTTTTAAACTAAAGAATTAAGAAAGTAAAGTCGGTCAAACTCGACCATGTGATAACCTACACCACAGTACCTAAAAACAAATTTTCGAGAGTGAACCCTGTTTGGGACCCATGGGCAATCATGGACCCGCCAGAACAAAATTATGTTATGAGCTAAAGATTCATGTAAACGTTATTTGTATCGAATATTATACTCATCTACATGAGATGTGTGTGCCTTTAAGTTGTTTTAAGATGGGAGTTTATATGGAAACTACGGTAAGCTTTGGACCTACCTGCAAAGCATTTTGCAATGTCATAGTAGCTATCATATGCCGGTTAAAGCTATTTTTGGGAGTAGTATTTGTATGGAAGCTATGGTCAAATATGGACCGATTCAAATAAAATTTGGTAAGATGCTTTAGATTGCAGTCAAATAAGTTTGGACCAAATTTAATCTAAATAGCAATAAAATAAGATGGTTTATGGGCACAAAGACCCTATTCCGGAAGGAAGCATGTATGGGGGCTATGTAAAATAATGGACAGATTGTCTCCAATTAGAACCTTTTTACCAAATTCATCTAATCATCTCCAAACCTGCGACCTGTTCTTTGCGCATCACGAAAGGAATTCCGAGTCGATCGGTGTACTAAGGTGGACCTATGTCCAATATTTTGAGGTGTTACAAACATCAGCACAAATGCATAGTACCCTATACACTATTGTGGTGTGGGTATAAGATTATTTAATTTTTATTTATTTAACTTTTTTCAGTTTGGGCAAAGTGCCAAGCTAATGACATTTGACGAAACTTTACGAAAAGTTTCCTTAAGTATATTATATATTACATATGTTTTATATATTTTCGCACAGTTGCTTAAGTTGACTTAAGCGACCTCATTCATATTATGGTTTGGCCTTATAGGCTTTTTACTCTGACGACATTTAGGTGAAACGTATACAAGACGTAGAAAATATTAAACATGCGTTTACATTGTTCACTGCTAACATCTAACATCAATCAAAACTGTTAATGATACAATGTACAAAAAATACACACAAAAAAGTGGTCAGTGATGCCACCGTAATAATAGAATCTTTTGGCATTTTTCTAGGCGAAATAATCAAGAGATGTAGAATGGAATAAAATGAGATTGGTACATCTTTTAAAGATGTTAAAAAAATGTTGATTTTCACTCCTATGTATTTCTTATGGGAAGATGTTAATATCTTCTAAATTGGATAGAAGATGTTAATCAGTGTAAAAAGGCTATTAAGATTGGTAGTGCCAAATTTGTTATTAAAATGTCAATCCTTAAATCTTGTTTTATTTATGACTTAAACTCTTGTAAGGCAAACTTATATGCTTAATTTATTTTAACAGAGATACAAATATATCACTTATTTAATTAAAATTAATATTGGTCCATATTTGGATTGGAGTTTTCTACGAAAGAAATTACTACACTCAATATCGATCGAAATTTCTATTTAATAAATTAATATTGTTTTACTTTTTTTAATGACAATTAAAAAAAAAATTATTTTTGTTTACCTTTGCAAAACAATATTGTATAATTGCAACTAATAAAAACGTTGAGTTTTGAAAATTCGGGAGATAGATAAATATTAATACATGTCAAAATTTTCGTATGAAATAATCACTGTTGCTCAAAGTTTTTCGCAAGTTCGAACGGAGTAATAGGCTCATGGGATTATTAATATTTAAAAAATTTATTGATAAAAACAACGAAATTAAATTAAATTCATGGTAAAATTAATTTATTTTTTAAACAAAAAGTGTAAGAAATTATTTATATTCCAAATTAATATTAATAAGATATTGGTTTGTAAACAAAGTATTCTCAACTTTTGCGGAGATAATTTCGCAACTTCGTTTGAAGCAGACCTTCAGTAAAAAATCGTCTCTCAGATGTGACTTAACTCATTTGACAACTTAAGTATTTCTGCTTCATGTTCTTCAGTTTAGAGTATAATATTTAATAACGCCAGTTAACAAACGGATCTGCGTCTCTAGAAAAATTAAAAGATCTTAAAGGTATATCTAGACTTCTCATTTAGCTGTTCCACAGCGTAGGATTGACATAGGATCACTCTTCTCCTAATTTTCTTTAAAGATTTTCACAAACGCTCAAAAGGCCAGTTCTTGTAGATTTATAAGAGCTTTTACTAGGTGTAGGGGTGACCGTGTCTTCAACAATTTCGGAATGAAGAGTCATGTTGAGTAGCTCAGTAAGACGTTTTTTCGATCTATTGTCTTTGAAAATTCCTACATCACAATATTCTGTACGTAAAATGAAATAAAATTGTAATATAAGATAAATTAATATTCAGTTGAAAACCGGTTTACTTATTTTCATTTATTTTTAACGAAAAGTTTATTTTATTTTTACTGTCAAAAATTCAACTGCGAATTCCGTAAAAACAAATGAGTTTTCGGTAAAATTTAAATTAACTTTTTAAATGCCAAATAAGTAGATCGGTTTGTAAGTAAATTTTGAGTTGTTTTAAATTTTGTTTTAATTAATCAACTGACAATATTAAATGCAACCGGAAATACGTATTACTGTGCACTTAGTTTTTTGAATGAATGTTAGAATCAGTTAAAAATAAATTTTGAAAATGACTGAACGGAATACTTCTTCAATAACCTACAGTCCGTTACTGTAATAATATTATGAGTGTAGCTTTTTACCAAAGGCAGAGAATTGTAGATAAACAATAGATTTCATTATTCTCTCAACACTCAAATCTTTAATTCAGAACTAATGCTACGTATGTCGCCAATTTTTCGGACTCGGAACTATTTTGCATCTCAGCTTATTCATTTATCGTATTTTCTAATAATGTTCGAAGACTGTTAACTAATAGCGAAGTTTTCGTTTGAAATCGAGGGACCGGCAGTTAATTCTGCAATAATAAAAAAAATCCAAAAAAAATTAAAGAATACAAAAAATTTTTTATTTATTCGCCATATGAAATCTAACAAAAAAAAAAATTAATTGCCATTATATAATGCCGGTAAAAGAAACTTAATAACTGTGCAATATTTTATTTTTTATATATAAGAACATGCTATAATAAAAAAAAACAACATTTTATTTTTAATTATTATTAACATTCCAACTTTCATGAGTCTATTGCTGCTAATACGCCATATTTAAGGCGATTCTTTGCATAATTCTATGAACCCTTTCCAGAATATTTTTTCCGCGCTTATTTTTTTTATATAAATATTGACAAACGAATTCTAGGTTTTGATTTAGGTTTTAACTTTAAGGTTTTAACTTTTTATTAATTATTTTATTGAAAATCCATCAACAATCATTAGTTTCTAACCAGCCCAACTAAATTAATACATTTTTTGAAAAACATTAATAAAAATGTATTTAAATTTAACTGACCTATAATACCAATTACTGCCGATTTTTGCTAAGGAATTTATATTGAAAACAATAACAAATTTCGGTTTTTTTTATTGTTGTTTTAATGTAAATTCCCAAACGAAAATATTTATTTTTATTACAAAAACAGGCCTTTAATTATATACAAAACCCTTTAAAAAAATTTCCAAAACTCTCAAGAATGAAAAGACAATTTTCCCGGGATTTTTTTTTAAGTCATAATCCCAATTTACACGTTGCATGTCTTATTGATCAGCTTGCTAATTTACAGGCGAAAGAGAGTGACATCGAATCATTTCTTTCCTCGTCTCTCTCGCCTATAAAGTAGCAAGCTGATCAGTAAAACTTGCAACGTGCAAATTGGGACATAGGGGAGAAAAGTGGGTACAATTCAGAATTTTTTTTAAATATTTTTAATAAATCTGATGGGTACTATACCTTTAAATTTGAAAAGAGTCTTTGTATTCAAGCTCAATCTATCATCGAGATTAACAAATTGGGAAATGAAGGGAACAAAAATGGTTTAAAATATATTTGCTGATCAAATCGTGGGGTTGAGGTTGATGGATTGTTTTGAACACTTTCTGGAGCAGCAGTAATGCTTCGGCCAATCTTGCAGTACAGACCCTCTTTCTTCGAAATCATTCACTACACGATTAATAGTGCGTTTTGTTTGCACGTTGTTTCTCCCAAAAATTTCACGTAACTTTCTCATCGTCACAGTAATCGATGATTGATTTTGATAAAATATATGTTTTAACGATTAAAACACGTTGGTTTATCGAATATTTTTCAATAATTAATTTGCCACGTATCTGCTTCTCGACTGCAAAATACGAACTGTCAAGACTAATGTTTACCAAAATGGCGGCAAAACAAAGTAGTTTACCTTCCCGGCGGACACCCTGTAGAAAAAAATTAAAACGTTGGTACTTTTTGCAAACACGACTCAACAGAAATTTTAACATTTAGAGAATTGCTCTTATGCTTAAATACTTACAAGTATTAAGAATCAATAAATGCAGTTTCAAATCTGAATGCATGTTAGCCCAATCACATTATAACCTTAAAAATGTTTTTATTACAAAAAGTCCCACTGTCATTTAAATTGTAAAATGATTATAAGCGAAACAAAATGAATATTTAAGTATTTGTGATCTCTCAATTCACAATCACAGAGAATTTTTGTAAATTAAATAAGTCTTTGTTCAGAAACACACACGCACAAGAACCTGTTTATGTATTAGTGAGCGCGAATTTTAATTTACTTATAGCACAATACTCATATTAGCAGGACAACAAATTCGTATCACTAGACCTTTTACTCACTGCTATACATTCTTCAAATTTCACCCCTTAAACGTTGTATTCATGGTAATTTAGGCACGTGCTTCGCTGCATATGAGTGTCTTTATGTCCTCTTTAATCGTATATAGGCAATATACAGTTGTACACTTTTGAACACAATTCCAACTGTCCATATCAGAAACACTTTCGAACTCATACACACTACGCCCTCAGTATATGTAGCTAAACTAAAAGTTTCCTTGGAAAGATTATTTTTGAAATTATTTTCCTTATTTGATGCAAAGTATATATTTTGTTTAAAAAAGAGTGGAAATCTATTGTGGTAACAAATGGATGCGTAGTTCGAGGGTTTCCTGTAAATCCGTATTTGAAGTTCAACTTGCTACAGTAGCGCTTGAAAAAGGACATTAAGGTGGGAGAGAATACCCATGAACACAGCAGGGTGTCTGATTGGAATAAGGCACTTTGTACCACACAATCAGGGATGGTGGATGGATTGGTGACTCACTTGGCAGAAAGTGGCTTAAAACATTCATTTATTTCCACAGCTCAGACTAAGAAAATGTAAATACTAGTAATTGCATTTTGTATGTGTGTGTATTTAAATGAATGGGTGTGTGTGTAAGCATTTATTAGTATGCGGTGTTAAAGGAGTGATCATAAATTTTTATGGGATTCTTTTGAATATTTATTAGTATTAAACATGTCTAGCTCTAGAACGGAACATGTGTGCAGTTTAAGGAGAGTGATAAAATCACATAACGAGTCTACCACTAGTGCGAGGTAGACAAATTATAATTTATTAATTAAAAACAAGGAAAAAACTAAGAAATTTTTATTTATTTTACCCCAATAGGACAGCTTAATATTTAGTTTATACAAATTCATTGGAAAAATATATGAATAACTGAATTGTGCAAATAGTCTAAAGAAATATTTCAATAAACACAATGAGTAAAGACTTTTTTTATCAATGGTTAGAAGTCATAATAGCCATAGTCTGTTTTAAAAAAATTTCAGGAGAGAAGTTTAAAGTTTGGAATCTTCAAATAAAATCAAGAGTCGCCAGAAAGTTTTTGAGTGCCAATTGTCGTTATAGAAAATATACACACATATTAAAATTCCGTTATGGTTTGTGACCACTGGTATAAATTTGAAGAATTTTGATTCGATTCCTGGAATTTTCAAAATTAATATCCTGGGATTTCGGAATTGGGTAAACGTTTTATTTTTGTTTCTTAATACTTACAAAGTTTCAACTTTCAAATAAATCATTATGAATCGCTTATAAGTCTTGTAACTAAGAAAGTCTTAAAATGTATGTGTAACCACAAAGTAGTTGTTAAACGGAAGCTGATAAAGTTTCTAAACAAAAACAGATTTTGAGTTTTTTGTTTGTTTTGCCTCTTTCCTGAATCGACATTTAAGAAGAATAACACAATTTTAAAATTGATCCAGCAATATAAACATCAATCCATAAAAGCAAATCTTTTTATTTTGTACAGATATATTGTACCAGTTTTAAGTGCCTTAAGTCAATACTCTTTCAAAATAAAAAAAAAACTTAAAATATCAGATAGTGATGGAAATCGATTTTAAGAACGGAACGATTTAGTATAGGATTCAGTATATTTCAACATTTTTTTCTTACACATATTGCTCTTTTTTCTGTATTTATTCTTTAATTGAACTGTTTTTTTAAACAAAAAAACAAGGTATAGTCGGTCAAGCCCGAGCATATTATGCCCTACACCACAGTATATCAGAAAAAATTTGTGCAAGTGTGCCCTATTTTGGACCCATGTGCAATCATGGAGCCGCCAGAACAAAATTATGTTATTGGGCTTAAGATTCATATAAAAGTTCTTTGTGTCGAATATTATTTAGATATCTTCATCTATATGAAATTTTTTAGCCTTTAAGTGATTTTATAAAGGGGATTATATGGGACCTATGGTTAATTTTGGACCCACAAGTACAACAATTTGGTTTAGTAGATATCATAAAAGTCACTGTCTCCAATTTTTATGTAAATACTAACATTTATAAGGAAGTGATGGCATTAAAAGCCATTTTCGAGAGTAGCATTTGTATGGGAGCTATATGGTCAAAAATGGACTGAGTCCAATCAAATTTGGTAAGATGATTTTGATTGCAACAAAATGAGTTTGGACTAAATGTAATCTTAATACCAACATCAGAAGGATGTATTATGGGCACAAATACCCTATTCCGAAATGAAAATTGTATGGGGGCTATGTGAAATTATGGCCCGATTCGCTTCATTTTCAATAGGATTGCGCAATTTTAACCTATGTGCCAAATTTCATCAAATTATCTCCACTTACGTGCACACAATGTTTATATGGACAACCAGCCAGTTAGACGGACATTGTTAGATCGACTATGAAAGGGATTCTGAGACGCTCGATATACTTAAAGGTGGGTATAGGATCGATAATTTAAGGTGTTATAAAAATCGGCACATATGCATAATACCGTTTCCACTGTTTTAGTGTGGGTATAATTAAGACATTAACTTAAAGATGGATCTTAGAATCTCTCGAATATTAGCACACAATTGATCGTGAGGTTTTGAAATCAATGGATTTTCATCACGTACCTAATAGCTAACGGTTTTGAGCAAAAGGAAATAGATCAGTAGATTTTGCAAGTGGTAAGTCGAATTAAATACAATTTCATGCTTGTAATCGTGTTCAAAGTTCGAAAATGCAACATTTATGTGCAAGGAGGTTTCACCGAGGAGGCTCTAAGGTGAGGCAACGAAGTCACTTCTTTCAAAAAATTGCTTCAATAATGGCGTCCCTAGTTTGGGAACAGGGGATTCCAGGACACAGAAACATCTGACGAGATGAGTAACATCTCCTTAAATCGAGTCAAGAGCTACAAGATGGCTAGTAACGTTTATGCCAGGGTTTAAAGAACTTCAGTCAAAACCAAACACTGTCGAACAAAAAACGAAAATGTATGTACAACTTTTAGCTTTTTGAGTTGGTTTTACAGCGACTGTTTAAATTTAATTAATCAACAACAGTTTTTTTGCAAAAGTTTTTTTTTGGCCAATGACAAATGAAGAAGTGGAATATATGGCAGTTGTTCAACTTTGACTGCAGTTTTTCAAACGCTGGTTTACGCAATAGACAAATTATAAAAGTCTTATACTTGCCCGAAATATGTAATTGCTCTAATCTTTGAAATGTATAGAAATATTGGTCTTAGACCCATTTTAATATATCTTTTATGTTTTGTAAACAAAATGTTTTCAGGAATGTTTTTAGGATATTCATATTAAATAACAGGCGTTTTACTTCTGTAATTTTGATGAACAGAATAAACGTACTTATAATTACCGTTTAGTTTTAATGGGATCTATTATCTTTAACGATTTATTTGATATTTCTGTAATTGAATTGGTGCGCATTTAAATTTTGATACTGATTAGTTGCATCGCAATGCATCAGTAGGTATAGGTGCTTTAATTAGGACTGACTGTCTCATTTACTTAACTTAACTCACTATCAACAGATAGATAATGATCATTAAACCTTTCGAAAGGCATCCGTTTGAATCTGAATTATTAAAGGTGGGTGGTACTCCGTTCGATTTCACACAAACAATTTATAAAACCGATTTGTTAAATTTATATGAACATTTTTATAAAAAATCAAGGGAAGCAAATACACATCGAGAGATCTATTCCAAAACATGTTATGTCAACTTAGCATTTCTTTTAATTTTTTAACGACTTTAAATGAAGTATTTTTTAGATAAGTCCGGGTTCACGCTATGAAAGTTTTCTTTCAGAAGGTCTTAGTTGATTGGCGAAAAGGAAGAGAATAATAGCATGTTCTCTTCCTCTCTCACCAATAAACTCAGACTTTCTGAAAGAAAACTTTCATAGTGTGAACAGAGACTTAAATTCTGTAATATTTAGATGTTAATCGGCTAATCCAATAAAGTACTTAACGTACAACTTAATGGTAAAATTAATTCAATTCCAAAATCGTGTAGGTGTACTAAGCACCTTTTTTTGTTTTCTATTTTCTTTGTGTACTTAGCATGATCAAAGCATAACTTTTTGCACCTACAATTGTTGTAAGCAGAGGTTTCGCCTAACTTGGATAAATAGTTTGAAATTGTATGTCTACTTATGTATACTAAAACACCAACTAAAACATTGAAGAATAATCAAATAGATGCCTAGTCGACTTACACGACTGCTTGATAGATTTATTAACTTTTAAATTAAAAAAAATAGTAAAAGATTTGAAGTTCTACCTCAAATAGTTTTCGAGATATGCCCGTAAACTTTAAGATTCTCCTGCAATACAACTCTCTTTTATGAATTAGCATGATTTATAATTGATTTGTCTATATGTAGTCTGTTTTTAATTATTTATATGTTTCCATTAGCAAAGTATTTATATAAACTCGTATATTCTATAGCAATTCAATTCGTTTTTGTGAAATCGAACAGAGAAAATATCTGTAATGTATATAAATTGGTTAAGGCTTAAAACGATAAAACATAAAATTGAAGTTATTATCCCAGGTTTTTATAGATTTAAATACATTAAAGAATAATTGAAGCTCGTTAATAACTTAGGTATAGACTGGTACTCTGTTCAACATTTTAACAAAATTGCTGTCAAAATCTTACGAAAAAATTTCGTATGGAATATCTATAAAATAATGTTATATTCACATTCTGTGTTCATTTTATGAAAAACTTACGAACAGTTTCTGGCGACATTTCGGAAAAAAGTATAAATGTTATATAATTAAGAAGGGCAAAATCTACATATCAACCGGTAACAGTTTTTCATCCATATTTACCTTCATTTTTATTAAAAAAAAAATTAAGTAAAAAACCTTTTGGTCAAAACGCACATGGGTTTTGTTAACACAAGCAAAACAATGTCGCATACTTTGAAGGAATAAAAACGTCAAATAACGCAAACCTGCAGTGTAAATTACATTTGTTACATGCCAAAATGTTCCCATAAAATAATAAATGTATAATGTATTTAATATTTTTCACATATGTAAACAGAGTACTAGGCTTATAGACTGGTACTCTGTTCAACATTTCACGTGAAATGCTGTCAAAACTCATATGAAAAAAATTTTGCATGGAATTCCTATGAAATAATGTTGATAGTGTTGTACTCTTTTCATTTTGTGAAAAAGTTGAGAATTGGTTCTGGCAACATTTTAGTACAACTGCGAAATAATATAGCCTGCAATTATTTCGCCTGAAATTTTTAGCAAAAGGAAAATAATATTAACGTTATATATAATGAGAAAGGGAAAATTTTAACAGTTTTTCATTTATATTTACTTTCTTGTTTATTAAAATAAATACTTATTTGTAATTTACAAGTGGGGGTTTTTTAATACGCAAACAAATGTTGCATATTTTGAAGGAATAAAAACGTCAACTTGTGCAACCTCACGGGATAAGCCTGTTACTCTGTTCAGTATTTCGTGCAAAATATAGTCAAAGTCAATATAAAGAAATTTCTTTGAAATACAAACAAAAAAATGTTGATAGAGTTGGACTCTATTTATATTACGAGAAACATTTGAAATGTTTCTAGTAACATTTTTATTTTCCGTGCGAAACAAGTGCAGCTCATATTATTTCGCACGGAATAATAAAGTGACAAATTAAAAAAAAGATAAGACAATTAAAAGAAACATGATTTTTGTTTACCTTCGTAAAACAATGATGCATATTGCAACTAATAAAAACGTTAAGTTTTGAAAAATCGCGGGATAGATAATATTGATACATCTCAAAATTTTCGTGTAAAATAATCAATGTTGCTTAACATTTTTCGCAAGTTCGAACAGAGTCTAGGCTAAAGGTAACATTAATACATTTAAAAATTTTCGTATTAAGCCTAGTACTCTGTTCAACATTTCACGTGAAATGCTGTCAAAACCCATATGAAAAAAACTTGTGCGGAATTTCTATGAAAAAATGTTGATAGAGTTGTACTCTGTTTAGGCCCTTATCATGTACAACGCAGCGCAACGCCATAGAACTAACGCAACGCCAAAGAATAACATTGAAAGCACAAACAATGTCATAAATATTTTGTAATTTTGTTGTTGCTTTCTACAGAAATTCACATTGCGTCTTAAAATTTCAAACGCTCCATTGCTTGTGTCGTTGAAAATTTTAAAACGGTACATGAATTTCTGTTGAAAGCAACAACAAAATTACAAAATATTTATGACATTGTTTGTGCTTTCAATGTTATTGTTTGGCGTTGCGCTGCGTTGTACATGATTAGGGCCTTAATTTGTGAAAAAGTTGCGAAATGTTTCTGGCAACATTTTTTTACAACTGCGAAATAATATAAGCTGCACTTATTTCACGTGGAATTTTAAGCAAATAAAAAAAGTTTAAACTAAATATTAAAATGAGAACTGCAAAACATAAATAACACAACCGGTAACAGTTTTTCATCAATATTTACTTTAATTTTTATTTCATTTTTTATTTAAAAAAAAACTTTTTAGTAAAATACATGTGGGGGTTTTTTACATATGCAAAACAATGTCGCATACTTTGAAAGATTAAAAACGTCAATACATTGATACATGTTAAATTTTTCGTATGAAATAATAGATGTTGCAGAACATTTTTCACAAATTGGAACAGAGTACTAGGCTTTACATAAAAAATGTTGATCAACATCTTTCACATATTTGAATACAGTACTGGCTTATTTCAGCAAGAAATATAATACATGTGAAGAAACATTTATACAAACTTTCTCCTTACTAATTCAACATGTTTATATACTTTACGTTAACAGATATTTTTACCCGAAAATGTTGATTACAACACATACACTTTAGTTTAGAAGCATTTTGTTTAAAAATAATGCAACATGTTTCACCAAACCTTCAAGCTTTCTTATAAAAATTTACGCATTTGTAAATAGAAAAAAATATAAAATAATATAACAAACAACACAAAAAAATAAAGAAGACAACAAGTAATAATAAACTTTTATAAGGCCAAACAAACAAAATCCAAATCCCAAACAACCCTTAGGCGCCAAAATGTATGCAGCGTTCAAAAATTTTTCGTTTTTATTTTTTATTATTAACATGTGCCCGCATGCCTTTGCTGGTGTGAGTGTTGCAAAAGTGAAATTTGTTTGCGAGTTAAATGGCACCACATGATGCCCGTTAACTTGAATTTCATTTATAACCATTTTCATTTTAATTTTTTTCTTATTGCTTTCATTGTAACCTCACACTTCTTCTTACCCGTTCTCATAAAGGTTTTCTCCCAATTTATCTTACTCTCTCTCAGTCTCTTCTTCTTTCTAGCTATTAACACTTGAAGTTTTTATAAGTCTAAAACCACGTGGTTTTCCGTAGATTAAAAAGTATAAAAGCTTCAAAACATAAAACAAATATTGCGTTGTTATTGTAAGGATTGTTTGGAACAAAACAAAAAAAAAAACGATATGAAATAAAATAAAGTCACCCTTGTTGCATGAAATGGAAACAATAACAAGCCAACACCGCAACCAGAAGAGCAGCAAACAAACAATATTTAACTGAACAACCCAACCCAACTCACATGCATCCATCCATCCATTCCAACCATTTATGGAGACAACTAACTGTAACCAATATTCTAAACGAACATTTTACAACAATGAAGCTTTAAAATAAAACAAGGGAATCCATTAATGGTCTTCATCAGGGTATAAATAAGTTGCTACAGTTTTTCCATTCCCATTTTCGTTGCATGAATGTTGTCGTTGGAGAGCAGGAAATCTTGATTGTGGTTCGAGCAAGTTTTAATCGTTTTCGTATGTAAAACATTAAATAAATTTTCATTTGGAGTAAAAAATGGTATTGATGCTTCTTCGTATTTCCCTAATGGATATTTCTATACATCTGAACTCATCCACACACATGTAAGAACCTGCTTTGTAGGTTTGTTTGTTTGTTTTTTATTTATATTATTTCGTTATTCAACTTTATTTCACTCTATTTGGTGGTGGAGTGTAACGGTTTTGTTTTAGATTTGTATGAAGCACTTTTACAATAAAAATATTTAAAAGCCAAAATTTAGAACGACTATTAGTCATAGGTTCGAAAGAATGAATTCCTTAATGTTCTAAGCAAAAAAGAATTAAATATTGCAATGCGCATTTCCATTCCAAGGACGTCGATGGCTTCTCTATTTTTCACCACAAACAGAGTACCATCATCTGACTCTTCTTGGTAAAAAAAACCTTACATCTTTTAGGCCTCTATTTATTTTGCCAATAATTTTCAAGATGGCATTTGCTTCGAGTTTGCCAGTCCAACCTTTCATAGAGAACGATATATTGCTCTGGGATGGGATCTTAACTTTTTTTCAGAAGACCTAGCTTGCATTTATTCCAAGGGGTTGTGATACCTCTCACTAGGTCCTTTAATATCTCCACAAAATTGCCTGCTTAAAAATGTAAAGGTGAAACTTTCATGTTGAATGTACAGTAGACCGGGTCGACCTCCATACAAAAAAAAAAGTTGTGCCAGTCACCCCCTAGAATGAAAGATATGTCAATGAAGTTTCTAAAACAGAAACAATTTTTTTTTGCCACGCCCCAAAATACAGCACTTTTGGTTTTTATATGTAGCGCTGCCATTTAAAGTCCGATCTTATTATATCACATATCGTTGTTCATGGGTTGACAGTGGCTTCATTTTTGCCTTTGGTGACTTTTCAATCCGACATCAAACTCTGGGCGCCACTTATGCCATCTCGGCTACTTCCCCCAAATATAAATTTTTTTAAACGTGCCAAGAAAGTCCTTGTAAAACTAAGTATGTCTAGCTTTTATTATACTCACTTTTATGCCACGCCTCAAAATTGAGCCCCTTTTTCGTTTTTCACAAACATATTACATTAAATCAGGTAGAAGCCAATACAAACCAAAAAAATTTTCATAATTCATGCTCTAGAATAAAAGGTTTAGTTTGAAAAACTTTAAAAAAATGGTTTTTGCCACGCCCTAAATTACAGCCCTTTTTGTTTTATATATACAGCATCGTCACTTACAGTCCAATCTCATCGTATAGTATATCATTGTTAACGGCTAGAATATGAATTTATTTTTAGTGCTTTTTTAGTCTAACTTAAAATTCTTGATGCTATTTATGATATCTAAGAGCATTCCGTTCTAATGTCTAATTCCGCACAATCCTTCAATCCATCCATGGCTTCTTTTACTTTCTTATGATGCCCCATTTCTAGTTTGCGATACCTACTTAGCTCTTCTACCCATTTTTTAAGTGCAGCCTTGTCATATGTGGGCTGCTTCTTTCCATGTGTATCTTAAATTCCGATTTTATCTGAAGATTTCGCAAACTCCGTTGCTTGGAGATGCTTTTTGCGCGTTTTCGCACCTACCCTTCGCCCTCCCACACACAAACTTCTGATTTTTCGAGCAGTTGGCTTTAGGGAGAATAAACCACCAGCTGCTTTACTACTAACATTACTTAGCCCTTTTCTTTTTTAGTTTGTCAACGACTTTTAATAGAATTCATTCTTTCGAAGGTCTGTATGCACATTTTAAAGCGTAATTTAGAACGTTATTTACAATGTACAATAGAATTGAGAAACTCTACGACGCATTAAATTCTTATTTTTTGTTGGTGCAGAATTAAAACGTGAAAACTAAAGTTTATGTTTACAAACAAAAAAAAAAATTAAAAAATATACAAACTACCAAATTTTCTTTCAAGAATTTAAATATAGAGATTCCAATTTTTTTTTTTTTGCTCCATTACCCCTTTTGGGAGCATATGTCTTCCACAAAGCATCGCCATCTTAAGGGATGCCAATTGGGACTGGTTTTCGCAAGTCCCGAGATTCGGAATTTAAAAAAATCCAGTCCCGGGATTTTTCGGGATTCGGGATTTTTGAATGTCAAAAGATAAATGCTTTTTATAAATCTTTGAAAGAGGTTTACAAACAAAAGTTTTATAATGAATTTAATATTACAAAGTTGTTAAATGATTATATTGATTACTAATATTTGTAATTCATTTCATTAAAAATATGATGAAAAACACCATACGATTTCCAACAATGTTTTAATTGATTCAATTAAAAAATAATTAACATAAAATCTATATTTTACTTAATTACCTCAGCTGATTCAAATTAAATAAAAAAGTAATTAATATAGTAATCGAATGGAGCAAACTAGGATTTATTGATTCATTTATTTGTAAAATTCTATTGAAATTTTTATTAAATGAATTTAGATGAATAATTGAAATTTGAATACGAAATTAATTAACAAAATCAAATTTTTATTATTTAACTATAAAAATCTTAATTTCTTATTTTAACAAAAACACATTTTTATTCCCACCACTAGTGATAGGAATTATGTAGTGTATACTACTACTGAGTTTCGTGAAATCGCTCCATGAATTACCTTAGATCCCATGCCCACTCTCGCAGAACACTTTAATAAGCCTAAGCCTGTAAAGACTAAAGTTTAAATCTTGCATTTGGTGCACGAGTGGAATCAATTAGATAATAGGACATCAACTTTTAGTATTTCTTTTTGTTTTGTTCATTTCAAAAGAAATTTATTTCTACGATTAATTTTCTTCTTTTATTATTTTCAGCACCTCTCACATAAAAATTTCTTAATAATTGTTGGACACACTTAAAAAGAATAACAAAGTTTAACTTTCTTCTTTCGTTTTTAATGATAGTATTTACGGTATTAATCAAATAAATATGAAAATCATATTGTATTCCCTTTCCTCTCAAAGGAGAATGCCATGATGAATTTTTTTTTAAAAAAGGTAAAACAAAAAAATTTACTTAACAATTTCGAATTGACTAAGTCCCGAAAATCCCGGGATTTTAATTTTTCAGTCCGGGATTCGGGACTGGCATCCCTAGCCATCTTACACGATTTGTTGCAGTTGTTTTCGTGTCTTCCCATGTAAGATTTCAGGGTCCTTTTTCTAAGAGTTTCGATCCATTCAGTACTGTTTTGTTATTTTGCCTTGTATCAGTTTCGTTAATCGGTTGTTGTTCCAGCTCATAAGATAATTGGTCCACTGGAGCAGGTCCTTTGATAATTAGACTGCCATCTGCCATTGCATAGAAACAACGCTTTCCTTATATTTTAGTGTAGTGATGGGGAACCTTGCTAATTTTTGATTCCTAAATTTTTTCAGAGAGATTCCAAACATCCCCAGTTTATAATTATTCTCTAGCGCTCGTTAAATGTTCCGTGTAAAACCCTTAAATGTTGTTGTCAATAGCGAGTAAGACCAATTAGAATAACTTTGCTTGTTATCTTTCGCGCGTTTTACGTTTCGCTCGCATTTACTATAGTTTGGTGTCGCATAGCTGTGCCACGTTACCTGTTTTTGTGGTGCAGTATTATTTGTAACTCGGAATTATCATACTTCAATTCAGGAGTTAACTTCCGGACATCTGTCTTCCTATACGTTTCTTTGGAAATGCCAATATTTGGTTTCTATTAGCATTCTGTAATGTAGAAGTTGTTGTTCAATTCAAATTTTATGGAAAATTCATTGCAAAAACTTGTAGTTTTTGAACACAAAAATAAAGCCTGGACATTTGTCTTTTAAATTGTTTCTTTATAAGTGAAGAAAATCGTGGTTTTTGACAAAGTTTTGAAGAAAATTAAAAAAAAGACCGGAAATTCCGAGATATGGCAATAATTCGATTTGTGTGACCTTCAACCATCTTCCGAAAAATTAATTTGAAAAATATCTCAAAAATATTTGGAATTATGCTTGGGCTCCATTATTTTTTTGGACACTCTTCTATGATAAAAAAAATTTTAAAATGGGGCTAAAATTAAGAATTTTTATTAATTTTATTTCCGTAATACTCTTAGTGCCCTGCTATGGGAGCCTATGGCACGTCTCCTGATATAAATAACGACTGAAAATCTAAAACTTAAGCTCAAATACAAGTCTTTAATTGCCACCTGAAATTTCATTTAATTCGGACAAAATCTCCCACTGTGCGCCACATATATTTTACTTTTCAATAGTTCGCCGCTGCAAATCAAAGTGAACAAACACTGTTGAAATGGCGAACAAATTCCCGTGCAAAGTTTATTTACGATCTGAGGATAATTTTTTAAGTTGACATATACTCCGGCGAACAAAATCAATGATTGCAATTTTACGAACAAGGAACAAATTTCGGGCGAAATTTTGTTAACGATAACGGTGAATATTCAGCACAATTTAGTCTTTAATAAATCCATAATGAATATATATAAACCCATTACCGCTGCAACGTAGTTTGGGCAGTCATTTAACAAAAACTTTCCACTTTTATTTTTACTTTTAATTGGGAAAACGTCTTGGGAAAGCAAAATACACATACAATTTTCAAGTTTTATTTTCAAAAAATAAAATAAAACAAAATCATGGAAAAACATCCCCAAAAGGCATAAAATATCTCCTCCACATTTTTGTTTGCAATCAGCAACAGCAACAATAAAACGAAATACAAATTGTAAACAAATGAAAGTATGAAAATAATTACACAACGCACGTTTTAAGTTTTTTTTTTTTTTTTGTTCAGTCAATTTCTTATAGTCTCCCCAAAAATACAGTAATCAACTACAACTTCAACGTCATCATGCTCCGACACACAATTTTCATGTTTCCCATCATGTTGAATGAAAACCCCTGTCTGTTTGTAATTGTTGCCGTTGTTGGTGCTGTTATTGCTGCTACTGTTTTGCAGCAACTAATTCTATTTGCTTAAAAATGAATGTCAAATACTCGGAACATTTTTAAAAACCACACACTTACAAAACAACCATAAAAAACCAAAAAACACATCCGTCCTTTAGACCACCTTCCATTTCCTGTTGATAGTCTTGTTCATCTTAAATTTCGAAGGGCACATAATTTAACTAAAAAAGTAAATTTTAACTTGATTTTGGTTTTTATTTGTACAATACAATTTCCTAATTCTATTTTTGTTTACAATAAACGATTTAAAAATATTATTGCGTTCTAAGGAAATTTACCCTCGAAATGGGGGTTGTAAATCTTTGATTTCGAGTCTAATCGTTGAGACGTGGGGATCATTATTTTAATTTGTTGAGTTGGTGATATGACACGTTTAACTCTAATTCAATAGAAAAGTGTGTACTCTGATAAAGTTAATGTGGGTAAAACGAGTATTTAAATCGATAACTTGATTCAAATATTCTTCAACTGATGTTGAAAGGGCCAACATGCGTTCAATTGTTGACATTTTACACGTAAGTTGTGTTTTTGAAGATGTCAAGTAATACAATTCATGTGTGCGTAAAATGTTTTTTAATTTCCTGAGCACATTTAATATTCAAGTGGTGGTCAAACAATTTGTTAACAGAAATTTCTTCTTTGATAAAACCTTTTTACGCAGCATTTTACAGACACATACACTCATAAAATAATTACAGTAACTGATTGTGGGTTATTAAATTCCTTTTTCTTTGAGTTACACAGTTCGCAAAACAGTTTTATGAACTTATGGTCCACTATACCCAGCGTAGGAAGGAGCTCCTTATTCATACCTAATCTTACACATCTAGTAATTTATTGAATCTTAAATGTTACCATACATGACAGCGAGTCAGACGAACTTCGTTATATAGATTCAAATGGTACTTTTGAGTTGATCGGTATGAATTGGCGTAGATAGAAGGGCTGAGGAGTACAACACCCACCCAGACACGCCTCTGCCCAACTCAGACTTCCCTTTTTTTTAATTGCTGTTTACGTTAGACATTTTTTGTAATACTTATCTTTCCAAATTTTTACAAGTGGCAATAAGCCTTTTTCTTAGTTTTGATAGTTGCGAAAAAAGTTTCTCAGCTATGCGTAGAATAAAAACGTGGTTACTTACGTAGTTTAATGCTTCAGGAAGGATTTTTAAATTAAGCAGTTTTAAATATTGAAAATTAAATAGTCAAGAACGAAATAACTTTAGAAGAGGTTTTAAACATATTTTGTAAAATAAATAGAAAAATAACGTTTGAATAACATTTTCAATAATAAATTGATTTTACCATAGAAAAAATCACCAAATTCATGGAATCAAGCAAACAATTTGTTCATTTTGCACCTATCACCAAAATGATTATATTAATTACTAAAAATTTTAGAATTTTTAATTTTTTTTAATAAACGATATTCTGAATTTTAATTAAAACAAGTTAGAGTGCTATATTCGGCTGTGCCGAACCTTTGGTACCCTCCACCGCCAGGAGTGGGCTCTATATGATAAATGCATGTATATTATTAACTAAACTTCACAAGAAAGAACGTCAGCATTAAAATTGGTCGCGGTTTAGACCTGAATTAAATTATTGACCGACAATAAGAAAGTTTTATGCGTTTCTTGTTAGAACTTTGAACTGGCTTGAGTAAAGTATCATCATATGTTAATTAAATCAAAATTATATTTTTGATTTTTTTTTCAACTAAAAAAATAATTGATTCAATTATCGCATTAATTAAATTTAAAATTTTTTTAATAAAAATTTTTTAATGTATAAACAACTTCTGATAATTTTTTCTGTGAATAAAACTATTATTTTAAATATGTGTCAAAATGAACAAAGTGCTTAAGCTAAATTTGAATTAATGACACCTTTGCGATATTCAGGTTCTAAAATACACATGGGCAAAGTTTTAATTTTTTTGCACGATTTTTTTATGAAGTACCCAATGAAAAATGGATCTTCCAATGAAGTAGGTTTGTGAGGAAGAAACGTAAAAGTTTCGCTTACCATATCGCTTATGCATCGTCCAAATTTGCATACTTTTGTTGCAGCAAATCTTAAGTTTATTGGTGAGAAGAATGGGGAGGGGTACTCAATTTCATGTACTGTGCAATTCTGTTTTGTTTTTTTTACTCTTTTTAACTCTTTACTCTTTTTAAAGTTGGCTGCAGGTCTCCTTGTATTTATATACAAAATATAAAAAGGAGAAGAGAAAAGACAAGACAAAAAATACAAAAATTGCAAAACTATAATTTCATATATTGGACAGTAATGCCATTTCAAAGCAGAATTTTCAAAAATTGCAGCATCAAAAATTGCAAGTCTGGACAATGACTTACGGATGACATGAATTTTATATGGCGACTTTGCATAAATATGCGCTTTCTCGTTAAAATTTACTATAAGTGCTTCGCAAAATAAGAAATTTTGTTATTAGGTATTAGTGAAGTGACTTTTTGCTTATCTATTTTCAATGTGCAATAACATTTGAAATAAAAACTTAAATTTTCTTTCGATCTGTGACATTTGGAATATTTTGGAATTAAAACTCAAAACAACTATAGCCGCAGAACAGGAGTATATTAAAAAAAATAACCTATAAAGTTTAAAACTCCTTTCCTACTTAACTAAAAAAAAGCACTAGTTACCTTTAATTTTTTAAATCAGAGTTCGAAAAAAACTCTACTCGGACGTAGTGTAGTTTTTTTAAAACACGAACTCTAAATCTTATTTTTGTGATTGTGAATTTGTACACAAACAAAATATTGTACACAGCTATTGTGAGCTGACGAACACAAACACTTAGATGACTTTTTAGTACGTGTAAAGTTTTTTGAGTTCCTTGTTCTGTATTTTTTAGTGAACACTTAGTGAACTTTTAGCTAGCTTGATATTTGTTTTTAGTGTGTGCGTAATGAGCATTCAATGTACTTGCTTCTTTTTTAAGGAAATATTAAAAAATAATAAATTCTCTGTATGTATGGGAAAGAAAATAAGAAATATAATTTTTTAATGGTTTGTTTATTTATTGAAAAAAAAAAACTCAAAATATAATTTGAAATACCCCAAAAAAACTTTACATGTACTCTAAAATAAGTTCGGTAAGTTATCTAAGTGTTCGTGTTCATCGGTTACAATAGTTGTGTACCATATTTTGTTTGTGTAAAAATTCACAAACACAAAAATAAGATTTAGAGTTCGTGTTTTAAGAAAACAAAACTACATCAGTGTAGAGTTTTTTTACTCTAAAGTAAGTTCGGTAAGTTATCTAAATGTTTGTGTTCGTCAGCTCACAATAGTTCTGGACCATATTTTGTTTGTGTACAAATACACAAAGAAAAAATTCTGAAAACACTAACTTGCTGTACTTTACTGTTTATCTTAGAACTCTGGTTTAACTACTTTGTTTTTTGTTACATTGATTGCAAACTGAGTTTTTGTGATATATTTTTTATTTTTGTTTTAATAAAAATCATTTTGTTTTAATAAAAAAATAATATATTTTTTTCTTTGTTGGAAGGGGGTGCAGTTACTCACCGCAGAATAAAAGTTTAGCTACGCTTATGTAGGTATGCTAAATACTCGTATTTAGATATTTTTACCAAACTTCGAAATGAAGATAATTTCATAATTTCAAATTATAACTGACAAGTTTTAAAACAGTAATAAAATTCCGATAATTTAAATTCTTTAGAATCACAAAAACGACTTTTCTTCTAGAATTCCTAGAAAAATTATTTCAGCTTTCAGAAAAAAAGTCAAGAATTTAAACATTTTACTTCTTATTTCACGAAACATCAAGATGTTACTCCTTTTACATTTCAGCGGAGGTGTTTGAATTTAATTTCTCATATTAAATATTTGAATCAAATTTTATATTTTCTGTTTTTATTTTTGTTGCAACGTTTTCTTTTTAGCACTTCGCACTTAAATTAATGCAAGATATTCGGTGCTTTTTAAAAGGGTTTCGGCTTTAAATGGAAATAATAGGCTGAAATTACATAATTTAAGCAAAAGTTATGTTTTACTGGAAGGGCAACTTTACGTCATTGTGGCAGATTTCGGCCAATCCCCTATTACTTTGTTATTTCTTTTCCTAACAAAGTATTTAAGCATGCCACTCAATACACTTACGTTTTTTTACTAATGCACTCACATTTTTCGCAATGGCAGCTCCAGTGGCAGCAAAATTTGCATGCGATTGGATATTTGGTACTTGCATGCCACTAAATGTCAAAACGATAAACAATGTTACCCTGTTAGAAATGTAAAGCAAATTGACTGGATTATCGTCAAATTGTTATTAAGTTTTAACTGTTAAATGTATTATAATGACTAATTTTTTGAAACCCGCAATAAAAAAATCAAGTTTGTTAATTATAGAGCATTAATATTGCTAAAATAATTCAAATATATAATAAATGTAAGCCATTTCCGCAAAAATGAGCATATATGATGAACTCGGTAACACTTTTAGGTTTTCTGGTATTATTTTTTTAATTTGGGAAGTAAACAAATTTTCTCAAGTTCACGCTTCGACGACATTTTGAAAATAAACTCGCAGTGACATGTGTAAACAGAAAAGCAAATGGCATGAGATTCGACTATTTCGAACAATGTTTCTGTGATAATATGTATAAAACAGTGGCATGAAACTACTTGCATGTGTAATGGCAGCGTTAAGCAATAAAAGCTAGGACGTGGTGAAGTAGCTAAAGGCCGTTGTACTGACGTCTTAAAGTTTTTGCCACGCCCATATATTGCGCCGCCAAATATTTTCCATTATTTTATGTCATTGTTAATGCTCTTCAGACAGCTATATTTTTCAAAATTATAAGTTTTTATTTATTTCATTTCTATTATGTCATACAAAAGAATATTAACACATAAAAATCAATGTATTTGAGTTTTCTCGATGTTTTCAATAATAACTGAAACTATTTCTTAAAATTTTTTATTTTTATGTTCTTTTTACACATTGAAAAGTATACAATTGGAAATAATCGGGCTAAGTAAAAAGGTAGTAGTTAAAAAAGTCGGTTGAAGACGGTTCTCAAACTAAAAGTACTTAGTAAGGCCCTGCAACCCCTTAAAACCCCTAAAAATATTTTTATTGATGTTATATTTTTTACATTTTATAAACCAGACATTTTTTACACTCACAATATTCTGTACGTAAAATTAACTGAAATTGTAATATAAAATATATGAATATCCAGTTAAAAACCGGTCTACTTATTTTTCATTTATTTTTAACGAAAAGTTCATTTAATTTTTACTGTCAAAAATTCAACTGCGAATTCCGTAAAAACAAAAGAAATTAATTTTCAGTTATTTTATTAAAATTAACTATCAAAAAATAACTGACAAATTCCTTAAAAACAAATACATTTTCAGTTATTTTATATAATTCAGTATTTTTATATAATACAGGTTTTACTCGAATTTCTAAAAAAATACCAGACTCCTGTCCGCTTGTTATTCTAATGAAAGAGAGAGAACATTTATTTTTATTTACTTACCCCATTATTCATGTTTGTTTTAGTTTTGTTGTACTGACCACTTTGTTTACAGAAGAACTTTCAATTGTAAGACACTAGCAGCATGCCCGATATGGTATTCGCAATTATTTTACCATTAAAATTTCATGTATTTAATTAAATAATTTTAACAAATAGAATATGGGAATTTTCTACACAAAACAAGCAAATCGTTTTTTACTTTTACTTTTTGCCACAGATCTATAAACAGATAACTAAAAATTTATTTTTTGGTAGTAAAAATATATAAAATAATTGAAAATTCATTTATTTTTACGGAATTTGTGGTTAAATTTTTATGGAATTCGCGGTTGAACTTTTGACAGTAAAAATTAAATTAACTTTTCGTTAAAATAAAATGCAAAATAAGTAGATCGGTTTTTAAGTAAATTTACAGTTGTTTTAAATTTCCTTTTCATTTAATTTTACATACAGAATACTTTTACTTAATCAACTGACAATATTAAATGTGCTCTTAGTTTTTTTTAATAAATGTTAGAATCAGTTTAAAATTAATTTGTTTGGAATATTAAATGTTTATTTATTTGAAAATGACTGAGCGGAATACTTCTTGAATGACATACAGTCCGTTACTGTAATAATATTGTGAGTGTATGAACGATGCGGTCAAAATTATCCAAAATGACTTTTAAGAGAGTCAGTTTTCAAAGGCCGAAGAAAAAATTTAAATTATAAACGGCGGTCCAACCATAATGCACGATGTTAATTGTGAATCACAACTTAATTTGGCATTTCTATGTTTCAGTGTTTGACAAATTCAACCATGTAGAGATATTCAATTGAGCAGCGGGTTAAGATTGTTGAAGCCTTTTTCGAAAATGGGCGTTCAAATCAAAAGACATTTCATGCCCTTCGTAATTTTTTTGATAAGCATAATCGACTAAATGTGTCCGCAAGCGTGAGAATTGTGCACAAATTTCAGCAAACCGAGTTTGTAGGAATTGTGAAAACACCTGTGCATGCTCGCCCAGTTCGTTTTGTGCAGGCAGCGAACCGGGCCGTGCTTCTTCAAAAATGAGATCGGCCAGCAGTTACCGTGAATGGTTTTCGCTATCGCGAGATGATAACGGACTTATTGTGGTCAGAAATTGAGGATGTGGACCTGGACAATATGCGGTTCCAACAGGATTCTACCACTTGCCACACAGCCAAAGAACCAATGGTTCTTTCGCGCGATAAATTCAATGGCTGTGTTTTCTCACGTCGAGGCGATGTTAATTGGTCCCCACGATCACGTTAATAAGCCAAGAACAGTTCAAGAGCTAAAGGATGAGTTAATTTGGCACATTAAACCTTCGTAAAGGAAGCCGAAGATGTCCAATAAACGCTCCTGAGTATAATGGTATTAACCAGTAATAAATGGTACACCAACAGTAATTCATATGAGTTATAAATGGTACTGCACTAAGTCAATTCCAAGTTTTGTTTGGTTCTCCATTAGAAACAAGGTTAACAACAAATGCATATGGTTACTGTTTCAAATCTTGCGAAATAAAAAACAAAACGCGGAAGGGCAGATAAGCAAGGGCGGCCCGATTGCCCTTACAAAATAAGGACAATGAGTTACGAGCCGCTTCTCCACGCAGAGGGTTTTACGAATGCGCAACTGTTTGTGACAAAAAAAAATTTTTATTAAATTTTTCAATTGAGAGCCGTAAGATATTAGGCGAATTCATTCATATATTTTGTTATGATAGGCAGAATATGCGTTTATAAAACTGCAAAAGCTTGCACTTCGAAGTTCATAACATTTTTATTATAAAATTGTTCTTTGCGTACGAAATAAAAAAAAATAACATTAAAAAAGGATTTGTTAAAAAGAAGCATATTCATATTTTTTTACAGCAATAACACTGTACAACGCACAAAAAAAATAACAATGTTCTGCCAACTGATTTTTGAAGAGGAATTTTATGACAAATATTTTCGCAGAAAATTTTAACTACATAAATCCCTGTTTTAAATGTGATTTTTGTTTATTTTTTCAAAAAAATTGCAAAAAGACCCATTTTAAGAAGAGTCAGAGGGTTAATGTATTCCAACAAAATATTGCTTGTAATGTGCTGAATAAATCTTCTGGAGACATTATATACCAAAAACCAAAGTATCACACGATTTTCTAGGTTTTATTTTACTACACAAGGGTGCAACTTTAAATAAGACGTAAAATGAGTTTCAGATGTAAACTTTTAAAACGCCGATACACGTATATCTTTTTTATACCCCTCTACAAGAATCAGTTAGCAGAACATTGTTATTTTGAAAAAAATTTCATTTTGTTGTACAGTGTAATTAAACAAAATGTGTATGAATCTAAGGGATTTAAAAAAGTTGTTTAATCTTCGAATACGTATTGAAGTACAAACATTTACCCCCATATTCATAAAAAATATTCTAGGTTTATAGCAGGTTTATGAAACGAATTTTCAATGAAAATTTGTTTAAAAAAACTATTTTTAATCAAACATATTTTTTATGAATTTGGGGGTTATTCTTTAAATGGTATTCAAAAATGTAATCTCCAAAACAAAATGTTTTTGCAAGGAGCACATTAAAAGCGCTTATTTCGCAGTAAATCAAATTAGCAAAATTATTTATTTTATATTAAGAAATTTAAAAATAGTTTAGTTATGGCTATTTTGATGCTTGAATCGTATTTATTTAATTCATTTCATGTCATTATTTAAACTAATGCATAACAGTTAATTAAATTGTTGCACAATAACTCTCTAATGTTGATAATTATATATCACCAAACCAGACAATTAATAACAATTTGTTGGTAATAGTTATTTAATGAAATACTTGTTTAAAAAAATGATCACCAAATTGTTAATTAAAAATAGTAAAATGCAACTTATACAGGAAATGATAAACATATCAGTTGACAGCATTTGTCAAAAGTCTGTCATTTATGTGAATGAGTAAGAAAATAATGTTGTCAATGATGTTGCCATTAAGTAACACATTCTCTATAAGTGAACAGAAAAAAGTGTGACTGACTATGAATTGATTATATTGCATAAATGGATTTTATTTATATGTGTATATAAAAATTAAGTATCTATTATCTCAACTTGTAAATGAAATGTTAATTTCTTTTCTAACAGAATGTTTTTCTCACATGATATTCAAAAATGTTTGAGAGATTGTAAATTTCACACAAACAAACAGTTTTGTACAAAATTATTTACACTAAACCTGTACAAATGAACTTTGATCACAGAACTCTTTCTGCTTAGAGAAAAATTTGCTACAATCATTTAGCATTTAGCATTTTGCATATTTTTTATGACCTTTTCAATGGGAAAGTGTTAAGGCAGCGCACAGACTATAGAACATCAATGTGGATGTAACATTTGGAAAAAGTAGAAGCATTTTGAACAAATTTGCTTGGTTTGAAACTTGAATTCAAATGAAAAATCGACATTTTAACTTTATGTAGATATGACTTATTTAAATTCTTGCCAACCGAAATGTAAAAAACTTGAATAGAACTTAAAAGTATAATATTCATCAACTCCAATTGAGATAATTTTAACGCTAATTTAGCATTTAAAAACTTTTGTTTTATGCACTTGTTTTCAAAGTCTAATCTTTTAGAAGGGCCGATACAGTTCGACCCAAATCAAATTTCAATTTTCACCACAATCATTTCTGTTTTCTTTATTATCGCATTCCCCCTTTAGACATTCTAAAAAAGCAAATAATAAATAAACACAAAGATTTTGATGATGCATCTAATATTTCCGTTGTTAAAAAGTTCTTTCTTTTATTTATTTTTGTTATTTTTTCTAGTGTTTCCTTGGGATTTTTTTTTGTTCATCATACACTTGCAACTTGCACATGTTTCATAACGTCTGCAACTGCAACTATGAGCAGTATAAAAAGAAAATAAACAAAACAAAAATGGAAAGAAACACGGCTTCTTCATTGCCACAGTGTGCTTCTGCAGCAGACTGTGGCGGTCGGTTGGTTGAATGGTTGATGTCAGCATATTTTGGTTATTTTCTTTTATTTCAGCCTGATAATGGAGCAGGTTAACTTTGCACGAACTCGCTGCATATTGAATGACGAGCAACAGAAATACTTTTTATTTTTGTTTTAAGTACCCTACTTAAGGCATATATCAGTATAGTTTAAAATTTTAGCAATTTTAAAAAGCAATAAAATTAAAAAAATAGTAAATTTTAACGCTACGTGGACCAACATCTCAAAAAAGAAGATCTTTTTTTACTTGAAAGATATACAACATGTGGATGTAAAGTTTATATAGAGATTTTAAACGGAGCGGTGAATTTTCAGCAATTATAACCAAAGAGAGAAATAATAAAAGAGAAATTAAAAAATAGTTTATAGATAGTTATAGATCTTATTCACAATTCTTAGCGAGCAGAGCAACTGTTCTCAGATAATAGAAGAAATACAACCCTGCATTTTGGCACGTAGAGAAATGTCTACAATATTTTAAACGATATACAATGTGATTAATTAAAACGCTTACAAAACTACGAAAAACAGTTTTTGACCTTAAAAAATTCTTACAAATTGTAAAAATAAATTTTTTGGTTTTAGTTTGTATATTAATCCATTAAAATAAGGAGCTGTAAAATAAGAGTATTTTATTGACCAAAATACATTTCTAGCTAATTTTTTTTTTGTATGGCTGTTTTTTGGACGCGCGTATTCACCCCTATTATGTAAGTCGTTGTCAACGTCGACATTAATTTTAAATTGTTGCCACATCAATTCGACGACTACATTACTTGGACGTTAATTTGGTATTTTATAATAATGCCGTGTAGACTAGTTATCGAAAATCTGGCCAAAGAAAATCCCATCTGTAATTATGTTTCTAGTATTTTTCTTCTTTATCATTAAAGCTCATTTTTAAACTCCATTTATGCTTTTTTCCGACATTTTGTTGTTTAACCGATTTAGCGATTTCAAATTAATTTTAGAGTTTCCAATTTTGCATTTTTCGCGAATTTTTACCTTGTTCGCGTAAAAAGCTAATTTTTATTTAAAGTTTTTTGATTTTTTACAACCTTAATGACTTTTAATAAATACCGATTTTGCTAACATCCCGGTTTTTTTTTTTTGCAAATTTTTGCGAATTTTCCCTAACTAAGCAATTTTTTACCGCATGTTTGACATTCCTTATAGTTTTAGGGACTTCTAATCAATGTTATGGCTTGTTTGAAATGTTAACATTTTTGCAAACTTTTGAGAAACTTTTTTGTGATTTTCACGTACTTTTGTATCTCTTTGAGGCAATCGTCGCATATTTAAAATTTTCACAAATTTTCGCTATTTTAGCAAACTTTTATTATCGTTTGCAATTTTTGCGTTTAATTTACCAATAAAATTTGTGTCCATAATTATTTTTTTTCATTTGCATTATTTTATTTTAAATGTATTTAACAGAGACAATTCTACTCGACGTCGGCTTAAAAAGAAAATATGAAGTGACTGTCAAGAGTTATCGATTAACGAATAAGTAACGGCTAAGAAAATATTCCCAGCTCAGTCAAAATTATCAATAAATTTTAATTCATTTCATGTTGTAAAATTCCTTTCTTCATAAAAATAGTTGATTGAAAACTAAATTTAATGCATTAGCCTGAATAAAATATTAAAAATTTGGATTAACAGTTCAATACAATAAAATAACCACAGCACTGATTGTTAAACAGCTAAAGCACGAGCTCTATGTTTACATATGTCCTTCAAGTTGTGCTGATAAAAAGGTCAACGAGAAAAAGAAAGACAGAAAAACATGAAAAACAGAAAAATGTGCTCTGGACTTCAAGAACAATTCTTGACAAAAAGTATAAAAACAGAAGTAGTGCGCAACATGTAAGTCAATTAAA
Source organism: Pollenia amentaria (assembly GCA_943735925.1). Taxonomy (NCBI): domain Eukaryota; kingdom Metazoa; phylum Arthropoda; class Insecta; order Diptera; family Polleniidae; genus Pollenia; species Pollenia amentaria. Next base: position 103,297,808 of record OX031010.1, on the reverse strand, counting down.
ATAGATAATCATTCAAAAAACAAATTTCGATCTACCAATTTGGTTTGGCTATTGACTGCCAGCCGCCTTCGATGGCGGTGAGTGTTAAAACAGCAAACCTTTCTGAGGAGATTGTGTGGTTACAATCGAAAAATGTTAGGGCAACCTGTCCGTGAAAACCTAGGTTCAATTCCCAGCTCAGTCAAGAATGAAAAATTATCAATAAATATAAATTCATTTCATGTTGTAAAAAAAACCATAAATTGATATTTAAATTAATGGGTGAAATTGGCCATTAGTGATAATTTTTTTTTTTAGAAAATTATAGTTAATATTTATGCAATTATATTTTGACAAATTTTAAAGATTTTAAAGTAAATTATTTACTGATATTGCTGATATTTAATAACGCGGTTTTTGTTAGTATTCTTACACGTATATATGTATGTAGTCTTATAGCTACCTGTAGTCTTTGGAAAATCTAATTCAACCAACCTTTAAAAATAGCCGAAATTATGTTAATGTACCCAATAGAGGTTTTTAGAATAGCACTGCTTGACTAGCCCATCGCTTGTCTTCAGTATGTAAGGATTCAATATTCAGGACTTAAATCTGAGAAAATCTTTAACTTGATATAGAAAAATGATAATATATATGAAAAAAATAAACACTAAAGTAGTATCATTACAATAATTTGGAAAATCTTATAATTTACACTGAAGCAAAAAATGTTCATTATATAAACGAGCAACGTTTATTAAAAAATTATTTGTAGGCTTAATGAGTTAGTAATTCGTAAATGTAATTCATTGACTCATTGAACATGCATTTATTAAATACTCCCGCACCGTTGCTCGCCCGGAATGAATTTATATATAAATGACTTATAATAAAGAAATATAAAGCCTCCATATGTGTTTTATTGTATGTAGTTTTTAATTTCATCAAAATCATTTACGAATTTCACCACTTAATAATTCGAATTACTAAGAAGTGCCAAATTTGTATTTGTATTTTTTAGATAAGTTTCAAACGTGATAGAATATTTATTTTAACGTTTATTAGCCTTAAAGATAGACGGGGTGGCAAAATAGTACCAAAATTCAGGTTTACCCGTTTACTCCCTAAAAGGTCCTAATTTCAAAAAAAGTACTAGACTTTTTTTTATTATTTTTACCGTCTCTTTTAGTTTTGGATATATTAGTGAGGTTAGAATAGGAGGTTTAGCGCCATAAGCACTTTAGTGGAACCTTATATAGCCTATGTCCGATTGGAGGTTCCATTCTTCATTTTTTTGAAGAAATTTTAACAATCGGACCGGCAGTTCCGGAGATTACCTCTTCCAAACAGGCAAACATACAAACTTTTCAATATTAGTATAGATTTCGTTAACATGGATTTATAATGAATAATGTACAATTCGTTGTAATAATAAATGTACTCAAAAATGAATAAAACTTTCATTTGGCAAAGAAAAAGTTCGTTAAAATTAACATATTTCCTTAATTTAAATGTACTCTAAAGCAAATAAAGTGTTCGTTAAGCTTACGATATATTTATTAAGTCTTATTAACACAAAAGCGCCTAAATTTCATAAAATATTCGTTATCCCACGGAACTCGTACGTTAATATTAATAAAGTATTCGTTGGACTAACGAGAGATTTGACAAGTGTTTTAAACATAAACGCGCGTGTATTCTATGAACTTCTCGCTCTCATATCGAATCCTAACGTACGGGTATAAAGTTTTCCCCTTTAGCTAACGAAATCTTAATTAAAAATTATTCCCATGCATAACATTTACAATTGATTTGTTGGTCCAACGAACTCGTACGTTGAAGTAAAAAAAGTTGCATGGGGGTAACGTTGCAATTGTTAAGTTGGTTGTTAAAACAGTGAAAGTTCACCATTTTTTAGCATTTCTTGTTATAATTCTGTTCATACGAGTCCTTTTTAAAATATTATTGGAACAAATACAAAAGTGCAAAATTAAAAATAATGTGGTGTCTATTACAAAAACTTTCTCAAATTAAATAAAAGTGAAGAAGCAAACTTATAAGTCAAATGAGACTTACTAAAATGATTTGCTATCTGTGTAAAATAAAATTCTTAAGTTCTTTGTATCCATTTTTAAGGAAGAAGTCGATATACAAGCATTAGAAGTAAATGAAAGGCATCACTTGAATCGATCTTTTGATATTCGAACTTAAATAAAATGTGAGTACCGTTTAAAAGATTATATAGAAGGCCTTGGAAACCCTTTAGAACCATTTTGTTGTCAACAAATTACTCATTCTAATCTGTCATACGGGCCACAACGTCTTACCCATATTTCATCAAGATACACACCATATTTTGTTCATCCAAGAGTTTATTCACCGGCAACATATGCCAACGAATCTGCTTTATACAGCAATAATTAATTTTAGTTGATACTTACAAAAGCAGTTTATACTTAGACTTGTCTTCGAGCTATCGGAAGAAAATAGTTGATCCATTTCCAACTGCTGGAATTTGTCTGCTTTTTAATCCTCAAAGCGCGGCAAAACGTTAGTACAGTTTCACTATAAAATTTGTTTATTTATTAAAGAATTTGGTAATACATAAACGTATGTATATGCTAATTATAATTATATTATCTACAACAAGTAGACCTTTAACTTAGTAGTTGTTAATATATTCTTTACAAAAGAACCCCATATTAATAAAACATTTACAAAGACAGTTTTAGATGTTTTAAACTACTTATGAGTGTTATATGTCTTATTACACTGTGAGACAAATGGTAGGGGTCAGGGATCGGGAAGGGTTCAAACTACCGGGGAAGGTTATATCGGTAAAAGAGAAGTTATACGTCTCCCGGCGTTTCGCTGGGTCAAGTCTAGGAATCGAGATATATCGATTTGAAGTTAGTAACTATCACATAGGGGAAATTGTCACCTTTGGTGTTCTTTTTTTTGACATAACTGGAGAACCACCAGTCCGATTTTGTGAAACAAATTTAAAATTTGTGAATAAAAGCAAAACGCGTCCATCGAATTTCATGATCTATGTCGCATTTTGTTTAAAGGTTATGTGACTTTACGTAAAAGTAATAGGACTTGACACTTTTTTTTACAGTTTTGGATTTTTTATGAGTTAAAAATAAAAAAATTTTTAGGCAAAAAATAGTTTTTTTCTTCATACATTTATTTATAACTGCGAAACTGTTGCTTATGTAGCGAAACGTTGTATAAACAGATTAAAGGAATTGTAATTCCTAATTTTTTAAATTTGTTTCAGCGAAATCGGACTAATGGTTCTCGAGTTATGTCAAAAAAAAAGACCACCAAAGGTGACAATTTCCCCTATATGATAGTTACTAACTTCAAATCGATATATCTCGATTCCTAGACGTGACCCAGCGAAACGCCGGGACACGTATAACTTCTTTCTTACCGATATAACATTTTCCGTTGGTTTCATCCCATCCCGATTTTGACTGTCGCATAGTGTTATAAAAAGATATACAATTTAATTTGCAAAAAACTTTGTAAAAATTATAAATAAACTATACATAATAAATTGGCAAATTTTTTCTAAAAATATAAACATTTCATTTAAAAATCTTTTTAAATTTCTTTTGGGGCAGTTGGTATAAAGTTTTGAGTGGAAATTTAATAAAATAATTCGGTGAGACAATGAACTGTGTTCGTTGAGTCAACAAATTTGCAAAACAAAATTATTCGTTGAATTAACGAAAAGGTTCAGTGAATTAACGAATAATTTCTTTGAATTAAATAATTATTGACTACTAACGAGCTGCCCGTTAAATTAATAACATACCATCTTTTAAAGAACGGTCATTCTTTGTAACAACGACCAAATTTATTGGACGAAAATAAATAAATTTTTCGTTGTCTCCACGTACCTTTTTGGTTCAGTGCAGTTGATAATTAACCTTTTGTTTTAATATATTTTGCAAACTTCCATTGTTTTTAATATATATCAGAATAATATTTTTTTAAATTCAGTTTCTAATATTTGAAATATTGAAAAAATAATCCGCTAACAATACAAGTTTTTAAATTCCTTTAATACTGGTGTCATTATTAACTCTGAGTTTTGTCGATTAATAGTTCGATATTTCAGTTAATTTAATACATCCTTTCAGTAGTAAAAAATATTCGTTTTAGCTCAACTTAAATTTTACTCATCACTGGCATTTGTTTGTTGTTAAACTTTACAAAATACGACTTGTGCATTAAAAAGATGCATGCCCCTAAACTAAAGTACAACAATGATAAAATAAAAAAAAGCAAAAACAGTGGAAGATACAAATAAACATGTATATCCGCACATGTTCGGCTTTTATTGTTTCTGTTAAAGAGTTTTTTATTGTTTATGTATTCAAAAATTGTTGTGTTTGTGGAGGTATATTTATACACTTAGAGCGATTAGATTAAGTCCAGTTTATAATTTATTATAGTACTTGGAACCTTTTTGGACACTAATAGTCCATTCACATTACAACGAAATTAGATTTGATTTAAAATTTTCTTTCAAATCTAGTGCTTTTAGATTGTACTTTTTTGACATTAGTGAGATTTTGTTTTCATTATAAATACAACTGACTTAAAATTTTTTGTTTAACACTTACAAATATATAATCCTTTAATGCTAGGAACACAACTGGGACAAGCGACGAATTTCGCCCAACACGACGAATTTTTTAGTAAAAATTCGCTGAGTAAACTAAATAACGACGAATAAAGCTGAAGGTCCACACCACTCGTTTATGCGTACATGCATATGATAATTTTTGTGCATTTCATGCGTTCCTAAATTCAAATTACATGCAATGCGTTTTATGCGCCAAATTGTTTTTTTTTTTATCATATGTTGTGCTAATATGTTTATCAAATAAAAACAATTTGGGAAAAATGGAAGGTGTAACTGATATTTTAATATAATTTATTTATAAGAAAGCTTTTATTATCAAAAGAATTCGTTATTTTTCTTCGTGTCACAATAAGTTTTCCTTTCAAGGCATTTGTTAAAAATAATTAATAAGCACAACAAAGATGGCACTCAGAACATTAAAGTAATCGATAACTAGAATGGGAAATTTTGTTTATGAACAATTTGTTCATGACATAATTGAGAAAGTTGATTGCTATTTGTGCAAAGAGAGCGAAATAGTGTGACCATATTAACAAAAATCATGCTTTAAAATTTAAACATAATCAAAAACACAACTAAAAACCATTTTTATAACAAAATACTTTATATTTATTTCAAATCCTATATATTAAAAAAAAAAAAAAACAAAACAATTATTAAAGTAAAAAGTAACTTTATTTCCTTAAATACTTCCAAACTAAAACCAAACATGGTCACGTGGTACTGATTTGTTCGTCGCTCGACGGCGCATGAAATAGAAATAAATCTATTTCAAAGATGTATGGCGAATTTCGCCTGACGCTATTATTGTGTGTGTTTCCATATACACCAAAATGTTTTATTTTTGGTGACGAATATTCGCGGCCAAAAATTTGTCGTTCGTCCCAGTTGTGATCCTAGCACAACTACTGAGTTGAAATTTTTTAACATAGCCACTGAAGTGGTGGTACATTTGATCCCTTTTAATTTTACAAGAAATTTTTGATAAACAAAATATTTTTTATAACTGAAGAATGGAAGAAAAGATAAACTCACTGTTTAGTGTTGTGGCTTTGTTGAAGCTTTGATATTGTTAGAAGCAGTGTTGCCATATGTGCAAGCTTTTCTACTCATTGAGCTGTTCAGAAGTTTTTTTTTGTAAATTGTGCATATTTTGCAGTTTTTGCATTAACATTTTTTAATATAAATTTTGTTTTATTATTTATTATTTCTCAAGCCATAATCTTAACTAATTTTCTTAACAAATACTCGTATAACAGAGGCAAGCTTTAAGAGCCAAACAAAAAACACAAACGGCTTGGGAAACGCGCACTTTCCGTTAACAAATAAACCATCCAATCCTAATTAATCATTTGTTAATAAATTCTAATAAAATTCTTTTATGTAATAAAGTCTTATAAAACAAATTTTCTCTAAAAATCCGCCTTAATAAATGTTTTTTAAATTTAATAATCGTTAATTCTTTAAAATGTTTATGTTTCGTCGTTTCCTTCTTGATTCTGCAAAATTTTCACTTAAATGATTAAATTAAGCACTCGTAGCGTAAACAGTTCGAAAATTATACAACATTAATGATTTTTCTACAAAAATGTTTGTCAAATACCACAATAAGCAACCCAAGAGGATTGTACAAACGTACAATTTTGGCAGGTTTGCCAAGCCGTTTTAGTAGTTTATTTTGCTTTTACTTTTGAAAGTTTAATTATGTCTCTGTTTACATTTTGTGATTTTTGACATTTAATTTTTAAAGTTGCATTTGAGTTAACATTATAAAATTTTTATTGCAGCATCTTTTTATGTATGTTCACTTGACAAATTGGACATCTGAGCCCGAACTAAAATAATTTTGTATTAAATGAGGAAACATTTCCTTTTGTATCGCTCTAAATTCCACTCTCTTTCATCTTAGCGATATTCGTTAATAATTTACATATGCAATATTGTATTCGTTTCTGTTTACGTTCATTTAAAAATAAAAACTAAGCAATTTTTTAGTAAATTTTTTTTAAGTTAAATTCAGTTTAAGTTAGATGCAGTTATTTTAAAAAAAAGTTATGACAACGCTGGTTACAAATAAGACCTGAGTGTTTATAAATTCTTATTCAATTTATAGTCTTATTTGTATAATGTTTTTAGCTTTCCTAAAGTCTTTGGAAAAAGTTTCCTGACGAGCTGGCCTAAGCAACCAGCGCAATGCGCATATAAATTAAGTAGCTTTCCCTCAACAATAAATCTCAGTGGTTTTATAAAAAAAAAAAATTGGTAATTTAGCACGTTATAGATAAATCTTATTATAACTATTTGTTTCTTTAAAATAAGACACGTTTAAATTGGTTTAAAAAACCGGTACTGTATTCCAAATCCAGATTTTCTTAAGTCTACCAAATCAAAACATTTTTAATTGAAAACAATATATATAAGTATATACATATGCTTGTATATGTAAATGAGTTAATGTTTTTTAACTTAAAATGCATTTTTCCACAGCTAAATATCTAAAAGAAATAAAAAATATAGATATGTTTGCGGTGTTCGTCGTTTCGAGGAAGGTTATGTGTCTAGGGTTAAAAACATTTTCTGGAGTAGTGTTTTTTTTTAATTCCTACGCTAATTGGTTTAATTGAAAAAAAAAACATTCGCGCGTATTTTTTCTGCAGGACTTTGTAGGAGCAATGTGATCACAGTTTTAAAGAAATTTAAGAATATATTTTTTCTAAATAAATTAAAAGACTAATCCTTATACTTCAATATTAAAAATAAATAAAAAAATAAAAAGTCTTATATTTTTCTATATTACGATGCAAATTCGAATCGAGAAATTTATATTTCGACTAATTTATGCTTTTCAATACGCTTGATAAAGATATTATATAGAATTCGATGTCAATGAAATTTTGCGGAAAAGTAAATTTTCTCGGAACTTATTTGATTTATTTTACATAGTTGCTGGGTAAATTGTGAAAGATACAAAAATTACAATAAAATCTTTGATAATTTCTTTCCCAAAAGAAATAAAACTCTGCTGCATTAACAAATAAAATTTCGAATAATTTGAAAATTAATCTGATAATTCGTATTTGCGTCTAATCACTAGTTTCAGCTTTAAAAAGTAATTTTATTTTACGTAAAAATTAAGATTCGCAAGTTATCTATAGTTCTGAAAAAAGACTTTAGTCTACAATAGCAACTTAAAATATAAAAATAATATTACTAATAAATATTTACAAATTCTAAACTGGCAGTGGGTCTTAATAAGGCAACTTATTATATAACAAAATTTTTATAATATAAAAAATTTGAGAAACTAATTTTGAAATAATGATCCGTTCACAATTAGTTCAAACAAAACACCGAAATCTCTTACAAAAATATGGATTTAATAAATAATTAATGTTTGTCAGGCTGTGTTATGAATTCAAATCTTCTGTAATAATATTCGCACCTTGTTAATATTATGCTCAGTGTACTAACTACATTGTTTATAAGATTATTGTTTATTTTTTTTATTAAAAAATAGATTATCTTATTTCAATACACTTCCTTTTGCCTCCTTTCAACTTCAATAAAGTTCCAAACGAATTTTAACCACAGAAAGTACTACGAAACATCAATACTAAAACTGCAATTCATACAAAAAAGAAATGCATTTCTTATATAAACAAAACACTAAGGGAGCTATATTCGGCTGTGACGAATCTTATATACCCTCCACCATAGTGTATTTTAAAATTTCAGCCGTTTGTCCCATTTCGAATGAACCACTTTTTTCTGGGTGGACCGTTTTATAGGGGCATGATGAACTATGGGATTATTTATACCATTTTAAATACTTAATAAACTCTCCAAATCAAAAAAAGTTAGCTCAAATTTGATCATTTCATCCCAATTTAGAGCTATTATCCAAGGCACTAGATCAAATAGTTGCGCAATTTGGGCTGGACTATTGGTTGTGGCCGCCTTGGGGATCATGGGTGGTTGTGGTTTGGACCCAAAGTCGGAGGAAGGGAGATCTTAAAAAGCCTTCTTCGATAGATTATTCACAACTTGTGGGAAAGTTTCGCATATGGGCGGATCTCCCTATGGGATATTACTGATCAAAAGATGCTGCCGACTATTCTAATGCAGCAGAAATTAAATACCTGCAGCTCCACAACAACGAGGGAGTGTTTAATTCGGCCGTATTGTACACTCAGAATTGCTACTTGAGTGTGTTTGTTCTTCTCACACATAAGCTACCACATTATTTGTCACCTAGCGGGTAAGGCCACGTAATGTCGAGGCCAACACGCAGGTGCTGAAGAAAATTCTTTCTACTTAAGTTCCTAAACCTTTTTTAGGCTTGGTTTAACTCGTTTATATTTGTAATTTGAATTAATGAATATATTAACAGAATATTGTTTGAAATATTTCATCTCTAGTTTTACTTAAAAAGTTCAAAAAATTATACAGGGTTCTTTTAAAAGAACCCTGTATGTAATCGTGATTTATAGCCATTTTTATATCGGCTTAAAAAACCTAAAAATCACGATTCTTAATTCATTGACAACCTATTTTAAGCCATATGTCATCTGAATATATTTCATTTTAGTTCTTATTATATCTGGAGTCAACGCAATGTTTATTTTGACAGGGAGACAGCGCTTAGCCAACTCCATACTCATATGGATCCAAAAAAAAATTACTTTATGGGCTCTTAATTTAAAATTGTACTCGTAGAAATTTCAAAGGGAATAACAAACATAAATATACCTCTTCCACCCGTGGTGAAGGGTAAAACAATATAAGGTAACGATTATTTACAATATCAAATCCATAAGAAAAATACAACAAATGTAGAAGAAATTTGTTTTGTATGTACATTTCGGAGCCGTATCAGGGAATGCACGTGTATTTATGCAGGGAAAAGGGTTTTTGTTTTAATAATCTCATACATACACACATGCACACAAACTTGTTATCATGTGTGTGTATGTGTGTTTTTTTTTTTTTTGTATGTACATGTTATGCGCCGTTGTGTTTATTGCATTTGTTGCAGTTCAATATTCAAGAAACTTTAACATGTTGAAACTCGTGGGGAGGCGTTTATGGGATGTTGAGATGTTGTTTTGTTAAATCACGGGTAACAACCAGCAGCCGCTTTTACTTCAACTGCAACAGAGCAGTAGCTAAAAATAAACTGTTCTGTATGTATGTCCGTCTGTCCGTTAGTCTGACTTGCCGGTACAATATGTTCTCCTATTTGTGGCCAATTTTTATACTTGATTGCAACTGCACTGTTGCCAGATGCTAAGCAGAGTTCAAGTATCCCGGTTAAAAACATGAAAAAATATAATACAAGCTTTATTTGTGAATAAAATTTTGTTTGGTTTTTGTATGCAATTTTCCCATATGCACACTGCAATCTAAGTAGATACACTCAACAAAATTGCATTAGGTGAAAAAATATTTCATTGCTTTTGTATAGTTTTATAGCGAGAGGCTTAACGAGTTTTGATTAAGTCCCCGTCTGTATTTTACGATAAATAGAAATATAATACTCGGAGAAAATTATACTGACACAGTTTGACTCCTTGGCAACTTATATCCTCTCCACCACTAAATGTGAATAAAGAGCTACTAAGTTTGTCATTCCGTTTGAAACTTTTTTAATATTCATCTAACACCCCATAAAGTCTGTCCGTCTGTCTTGCCGTCTGTAGAAAACATGCTAACGTCCGAACGACTAACCATAAAACACCATTTTGGTGTTAGATTATTTCTAGTTCTCCTAAGCAGTTTGGGATTGAAAACGAGCACAATCGGTTTAGTAGGAAAAGAGTTTTGAACATAAATGTGGAACAAACTCCATAAAAATCAATATTTTTCTTAAAAAAGATAATTTGGTGACGGAATGCACCGATTCCCATTTTATTTTACACAAATCGGTTTTACAGTACTTTTCGCTTATATTCCACTGCAATAGTTGCACAAATTTGTGAACTATAAGGGAATTTGGACTATAACCGATTTTTTTTATAAGTAATTTTTTGAATAATAAGTGAATCATAGTCCACATTTTGGGAATATATAAAAATTATTTACTTTATTAAAACCACTCTTTTTAAACAAAATAAAAGTTTATATTATACGATAGCGGATCAATACGTCCGTGACTTTTCGAACTTCCCTCGTAGTTATATGAAATGCAACACTGATCCCATCAAGTACCACCTGTTAATAGACTACTGTCAAGTTTTGAGCAAGTTTCGTCATTTACTTTGCGTTTAACAGCTATTCAAAACATTCAACCTCGTGGATTTTTTTAAAAATTAAAAAAAGTGAATTTCGAGTGCTCATTAAACATAATTTTTTGCGAAAGATTGTTGTGCGTGAGATTGTTGATACCATTGGCGTTTAATATGGCAGTGTGGTTTCGATTTTAAATGATCAGCTGGGTTTAAGAAAGTTGTCTGCAAGATGGGTGCCGCGTTTCCTCTCAATTGACCATAAACGTAATCGTGTGACAACTTCAAATGATTGTTTGGAGTTGTTTAACCGCAATTCGAATGAGTTTTTGCGGTGGTTTGTAACTCGGGATGAAACATGAATCCATTACAACATTTCGAAGACCAAGCAGCAGTCTAAGCAATGGGTTTCTCCGGGTGAACCTGCTCCGAAGAATGCAACGAAGATGGCAACAGTTTTCAAAAGGGAAAAAGAATAAACGGCGAATATTATGCCAACTTATTGGACCGATTTAACGAGGATTTAAAAAAGGCCAAGAAATAAGTTTTTTTTGATCACGATAATGCACGGGTGCACACGTGTGCAGTCTCAATGCAAAATTACATGAATTGGGCTACGAATTGGTACCTTATCCGCAATATTCTCCGGACTTAGCCCCCAGTGACTATTTCCTACTTCCGAACCTAAAGAAATGCCTCGGTGGAAAGAGATTTAGCTCCAACGATGAAATTATTTGTCAAACAAATGCCTATTTTATGGACCTCGAATAATCCTATTTTTTTTTTTTGGAAGGGATACACAAATTGGAGAAACGTTGAACTAAGTGTATTGAGCTTAAAGGAGATTATGTAAAAAAATAATTATTTTTTTTGAAAAAACCTGTGTTTCATTCAAAAAGTCACGGACTTATTGATCTGCCCTCGAATGTTTCAAATATCCAAATATAAATTAAATTTAAAAAGTTAAAACAAAAATCTTTATTATTGATTAATTCAAATGCTTTAAAAGCTTATAATAAAAGCAAAAAGGTAAATACTTTCAATGCTTCATAAGCTTCAAGTGAAGAAAAATAAAAAAAAATTTTGTCGGGCTCTGGCAGGACATGAATTAAAGTATTAGGATAAGATTTGATTACTTATTGTTAGTTCATATTAAACATATAAAGATTCAATAAATAAACTCTGGAAAAAATAAGCTTAAAGTATGAGATAATTTTAATTCTTTGGATGACGAAATCAAACACAACATAAATATCAATTTCATAGATTCTTTATGAGATATAAATTGCGAAACTTGACATTTATAAAATTTTCCAGAAAGTTGACAGATAGTTAAAAAATATTTGAAAAACAGAGTGAACAGTAAGCTACAAAAACACTTCAGAAAGTCAGCCTTATTTGTATTACGGTTGTCGTTTTCGTCAAGGACGTAAAAGGTTAAAGTAACACACAACTTGTGTTCTTTAATCCACTACAAAAATCGACTTAGTCGTTGACGATAACGATACACCCGTAATAAAGCTCCATATTTTAAAACTCTTAAAAACCGTAACAAATAATTTTATTATAGCAAAATTTGGTATCTTATGGTTCCATAAGACTGGAAATTTTACATTAAAAATTTTTAATTACCGAAAACATACTTTTGGAATACGACTGAAACTGCAACGAATTTTAATACTGTCAGATAAGTTTTCATTAAGAGTGCTGAAAAATCTATAGATTCTGACTAAATCCCACTTCTGAAATATTTATATTCTCGTTGGAGTTTATCAAAGATTTGCCATAGCCACAAATAACACTCAACTGATAATGCTACTTTTAATGACTTCCTGAATTCATTACTTTGTAGCTGTATTCGCCACTTTTTGCATTATCAGTTATATATTAAATAATAACTTTCTTATTATATCTTAAATAAGTCATAATTATACATTACAAAAAAATACTTTAATATAATGATTTAAATAAGTTATTTGAATCAGTTTACAACATATTCCATTAATATTTGTTAGATATACGGTAATATTATAACATTTTAAGAATAACTTCGATGTGAAATACATGGAAAATCCAAAAATCCATGAAATGTATGTAAATATATATGAACATAAATATGTTCCAAAATTACCCCCACAATATATTTTTGTTATTAGAATACTCGTAGTGATATCGATCTAATGTTAACGATGTTTTTTTAAAGAACATAATCAGGCCTGTCACAGAAATTGTTCGGAATGGTTTTGAATCCGTATTTTGATTTCGATCGATTTTGTTTTACCTTCTTCAGACTTTGATCGATTTTCGTAATTCCGACAAATTTTAATTTTGTTATTTTTAAGTTTAATGTGAAAATATTGTGCAAACCAAAACAAAAACTTTTTTCGATTAAAAAATTAAAAGTGATTTCATTCCGAGAAAATTTATCGGTTTTCGTTTTCTGAAGAAGCTTTCTCGGAATTACAAAAACTTTCGATCGCAATTTATTTCTGTGTCAGGCTCCTATATTGACATATATTAAAACACACATTGATTGTAATTACAGTTTAAGAGCTATAAATGATTTTGTGCATTAAAATCAGTCTTTATTAAATATTTTCTTACATTTCGAAAAATGTATTATTAGTTTTAAAATCGCACGTGTGATTTTGTGGTATTCTGAATATGCCACCGTTTTTGTGTTTCTCTATGTGCTTTCGGCAATTATAAATCACAACGAAAAATACCATAATCGAACACCCCAATATCACACGTGTGATTTTAAAAGGCACATGTGATTTGAAATTAAAGTGATTTTCAGAACATGCCTGTGTGTACACTTTTTTTAACAAAAATTCTATAAGATTTCAGAGCAATTTCAATTAATGTGTTTTAACCTTTTTGAAAGTTCTTATTTCTTGTCTCTTTTGGTAACTACTTATTTTTAGAAAATAAAGGTATTTTTTCTTTAGGGTGTAATTATGTAACCAAATTATTTAAGTATTAAGTAATCCTACTTTTGGGACATCCCGAATAAAAATAAGTACTTCTTCTAGTAGAAAAATAAGTAGTCTTTTTCTCAAGCTCTCATTATTTTTCTGCTTATTTTGTAGGCATAGTTTTTGCTGGACGGATCTGTTCTTCTATTTGATGGCAAAAGTTTTATTTAATTTCTGATTAAAAAATCTGCTTACTAAATATCAAATTTTATAAAATTCTCTCTGTGTACCCTCATCGATTATAATCAACAATAATTTTCCTCTCTATTTTGTGATTATTTATTTTTTTTGTGTTGTACTTTTGTTAAAATTGTAGCGGAATTATGTGGCAGATGTTTGTACTTGTAGCATCAAGTATCATAATGGAGGCTAGAAAAAAATACTAAAAATGTTTTAGCACGGGTGCCGTATTTACAATGTTAAGGTTTAGGTGTATTTTTCCTGTATTATGAATACGTTTTTTACTACTGCCATTTAGGCATTTGATAATTGCAGTGGAAATATTAATCATAAATTTCTTTTGCCAGTAGCTTTTTATTTAATGATTTTCATTTATGATTAAATCATTTAATACTGACACCTTCATTCATATTCTTTCGTAGGTTTTTTTCAGCTTTTTTTTTATTAATGTAATGCCATTTAGAGGACTAACATTTTTTTATTTTAAAAACTGGCAATTAAATAAATGAACTTATTGAGGAGGTTCGTTTCAAAACTTGGCTATTCTTTTTACAACTTGACTATTCCACTTTTTGTTTTTTTGCTCAATTTGAGAAAATAGATTTTTAGGAATGTCATTTTGAACTGAAATAATCAATCTACTATTAACGAAATCATGCATTTTAACCTTTTTCTGGAGTAATTATAGAGTTTTGACCCAAGGTTCATTTCAATGTTACAGAAAAATCAGTTCTTGATGTGAAACAATTATTAATTGAAATATAGTACAGCACTTAAAGTGTTCCAAATAATGCACTCTGTTCTTAAAACTTAATGTGTCTATTAAAACTTAATATATCTATTTGGATTTCAAGAAGAATTCTTGACAAAAAGTACAAAAAAGGAAGAACATGTAAATCAATTAAAATAGGTAATCATTCATTCAAAGCAAATTTCGATCTACCAAGGTAAACCACCATTTGGTTTAAGGATTGATGTTTGACTACTGACGTCATCCGTCGCCAGTGGCGGTGAGTGTAAAACGGCAAACCCCTCTGAAGAGATTGTGTAGTTACAATCGAAACTAGTCAGGACAACCCGTCCGTGAAAACCTGGGTTCAATTCCCAGCTCAGTCAAGACTGAAAAATTATCAATAAATTTTAATTAATTTCATGTTGTACAATCCCTTTCTTCATAAAAATAATTTAATGAAAACTAAATTCAATAAACTTAAGCCTGATTAAAATATCGAAATTTGGATTAAAAAATCATAAACAGTTCAATAAAATAACGACAATACCAATTATTTTTAATGTATCTTTTCATAAAAACCTTTCACATGAATATATTATCCAGGGTTTTCAAAAAGTTGGTTTTTGTGGGAATTTTTAGTCCTTTTCAGAACTTACTTTTAATAGCTTATGAAATTTATAATGAAAAGACCTAGTACATAAAAAAGAACTAAAGTTTTTCAATATTACTTTTAAAGTCAGCATTCGATTATTAAGACGCAAACATGATGTTGAAATTTCATTCACGGACGAGAACGCACCAAGTGCTCCAACAAAACATCGATTGGTTAAGCGTTTGCATTAACAATTGTCAATGATGAATAAACAAAACTACTAAATTCGGGCGACCTAAAATCCAAGAAAAATTGGTTAACATTAAATGCACCCACTCAAATGCACTATGTGATGTGGAATAGCTTCAGAAAGGTTCGTTGGACTATTTTATCGAAAACAAAGAATAAGTTGAGTTTTTTTCTTTATCTAATCACGCTAAGCTCTACGCTTGTCTTCAGGAGACCAGAGTCTCTGGTGGGAATCGAGCTCGGAACCCCCATACTGATAGACTAGCTCACTACCAACTAGCCTACCGGGGCACCAGAGGAAGAGATTTAGTCCCAACAAGATAAGACGAACATTCACTTATCTTGTCCAACTATGGCTCTCCTGCGTGATCCATTAATATTGGAGTTTTCTGATTTATTTATTTATTTATTTGTTTGTTTTATTTAATGCGGATATCACACACAACAAGATATAAATCTTTTTAATTAGAGTATGTGATCTTATATATTGCTAAAAAGGCTTAAAACATTTTCCAAAAATGCTAAATAAAATGCCTACTGCTAAATGAAAATTTTGCAGCTAATTAGAACATTTTAATGCTAAATATAGCTGTCAAAACGACCACACTGCTAATGAGGCCTTTAGTTAAGAGTTCGAACTGTTTTTGAAATTTCTTATCCATAAATGCCATCAAACGAGTAGGAGAAAGAGACAAGCACACACTTTTTGCGTCATTTTTGAGCGGGGTTGTATAATCTCTTTTATTCGAGCTTGATCTTAAACTATTTTCCATTATTTTATTGTTGTTATTACAAATGTCAACAAGTAAACTGTTTATAATTTCTTGGAGCTGTTATGTCTAATACACTATTAATTTATTAATTATTAAATAATTTATATTATATATTTATATATATATCATATATATTTAATAAAAATTGATTTATCTCAATTTCTACATAATAATTATATAAATCATGACTAGTAAAACTTTAATTTATTTTCTTTGGTTTTGTTGGTGTTTTTATTTCTTAATTTTTTTTTTTTTTTGTTTTTTTTTATTTGGTTTATTATTTTTGGTGGTTTCTTTCGTTTATTTATTGGTATTTAAGTTCATTCGTAAAAGTTTAACACAAGAAAATTTTATTAATTTTTTGAGTTGTTCTTTTAATGGTTTTTCTTTTTTAAATATACTAAGCTTTTTGTAGAGAATTTATTTCTGAATACTTTGGTGTATATTAACTATTATTTAAGCACGATAGTTATTTTTAAATTTGTGGGAGTGGGAGTGGCACCCCCATACAAAGAGGTTGTAGAAATCTTTATATCTGGAGAAGAACAAGAGGCAAAGTTTCCACAGTGAGCGTGGTTCCTTACATACAAATGCAAAAAAGATTTCTCTACAACTGGAGCACGGTCATAGCTGAGGTTTTACAATTCGGTACAAATACCATGGTGCTCAATACGCAACATCAGTCAAAAAGTGGGCGCGATTAGGAATGTAAGCGTGGCACAAAATAGAATCCCGTATATTTTAAGAACGGTAAATGTAAAATTGTCTAAATTTGGTACAATTAGAATGGCTACCAATATAGAGACAGCATCTGTAAGTAATGTGTGGGATTGGGGAAGTGGGCGTGGATAAAACTAGATTTCTGCATATCTAGAGGATGGCCACAGGTATAATTTACAGATCTGGAAAAGTTATGGTACATATATATATATATATATATATCTGTAAAAGGCCCACTGTCTTATTGTAGACATAGGCGGGACAACTTCAATACAAATGCCATATAGATTTCTGTGCAACTGGTGGATGGTAACAGTAAGAGTATTCAAACTTCGTACAAATAACTTCATAAGCAATGCACGACATCTGTATTAAAAAAATTACATATTTTATTTTAGTGAGGGTAGCGAAGCCCACTGGGTTAAGCTATATAATATAAAAACTATAACTTTACTTTAAACTGTAACTAAAATCAGAAGGAATAAATTTATGAATTTATATTCATAACGATACTTATTTGCCATCCTTTATAAAGGTCATCATACACGACATGTTTTTTACATCTGACTTGTCAACTCACACGTAACTCTGCCTGTCTGTCAAAACTTTCGTTTTACAGAAGGGTTGTAATATTCATTTATTAGCGCATATGTTAATTGCTTCTGACACAGTCTCCGCTTTTTTTTTTTTTTTTCAAAAATCACAAAAAGCGTTTAATAAGCTAAACGTGACTTTTTCAGCGGATACCTTTTTGCTGTCTTATTGCACTGGCATATAGTCCACTTTTGCAAAAGGAAAATTGTTTTACTTAAAATATAGCGACAGCATCTCATTTTAAATTGGAAATATCGAGTTATGGAACTATGCACCGCAAGAAAAGAGTTTTGGAATTAACGTTTCTACAAGTAGAAAGTTTGGTTTCTTGCAAATTATTTTAGTCGGACATTCTTCCTGGACAAGGGTATAAAACAGGATAATTTATCAATATTAAAATAAAAAAATGATTTTAATGAATAGTATAACAAAACTAAAAATTAAAATTCAACTTAAAATTTAATTCTACATAAAATGTAAGAATTCATATTCTTAAATCTTCATTTTCCTTAAAATTTTAATTTTCTTCCTCGTTTTCGGTTTCTTCTTCCAAAGCATCATTTCTGCTATCCAAAATATTAAGGTATAACTTTAAACTTTATATTCCTCGTCAGTCTACATCCAAATGCTTTTGAAGAAGTTTGTCCACGTCAACCAACTATTATACAGCGTGTCTGGTGGCAAATTTATATTTTTAAATACGATTATTTCAAAAAGCAGTAAACGGTGCGGAGGGAGAGCGGCGCCCTTAGAATTATCGATTGTGCAGATTTGTCAGTCACGATGTCGCAGTGGTCGAGTGAGCATCGCGCGTTCGCTGTGGATAAATTTTTTAATAGTAATGATTCTTATTTAATTGCTCGTCGACAATTTTGTTCAAAGTTCGGTATTCGGCGAATATTTGATGGACCGAGTGTAAATTTAATTCGTTCGTGGGTGCAGAGATTCCACGCAACTGTTTCGGCTATGAATGTCCCACGGATCTTCAAGGATCGAATGGGCCCCTCACTGGGTCTTCCAAGAGTGATTATGAAATGTGAAAAAAGGATCTGAAGTTCCATCCTTTTGAAATTCAAATTGTTCTGAATTAAACTAAAAAAAGGGGCTTTGATTTACGCAAACATTTTTGTGAAACGATGTTGGAGCGTTTTCGCACTGTAAATCCCATTTTTTTTTTTTGGGCGAAGATGCTCATTTTAACTTAAACGGCCACGTCAACAGTAACTGCCGTTACTGCCGTTACTGGTCTCCACTACCCGCAACCCATCAAAAACCATTGCATTGCTCCAGGTTAACTGTTTGGCGTGCCTTATCCACGCATGAGAAAATTGGACCATTTTTTTTTTCGAAAATTCTCGAGGCGACGAATGTCAACGGTGAAAATTATCGACGCATGATTACGGAATTCTTTTTGCGAAGCCTGCGAGCTCATCCATCGTACTCTTCACACACGCGCTTTCAACAGGATGGGGCGACAGTACACACAGACAGAGCTTCGATGAATTTGCTTCGAGAAAATTTAATCAGTCGCTTTGTGGACATCCCATTGCAACCGAGGTCGTCCGATCTAACTCCCATGGATTTTTTTATGGGGCTACCTCAAAGAGAGGGTTTATAGTGACAATATCCAATCTCTTGTGGCTTTAAAGGAAAATATTCGTCAATAAATCAGCTCAATTTTTTTTTTTTTTTTTTTTTTTTCATTATTTATTTATTGAATCTTCATATATTAAATATGAACTAACAATAATTAATCAAATCTTATACTAATACTTTATTTTTGTCCTGCCAATGCTAGACGAAAATTTTTCTCTTCACGGTTTCTGTTTACATATGAAGATGCTTAGCGCTCTTCTTGTCTGATGAGTCATGCTGTATCTCTTCTCCTTAATCTAGAGTGGCCGCTGTAATTTAAAATATTTCGAGCTAGTGGATTTGGGTGCGACTCAAGTCTTTTTAAATATTTTACTGCATAGTTCGTAATAATAGTTTTTACTAACGGCACATTGAGATCCTTGTGAATATTTGAGTTTTTAACATACCAGGGAGCGGCTGTGATTATTCGAAGAAGTTTATTTTGTCGCCTTTGAATTTTTTCGATATTAGAAGCCGAGGCTGTGCCCCATAACTGAATACCGTAGCACCAAATTGGTTTTAAGATAGAGTTGTAAAGTAGAAGTTTACAATCGAGACTAAGAACAGAGTTTCTTCCAATAAGCCAATTAAGTTGAATTGCTTTTAGTTTCATTTGTGTTAGTTTTGCTTCTATATGGCATTTCCATGTTAAACGCCGATCTAGATGAATTCCGAGATATTTTACATGCGATTGTTGGGGCACTAATTGATTATTGATTTTAATAGGGGAACATGACTCCTGACGCAAGGTGAATGTTATATGTACGCATTTTTGCTCATTAACCTTTATCCTCCATTGTTTTAACCACTTTTCCAGTTCAAATATATGATCCTGCAAGTAGCGAGAAGCTTCATGACAGTTTTCGTGCACGCTTAAAAAAGCTGTATCATCAGCAAATGTTGAAGTTAGGGTGTGGTTGTTTGTTGGCATGTCTGAGGTATATATTAGGTATAACAGTGGGCCCATGATGCTTCCCTGAGGGACTCCAGCGTCAATTGGCTGAGGAGAACTTATAAAAGCACCTTCTTTAATAATAAACTTTCGACCGACTAAGTAGCTTTCTAACAGCTTGTGTGTGTTTACTGGTAAATTACGCTTCAATTTATGTAATAAGCCTTCATGCCAGACTTTATCAAAAGCTTGAGAAACATCGATGAAGAGGGCGGAACAATATTTTTTTTCCTTCAAAGGTTTTTCTTATGGCGTTTACTATACGATGGGTTTGTTCAATTGTGCTATGTTCTCTTCTAAAGCCGAATTGATGGTTTGGAATACATCTATTTACATTTAAAATTGGGGTTAATTTTGACACTAACAGCTTCTCAAACAGCTTTGATATATTAGACAATAAGCTTATAGGTCTATATGACTCAACTTTTGTAGGATCCTTTCCTGATTTAGGTATCATGGTAACTAATGATACTTTCCATTCCTGAGGGTAGTATTCAAGGCGTAAAATAGCATTAAAAATAAAGAGAATAATTTTCTTTGCTATGCTGGGTAGCTCCAAAAGCATTTTGTTACTGATCTTATCAAAACCAGGGGCTTTCTTCGGGTTTAAATCATGAATAGCCTTTTCGATTTCTCTTATCTCAAATCTTAGTGGAACAGCTGCTCTAACAGCAACAGGTGGTAACTCGACCACCATATCGAGAGATGTGTGAGCGGTAAATACGGTTTTCAAATGATTAACAAAAAGATTTCCTTTTTCTATATCATTTCTTGCCCAACTTCCGTTTAAGTTTCTTAATGGTGGTTTAGTGATAACTGGTCTTTTAAGATTTCTAGCTGCACGCCATAATGAGTAGTCTGATTGTGGAGTTGCATCAAGTTCCTTAAGATATTTTTCAAAGGATGCAGTTTTTTGGGACTGCAGTAACTTTCTTAGCCTTTTTGTGCACTCTTTTAATAAAGTCTTAAGTTGGGGGGATCTGTGCAATTGCCACTCTCTTCGAACTCTCCTTTTTTCAGTCAATAGACGCTCGACATCTACAGAATATATGATATTGTTTTTGGTTTTTTGAGGGTTGTGCTGGAATGTTGAGCAGCTAGTTTGAGATAACTGTCAAAATTAACAATAGCGAGATCCAACGCTCTCCGGTGTGCTAAGCGGAATATTTTCTGTGCAATGGGCACTAAGATATTTTTTATATTTTAACCAATTTATTTGTGAGGGTGATTTGGATAAGTACCCAGACGGCGATACGATTCTATTTGGAATCATTATAGTAACAATTGTAGGTGTGTGGTCGGAAGATAATTCTAAGGAAGCCTCAACATAAATCGTTTCTGCGGGGATGTTTTTAACCACTCCAAAATCTATGACATCTGGAACTTTTTGCTGATCAGTAGGCCAATATGTTGGTTCACCGCTCGCGACCACATTTAGATCCATTTTACGAATTGTGTTAAACAAAACACGACCCTTAGGCGTAATAAGTCGTGACCCCCAGAAAGTATGTTTAGCGTTATAATCGCCAGCAGCCAGGAAGCAGGGTCCTAATGCTTTGAAGTATTTATTATATTGGCTTTCTGATATTGAAAATCTAGGTGGTGAATATATTGATGAAATAACTAGGTTTCGATTTAATTCCTCAACGCAAATGGTCGTTGCTTGGAGATAATCTTCACGATGATCACACATTAAGTAGTGTTTTACTCGGTTTTTTATCAAAATGGCAGAACCTCCACAAGCTCTGTCTCGAGGGTCCTTGGTATCATATAATATATAACCATTGATTTTAAACGTATTTCTCGAGGTCAGATGAGTTTCAGAAACCATCATAACATCGATTTGTTTATTTTTAAGGAAGTATTCTAGTTCATTTTTATGTTGGCGGATGCCGTTTGCGTTCCAAAAGCAAATTTTTAGACAGTTCATGGCTTATTTAGTACAGCTTGCAATAACATCGATTGCATTCTTAACATTTCTTGCATCATGTTACCCATTGTGTTGGTAAAATTGTTAACGGTTTGCACTAATGTTTCCATGGTTTTTTCTAGCCGAGTTAAATTAGAAGTGGGAATTTCGTCATTATTTGGTAAATCACCTTGCAATGGCATATGATTAGATTTTAAGACATTAGCGTACGAGGTTCTGTTATTATTTGGCTGCGGTATTTGAACCCCGTTAGTGTTTTCTTGATAAGTTGCCTGCGTTTGAGGGGGATTAAGTTTCTGTCCAACAGAACGCTTGACAATAGAATATACCGGACATCCTCTATAGTTGGCAGTGTGATTACCACCACAGTTGCTACATTTTTTTACATTAGGGTCATTTTTTGACTTATCACACTGAACGGTACCATGTAGTTCTCCACATACGACACAAACAGGGGGTAAATAGCAGTATGCCCTAGTATGACCAAATTCTTGGCAGTTTAAACACTGAAAGGGCCCATTTCTTTTGTGCGGCTCTTCTATCGTTATTTTCCTGTACAGGATGTATTTTAAGCTGTAAATGGGATGCGTTTCATTTTATTTTAGCTTAACGTCGCCGGGCTCTAACTTTACTCGAAATAGTGGTTGGGGATTTTTTTCCCTATTTTTAATATTTGTAACATTTTTAATTTTGAAACCCTTTTCTTCTAAAAATGTTTTTATTTCGTCTGGGTCCACGCATGCCCTTTATCACAACCTGCAGACCTTTGCTGCTTTTCAGCTGGTAAGTATAGAAGCTTTTTTTAAGTGCTTCAAACTTATTAATTAATTTACGAAAATCATTCTCATTATTAATCTGTATTTTTGTTTCGTTAATATTACCACGCTTGATTGCAGCTACGTAAAACGAATTTTCACCTATCACCGATATTAAACTTTTTATTAGCTCACTTGAGTTTTGCTCTCTAAGATATATCGGGGGTGGCTTCGACGATTTTATGACGTTGGGTGTTTCAGAAGATTCATCCTCCAGAATTGCAAAACGATTTTACGAGTTTATTCTATCAAAAAATTGGAACTTTCGAGGCAGAGGCAACAGCTGAAGAGGCAGGGCTGCGACCACGTTTAAGCACTGTTATATACCTATCCATACCAACTTGCACTTGTGGTTTTTGACAAATTTTTTCTTGTTTGTTTAACATTGCGTCTATGTTTGGGATTATGGTAACAGTGGTAACGCTTGTATTGTTTTCTGTTGTTGTGTTTATTTCCACATTGCTTTCACTAGCATGAATATCATTTACTTTTGTTGTTGTTTCATTGTTATTACTCATATAGAGTTGTTTTTGTTTTTTTCACCGTTTTTTTTTATTTTTTTGTTTTTATTTTTTTTTTTTGTTGACTGTGCTCTTTTTATTATGTATAATGTTGTTACACCGAGATAATAAAAGAAAAAAAGAATAAATATTTTTTTGCACAGATTATTTGCAAGTATGTATGTGCGTACATACATACATAGGTATGTAAGTATATTTTTTTTTTACTTGTATTTTTTTTCTTAATTTTTTTATAGTTATTCTTTTGTTCACTTTTATATTGAGCGTCCAAATTCGCTTGTTAAACTGATATTATTAATTAATTTATGTTAAAAAAAAGAACCGTATGCGGAGTTAAAAGAAACACGTCTTTTCTCATCGAGCACGACCGACTGAATGAAATCAGCTCAATTGAACCAAGTTTACTGCAGCGTGTGGCGCTGAACACAAGGCTCCGTTTTGAACATTGTGTTCAACTCGACGGAAGACATCTGGATGACATACTCTTAAAAAAATAATATACGCATTTCCATTTTATCGTTCAATGCTCTTAATAAAACTTTGTATCAATTATTACGTTTTTTATTTAAGTTTGAAAATATAAATCTGATACCAGACACCCTGGTATCAGATTTATATTTTCATTGCTAGTGTCATCCTTTTTTATAAAATACTTTTGGGAGCTGAACTAGTTACTTTTGGCCGATAGTGCTCCTCCCCCTTTACAAAAATTAACCTTTTGTTTTTTTCACGTTAAAGATTCGCTTGCTTGGGGGCAAACATAAGACCCAGCCCACCTGTTGCCTTGAATAAAGAAAAATCCTATGCTTCCAGTCCTCAACAGCATCTTCCTCAATGACTTTATAGACTATTCCAAATTCTGAAAATATGTCCAGGTACTTTTGTGGTTTAATCATGGTATTGACTTTTCTCATTTTCTTTTCGATACGCCCAAAACCCCTATATGCCGGCAGGAAGGAGTGTCCGACTACAAAAATACAAAATAATAAGAAAATCTTTCAATTAATCACTGCAAGGAACCAATTTTGGTCTGTTCCATGCAAGGAGCAGTTTTGAATCTCACTAGACAATGCAAAGAAAAAGTTTTGGAACTCACTCCAATTTTCAATGTAATTTACAGTGGTCGAGAGGAGACTTTTGTTGCTTTTTCATTTCAGATACTTAAGCAGCGCTGTTCATTTGGCAAAATTCATTGCCATCATAATTTTTTTTAAAAAATGCAATTAACGAATTTCGGAACTCAGCGCTTTATATGTATATATTGCTTTATGGGATCGGAGGTAAAAAGAAAAAACTATTCACTTCGGAACATCTAAATCCAAAACTGCTTTAAAATATTTTAAAATTTCCCAGTCTTGAAATAAAATCACTAAAAAAAACAATCCAAACACAGATTTTCATTTAAAATATGTATAAAATAACTTTCCAATTGCCCAAAGCTACGAATTTCTATAAAATATGTTAAAAAGAATTTAAAACGAAAATCTTGGTATTTATTTAACAAACACAAATTCAATCTCCTTCGACACACACACACACACACACACACACACACACACACACACACACACGCACACACAACTACCCAGCACAGAAACAAATAAATAAATTAATGTAAATAAATCTACCCAAATACGTTTATCTACAAAATATTCATTTGTATTTGTATTTGAATGTATTACAAAAGATTTTCATAATTTAAATAACAACAAATAGTGTATTTAGAGAAGGGGTTTCGTTTATTTAACAAAATGTAACAGTATTTGCAGTGTATTTATGAAATCCTTTAACAATTCAACAAAACATTATCACCCATTTGTTAATAAAGTTTGTATTTCCTGAACTCGCTCTCTTGGGTGTACCTTAGGGAACAGACATCATGCTTATTATTATTTTTTTTTTTTGCTCACAGGGCCAATTCAAAATAGATTTCAGATGAAACATCAACCAGCAAAATTTCCAACAAGATTTTCAAAACTCATAAATATGCAATTGTTTAATAGAAAAGTTCAAACATCAGACAGACAGACAGGCTGCCTGACTGACAACCCTTATTTTAAAATTCGAATTATTTTTTTTTTATTTCAAGAGAATTGTAAACAAGTAAAATATGTAAGTAGAAGTGTCAGGAAGGAGTTGTTTCTCAGCATCCACTCGACAACTTCAAAAGTTGCAAAGTGTATAACGTTGTAAATATGTGTACCACAAGTCTCTAAACACATTGCCGGTACATCCGTTTTGTAAAATTAAATTATTTTAAACCCGATTTAATATTTTGGGGTTTCTTTATTCTGAGTGTGTGCGTGTACTTGGGCTCTACTTTTAATGTGCTGATGTGTAATGATTTTTATTTAATTTATTCAGTATTCAGTTCATTTCATTTGATTTGATTTCATCCAAATTTTATTCAATTTTTTTAATGTTGTAAAATGTGTTTTATCTTAAAATAATGCAATTTGAAATTGTTTGTAAGGGAATGCTATTTTTACTACAAAAACAATGACTTAAGGGCTTAAAGCGGGTTTTGTTAAGTTTTCAATTGAGGGTTTTGACGAACTTCTCTTAATTTCTTATAAACAAAATTCTCTATGCATTTTTGAACATATAAATTAAACGTTTTTATACTCTACACCTACGGTTTCCAATTTCCCGGACTATTTTCATTCCTGGAAGCGTACAAAATTGGCTTTAGCAACGTGAAATTTGTGTGAAGAATATAAAAAGGTATATAAGTCTGTGTCCATACGGCTCATGTGTTGTTGACATGATTCTTACTTTTTCTTCTTTGATTTTTCATTGGCGTTCAAACAATTCATGTCACACCACTGTGGTGAATGAGGGTATAATAAGTTTGTCATTTCGAGTGAAACTTTTTTATAGTACATCTAAGACCCCATAAAGTAAATATATTTTGGCTCCCTGAGTAATTCTAAGTCGACTTAGCCATGTCAGTCTGTCTGTCCGTCTGTCCATCTATCCGTCTGTTGAAAACACGCTCACTTTTGAAAAACGCAAAAGAAAAGAAAAAACTTGGTCTCAATTGCTTGTAGTTATCATAAGCAGCTTGGGATTGAAATCCAGCAACATCGGCTCAGTAGGTTCAGAACTATGAATCAAAATGTGGAACCACCACCCTAAAAAATTTTGATACAAAAACTAACATAAAAGGTGTAATAATGAACGGAATGATATAAAATTTGGCACGAATTTGCTTTACATAGCTGCAAATCATACTGATAAATTTTGTGAAGATCGGTCGATAATTGACCATAGGCCCCATATAAACCCTACTCGCGGAAAACCGCTTAGTACACCTAAATCCGTAATAAATAAAGCTATCATACTAAAATTTGGCACGGCACAGTATTATAGGACCAGAAATCACACTGTAAAATTTTTTGAAGATCGATTCATAATTTACACTAGGTCCCATACACGCAGAGAAAAAATATGTTTAGATATGGTCACCTCCAACAAAACTATTTTTAGACAAAATTTTAAACATATTATGTTTAAATTTAACCATATTATTGTCACCGACAAACATATAATTGTTAAATTAGTCCTCCATCAAGAAGCAACAACCATATTATGGTTGCCTCTAAACATGTTATGGTTAAATATGACAATAATTTGTTTTTAAATTAACAATAGTATTTTCCTCTTTTCTAAGAGCAACATGCTTTGGTTGAAAATCAACCATGCTATTATAAATGTTAAACATATTTTAGTTATTACTAACCAAAAGATGTTCGGAGGCAACCATAATATGGTTGTGCCTTCTTGATGTAGGACTAATTTAACAATAATATATTTGTCGGTGACAATAATATGGTTAAATTTAAACATAATATGTTTGCAATTCTCTTTAAAAATAGTTTTGTTGGAGGAGACCAAATTTAAACATATTTTTTCTCTGGGTGTATAAACCCTCCTTTTAACTATTTAGTTCGGCTGTCGGTGGAGGGTATCAAAGATTCGGCACAACCGAATATAGCACTCTAACTTGTTTTTGCATAGTCTTTAAATACGTGTAAGTAAGAAAAAAAATAGAGAATAAGAAAGCAAAGCGTACTGACAGTACATAAACTCGTTTCTTTTTATCTTGTCCCTCTCGCCTTTAAAGTAGCAATGATGCCAATAAGACATAAGCCGTCTGAGCACATACTGAAATGTTATTAATTAGACATTACTCGTGAAAATTGTATGAAATAAATTAGAATTCAGACGAAGATGCGCAGCTTTCTTCCAAAATGCTGTGCATCACCTTCACACCTCCTCATTGCATAACAAAAGGTTTCATAACAAATCATAATAATAGTTACTAGAATTTATTTTGAAAAACATCCGACTAAAAACCATTCAGCATTTGGCTTAAAATAAAAAGGTTTAACATTTCTGCTTCATAATAAAAAACATTTTATAAGGAATCTGTCGTAAAAATAGGTCTATGTCATTGAACTTAATTTTTATAATGCTGATAAACTGCTCTTTAATTTGCGGTACGATACGTTATAATTTCGATTGTTTTATAGATGTCCTTAAATTTTTCAACATTAATGAACTAGTAGTTAGTGCCACTTAATGTTCCAAACAAATAAAATTAAGTCGAGGATATTCCAGAAATTTCTATTAATTCCCGAAATCTTCAAAAACATTTGTCCCAAGCATTACCGGGATAGGAACCCTACCTGTACTAGAAAACAGGCCTGGCCGACTTGCACAAATTTTGCATTACCCTTAAATTGATCAAAAAGTATTTTGGTTCAAAATTATTGCATAACCAATTACTTTATCACTTTAAATGCACCATTTTTTGCACCCAATTATTTTCTTATCAAATTAGTGCATTAATATTTAAGTACCACTAAAGTGTCTGCCAATTAATGCACTACTTTTGCCTTATCATTAAAACACATAATGAATAGTGTATTATAATTGCATTATCACTTGAAATAGTGAACAGCAATAGTGCAATGTTAAACTTTAGGATTCAATATTATCCGTTTGTACTTTTTTTTGACATTATTTTTATGCACCGCGCAATTTGTTATGATTTAAACAAATATCGTTAATCACCTATCAATTATCCGCACTTTTAAAGATTTCGCATTTCATTTAAATACATATAACAATCACATTGAAGTTTTTGATAATTCAACGAGCTTAACTTTTGATGATTTTAAAATCTGACACAAGTAAATTTTTCAAAAAGATGCCCTTGCCGATGACCATCATTATATATTAATTTTATTTTTAAATAATTTTAGTATCAAATAAATAAATAAATAGGTGACATTTTTTGCTTATCATCCGAATTTAAAAAGCTATAAATAGAACAAGTTAGAGAGCTACATGCGGCTATGCCGAGTCTTAGATTTCCTTCATCATAGTGAGATAAGAAGAGAAACTAAAACTGTTTTTTAGATATAAATTAATTTATTTTGTGCCACGCCCAGATCTCCAATCACTCTCCCTTTTTTGTCAGATTTTGTGTATTAATAACCAAGATGCTTGGGCCTAATTTGGAAACTATGGCTCTTGCCGTTCTCCAGGTACACAGAAAAAATTTAATCAAAAACAACAACAATAAGAGATTTGTGGGTAAAATTAAAGGTAGTCGTGGTCTTTTGCTCATAACTCAATAATTTTTGGACCGATCTAGCTGAATTTAAAAACATTTAAAAATATATATTGATGATGCCCTAACATCAGAATTGTGACATTAATGTTATAACAAACAGCATCAATGAAGCAAAAAGTGACATCAATCCAATGACGAACGTCATCATACAATTTTGTCATATTTTATGCGTCATCTATGTTATGACTACAGTGACATCATTTCGATGCCACATTTTGTGTATTATTGACATCATTTTCTTGTTTAAAAAGTAAAATAAAAAGCCAAAATTCCCCTATTACATTTTTTTTTAAATTATTTAGCTAAATACATAAAAATTTTCTAAGTAGGATTATTAAGAAGACCATATTACAAATATTAAAATATATTGTAACATAAAGCTAAAACCGTCAAGTATATTTTGTAATACAAACTGACACTGAAAATCCAAGCTTAAATAATTGTTTTGTTTATTATCCCCAATGACAAACCCCATACCCCAAATGAAAATTTTTATCCTTTTCAATAACAAACTCTCCTCTTAAATCTGCCCTGTTAGTACTTCAAAATGTTAGTATACCATTTTCTTTGTTAAAACAGCGGAAATATATTGGGAGTTGCAGCAAAATCGCTTTTTAGTTCTCCATAGAAAGTCAGTCAGTCAGTTGGTCTAATATATTTGTTAACTTACTGCTAATAGCTGCTTTACACTATCACACATGTCTTACGTATTTTGAAAAATACAAACCTGTCATGTTATTGCTTTTTGAAAATGTTTAAACAATAGTTAGATCAGGGAAGCATTTTCTAATAATACGTAAGACTTTGTGGGATAGTTTATAACGGCCTTAAATAATATACATACATACATACATACTAATTTTTCTGAAATAAGCAAACTTTTTATTAAATATAACATTTTTGCAATTTTTAAACAATTTTTTTTTAAATGTTTGGATGATTCAACAAACAAAATATTCAATATCAGACAGCTTAATGAAAACAAATAAAAGTTATATATTCGGCTGTACTGAATGTTTGTCACCCTCCACCCAAAGTAAAAATACTTAAGGATTGGTTGTAGGCGTATTCAAGTACATTTCAAAACTACGCTTTATATGGGGCCTAAGGTAAAAAAAAACGTCTTACGTAATTTGGCAGCGTGATTTCTTTTTATATAGAAATGTGGCAGGCCAATTTTTCCACAATGGCATTATTCGTTAAGGTTTAGACATACTAAAGTGTTTACATGGGGCCTACAAAAAATAAGAATAGATCTTTACAAAATTTAGTAGTATTATTTATAGTGCATCTGTACAATATTGTATATTAATCGGTGCATTCCGTCGCCAATTTATGTTAGTGATTGCATCAAGAATATACATTTTTTAAGGATGTAATTCCACATTTGGGTTCAAAATTCTTTTTCTACTGAACCGATTGTCTTGGATTTCATCCATGCGTCCCGAACAATATTTTTGTCCGAAGAAAAATGTTTTGAATTAGAGTGTTCTGCAGGACGATTCACCCATTTTGGAAAATTTGTCCGGAAAAACATAGCTACCATGTGATTTACAGATACTACTTGTATTGAATTGTTTTCTAAAAAGGTATTAAAGAAAATGGACAAAAAAAAGGAAAGTGATATTGATATTTTTAGTTATACATATTTATTTTTTATTTAATTATTCAGCAAAAAAACAATTGTTGAAATATATATGCAAGTACACTATACGATGTGGCAGCTCAATTCAACTTTTATGTACAAATTGAAAAAAAGTGGCAGCTCAGTTCATTTTGTTCTGAACAAGAATTAATAGCTGTGTTCATTTACTAAAAACTGTTACGAATTTGTAAGAATTGTTACTGGAAAGTGTTCATTAACCCAAAAAATTACTATATGCCGTATTCATAAAAAGTAAAATAGATTTCAAACGTATTTTAAAACAAAATTTCCATACAAATTTTTCTTAAAACAGATTTCATATTCATTTTAGTTTATTATGAAAACGGCAGTATGAGTATAATGGTTACCTATATACCCGATACTTAACACTATTGCAGTATAATACCCCATTAGTTAAAAAATTGGTTTGCAAATTAAATTATTTACAAAATTAAAGATTCTTATTAGTTATAAAATAATTTTAAATATTCTCATTGTTTACTTTATGGCCGTCCTGTTTATTATGAAACAAACACCAAAGAAATGCATTTGGACCAAATAAAACGTCCATTAAGTAGATAATGAGAATATCTAAAATTATTTTATAATTAGCTATAATTTAACCCTCTACCTCGTTACCTTTCTTTGGTGGTCATATTAAATGCCAAAGTTTATGTTTCTAAGTTTTAAAAAAAATTACCAACGTTTATGATTCACTCAGGACCCTGCACCTATAATTTTATGTTTCTAATATCTATTATAGCAAATTATGAAGGTACCACTTGTAGAACGAAAAAGTAAAACAAAGACATTTAATTTTCCGCATTTTTTATATTTTTTCTCCCCATTGAAATATAAAAAATTCATTATTGTAGTGGAAGCCCATAATTGAGAACGTATATTGCAAAGAATTCGGAAAAATGTGTTGTTAAGAAAGTACCAAAAATAGGTACAATATTCAACCCTTAAATGTTTGAATTTCGAAAAAGAAACAAATTTTTTTTTTGGATAAGTTACGAATGTAAAACAGTTTTTATTTCTATGTTTATTGGCTTTTATTGAAAAATTAATGGTTTAATTTCAATGCTTGTTCAGAACAAAATAAACTGCGATGCCACTCTTTTCTATTTGTACATACAAGTTGAATTGAGCTGCCACATAATATAGTGCTATAGTGCAACAATTGTTTTTTTTTCTGAATAAAAAAATAAATATAATTAAAAATATTAAAATCACTTTCCTTTTCTCGTCCATTTTCTTAACTACTCGTCTCCACTTAACATCATGTCGCACATGAATTCTGCTAGTGTAGACTCTTCTAAACATATGTCTTAGAACCAATGTTCGCCATGATGGCCGCCTTACAATGTCATTTTCTGTCTACAACCAAACGCACAACAACAAATATTGTGGTAAATCAGAACATGAACATCAACACGTATTCGCCACATACAAGAACATGACCAAATAAGTACCATTGCTCTGCCGGCGTTATGTTCATCTCTTGTTCAAATCCATAGCGCATGGAGACGTGAAGTAACACACTTCTAGAAAACAATTCAATATAAGTCAAAAAAAAAAACAGTATAACTCACGGCGTTAAGGCTGTGCAAAGATGAATCTGTCAGTCAGTCCGTAACGTTGAAATTAAATATATCTATATAAATAGGTTATACATAGATTGTTAAATTAAATATTTTGTGTTGCCTTTTATTGTTAAAAAAGGTTTTTTTTATCTTTTATTATTGATAAAATTCCGAATTCTTCTTTCACCTCCTAAATACAAAAAAAAAAATCCAATTCATGATTCATTTTGTTCAACATAAGCAAATATAAATTAACAAAATCACATTATTTTGACTTTAATGTATAAAATTTTCCCAAGTCTTAGAATAATTAATGGGTACTCAAATATTCCTGTATATTCGTCACTATTTTAACTTGTAAATTTTGGCTGGCAAAGTGTTCATTTTCTTTTAAGTATTTTTGAGAGTAATTTCTTTAAATTCCTACTTACTCTCTCTTTGCAAGTTTCTGCTTGTGAAGTAACACACCTAATATTAAACCGATTCAAGAAAAAACTTGCCGAACAATATTATTTCTCTCCTTCTTTCTTAAAAGTAAGACGTCGCACTCAATATAAAAGAAAAAATTGTTCGGACAAAAATATTGTTCGCAACGCATGGGTGAATCGAGCTTAAGAGACCAGGAAATAATTTGGCAAACCATTTTTTCCTCTCAAGTCGGAAATAACAGACGGATAGACAGACAGACTGACATGGCATAATCGACTTAGAATTACTTATGGATTCAGAATGTATATATTATTTATTGGGTCTTAGATGAATATTGAAAAGTTTCACATGGAATGAAAAACTTAGAATGCCCACCCTCATGCACCACTAGTGGTGGAGGGTAAACAAAAGTCATATCATTCGAGTTGAAAGTTATTAATAGCATAAGCCATGTTTTTTTACCGGGTAATATTTTTGCTGATTGTTATGATCTTGAAATTTATTATAACGACCTCAAATTATTAGAGAGCCTATAAAACAAGTTGTACATTAAATGTACACAATTTTAAATTTTGCTTTAAGTGTTTATTAAATATTTTAATTGATTACGCAATGAACTCAAAACAAAACTTTACTGAACCACACAAAAGTACACAAAATTCAACAATAAATAAACAAATTTCTAAGCACAATTTTATTTTACAATTAAATTTTTTTAATTCCGCTAAAAATAAATTACATACACTAGAAATAAAAATTACAAAAAGAGAAATAACTGGGCCTTGTGTGTAGGTTTTTACAAGCATTTGTCGTATAATAATTTAAAATGGTACTTTGAGTTACGAGTTTCATTATAAAAACAAATAAAAAGAAATTATTACACCGTAT
Source organism: Pollenia amentaria (assembly GCA_943735925.1). Lineage (NCBI taxonomy): Eukaryota > Metazoa > Arthropoda > Insecta > Diptera > Polleniidae > Pollenia > Pollenia amentaria. The sequence goes on along the minus strand of OX031010.1, from coordinate 103,264,078 downwards.
CCCTTGTTATCTTTAAGGAAGGTTTTCCTTAAAAGATTTGTAAACGTAGCCAAATTTTAAAAATAAACTTCTTGATTTCGCTAATTATGTTCTGATTTTAAAAAGATGTATGCAGATATTCCAACAATTTAATGTACTTTATTTATGGCTTATATGCATTTCATTATTTCCCCGTCTTTTTGTGCTATTAAATAAGAAATGTATATATTACAATTATAAACTCTCGCTTATATGCATTCGTAAAACTCGTATAATTGAATCGAACGTGAATGAATAACTTTGAAGTTTAATTTGAAATTAACAAATTGAGTATTGATGGAATAATTCTTATCTATTTCTTTTTGTAATTGGCTCAAGTTTGAAACGTTTCCTGTATAAAACAATTTTTAGAAGCTATTTTTAAAACTGAATTGTATCGTGAAGCATAAATGCGGAATATGAATATAAGCGAATGCTTATACACAACACAATGTCGGATATTGTAAATAGCAAACTATAATTACAGAAGTTTAAATGCAGAACAGTGTTAAATGCTTATAACCGGTTTGTAAATAAGCGATAAATACTGTAATTGAATACATAATTTTTTAATAAGAAACCATTTGCTACATTAAATGAAAAACGTCAGTTCAAGTATTGAAAGTCATCTGTTAATAGTGCTAAAGGGGCACTACCAGCATAAAATGTTGCTTGGCTTCGCTATCCCCATCAAAACAAAAAATTTTAAGCCCGATCTCGTGAATTAATAACAAAGCAATTTGTACCAAATTTTAATTCTGCCTACTTTTCCTATTGAACCTACTTTTTGACAGAGTTTGTGTTTAAGCTATTTATACATAATTAGAATACTTTTACTGTTACAGTTTCCCAGATATATAGAAATATATATGTTCTTTGTATGGGAGGTACTACGACCACTTATTCAATCCGGCTCACTTTTCGACAAATGTTGTGTATTGATAATCAAGCTAACGTATGTGGAATGATATATGGACTGATATTCAACCATCAGTGCATAAATTAAAAATATAACATATAAACTAAATATGGAAAGCGTAACGGTACTCTCCCTATAACTATTTAGCAACAGAACAGTTTAATAAATTGATAATAAGGCAGGATTTTTGAGATGTGGATTCAGTTTAAACTTAGTTTAACGTACTCTGAAACTCGGATTTATTTTTTGTTAATTAATTAGCCCTAGAACGCTAACCCTATTTTATTATACGTTTAAACTAACACCACGGAAATTTTGTGTACTATGAAATTTAACTTCAATTTATGTGGTAGCATCTGTAGAAAAGTTGTACGTGTAGTTTTTTTTATTATTGTCCTACAAGTGCTTTTTTTCATTAGTTTTTAAGCAAACGCAAAAACATAAACAAAGCATTTTAAGTCGTTAAAATACTTTAAGAGCGAGAACATTAAAAGGCTTTTTACGTGAACAAATTTTACTCTAAACACTAACACCACGTTATTTTTGCCTCTTTTAGGGTTAAAGACCAACACTTTAAGCAAAACTACGCTGTTCCGTTAAAATTAGGTATACAAACTTGGTAATGGCGGAACAAATCTCTTTTTAGATTAACTAAACCTAGTTTAACTGAGATCTCAAAAACCCAGCTTAAGTAGAAATACATATATCATAAAACGAATAAGAACGTCGTAACATAAACAAAGCATTTTAAGTCGTTAAAATACTTTAAGAGCGAGAACATTAAACGGCTTTTTACGTGAACAAATTTTACTCTAAACACTAACACCACGTTATTTTTGCCTCTTCTAGTGTTAAAGACCAACACTTTAAGCAAAACTACGCTGTTCCGTTAAAATTAGGTATACAAACTTGGTAATGGCGGCACAAATCTCTTTTCAGATTAACTAAACCTAGTTTAACTGAGATCTCAAAAACCCAGCTTAAGTAGAAATATATCACAAAACGAATAAGAACCGTCGCACAGTGGCGCCATTTGAGTTTTTTCGTTGCAAAAATCATATCTTTTGAACCGAATAAGATAATTGAACAGTTTAAACAGCATATGATAGATAACTGTTCAGCCTATGAAATGAGCGTTTGGCAGGGTGCTACGCTTTGTAGGGGCCTACTTATGGGTTATCAAAGTTAAAATTAGTAGAAAAATCAATTTTATGGTAACTAAAAAAAATTATTTTTACATTTTTAGATTGTTTTTATTTTTTTTCTTAAGGGTTTTATGTTTTAAATTATTACCCAACAAATTAAAAAAAAAATAATTTTTTTTTTAAATTTATATTTTCAATTTTCTGTAAAATATTCATCACAATTCCTAAGAGAAGGTATATCTAAAAGACTAACCATTTCTAAACGGTAGGGTGCTTTAAAACCATGGGAGATAAGGCCATGATGGCTTTATTGCTCAATTGAATGGGAGATAAAGCCATAATGGCCTTATTGCCCAATCATTGAGAGATAATGTCTATGAGAGATATAGCCATATTTTTTTTTCGCAAATGAGAGATAAAACCATATTTTCTCAGAATATTGTTATACATGGTGTAAACATTCTGTAAAAGGCACGCAGGAAAACTTTATTCAGCGAAGCCACCTGCCGTGTCCTACTGGAGGTAAAAACCCCTAAGCGCGGCCGCAGGCCGCCACGCAGAATAACTTTAGTATGCGAAGCCAGATTTAAATACTTGACTATAGTGTTTCCGGAAGTGAAAACTATTAATCAATGTAAAATTCATAAGTTCTTCAAAACTGAAATGAGAGTTAAAGCCATTTTCTAATATCGCTAATGTGAGATAAGGCCATGATGGCCTTATCTCCCATTCAAATGAACAAAAAAAATAAAAGACTTTATCTCCCTTTTGAATGAGAGATAAAGTCATCATGGCCTTATCTCCCATGGTTTTAAAGCACCCCACCTTCTAAACTATAATTATTTTGTAGCTCTATTCATGACTTCACATGCCGCAGGGAAGAAATAAGTGGATCGGAAGATGCTGCCAACATGTTGAAGAGGTCCTCATTTTGCCTTACCCTTGATGCTTTGAATGTGTTCTGCAATCTATATTTTTTATAAAATTTGTTAAGAGACTCCTGTGCTTCTTCAGAAAGCTCTCCAATTGGCAAACACTGGTACTCAATTATATCTTTGCCATGCGCCAATATCTTATGGACGGTCGGGGTCAACTTCTTCTGTGGATACATTTCTGCTAAAAGAGATGCAGTTTTCGACGCATATTCTCCATATTTTGTAGAATTGACATTTTCTTTGCAGTTTAAAACATCCAAGATCGTTCCCAATCTTTTCACGATTTGATTGTCAATTCCAGTGATTCTAGTTACTGCCTCATCATTTTCAAAAAATCTCCTAGAAGTGCTTCCATCGTTTGAGTTACCGTATCCGTGCTTGGGACAGTCTTCTTTTAGTCCAACTTGTTTAAAAAAAGCATCCTGTATTTGATTCTTTCTGATCTTTTCCTTATCCTTTATTGATGTATTTTCATCGAAGTTTTCCTCCTTTTGTGGTAGGGTATACGCAAGTTTTAGCAAGAATTCCATACACCTTATCCTTGCGTGCAATGGTGACATTTCATATTCGTAATTTTCCTCATTTGTAGAATCTTTTAATTACCAAAGTTCTTCTGACTCTTTTTGCAAATCAAGAATGACATTGTTGAGGTTGTTCCTGTCAGTTCGTTTACGACTTTTCCGTCAACCATGGTCAGGTGGAACTCATAATTGCATTCAATATATTTTCCTTCTCCAATTTGCAGCTTTGTAGGCTTAATCTTGCTTATTTGTTCTTCAATGTCCTTCACCGTCCTTGGTCCTTGTGAGTTCTGCCGATTCCCTTGCAAACTGAAACATTATTGGTCGACAATAATGCACTGATGACGGACGTGGATTTTTCCAGTGTAGGGAAACATCAGATTTTAGCCGCAAAGGAACAACAGATGCCGTAAACATATTTCCGTCCGATATTGTAGCGTCATCGGTAGATATCCTTTGCTTATAAACGCTTTTTCCGGATGATCCATCGCAGCCCCATTTGCTGATCAATGTCAACTTCTCAGGAAGAATTTTCACCTCATTTTCAGGAAGACTCTCCAACAACCGTTTTGCTGTATGGCCCATGAGATCCTGCAGATTGGCTTTCGCAGAGACTTCCGTAAACTCCGTATGCAGTGGTCGTGAATTTATTTTGGCTTGCGTAATATGCTTGTATCCGGGTAAAACGTCAGCGCTGTGTCGCGTTAAAGACGCCCGCAGTTTCTCATATTTCTCTTTGGAAAGTTATAAGTACATAAACAAGGCCAAGGCTTCTTCGGGACCATACTTTTTAATGTGTGCGTTTGTGGGCGTGGGAATGCTTTCCTTAATCCTTTTTAGTCGCAGTGGGCTTGCATCAGCAACAGATTTGGTTATCTGCGACCTAACTCTTTCACTATCCTTTGTATATTTAATAGACAGCGAGTCCGATAAATGCTTCGTGGTCAAGTCATTGGTGGCATCGGCAAGTTTCCTCTTTCTTGTGAAAAGTGAACACTCCTCAATACTTTTTTTTTTGCCTTCCTTTTGCTCCTCTGGTTGATGTGGTGGGTTTATCTACTGCCAATATAAACAGGATGGTGTCTTCATTAAGCCAGTCCTCGTATTTGGAGTTGAAGTTCTGAATGGTTCGATTAGATTTCACCCATTTTGTCTTAATATTTCCATATATCAGACAAAAATTATTTTTTATAATTTCGCTTCTCTCAATATTTCCGTATAAGCTATCAAGTTCTTCTAAAGCAGCTTCCGTGAAAAACTTTAGTGTGGTTGACTTTCTAAACAGTTCAAATAATTTTAAATCGTTCAACGCCATGTTTCAGTACCTTAATTGTTTAATGGTTTCAGTAATTGTTGCGCCAACTTTCAGGCGTAGAATAATCCAGGCATTATGCTTATTTTGCAATATATAGGCTTATGCTACCATGCCTAAAAATTTACCTGTTCCCTGCATACATATGGATTTAGGCTGAATAATGCAATTTTGATATTATGCACGTGTCCAAATAAGATTTGTGCCTACCTGTAGGGACCATAAGTCAATTTTGTTCTTGACCATTTGTACGCCAAAGTATTGTTTAAGTGAGGTACGTACCTGTTAAATAGTTTTTCAAACTTATAGATCAAACTACTGTCAGTCAAAACATATAAGGGATGGACGCCATACAATTTCTGCAACCATGTCTTTTAAACCTTTTTTACCTCTAGAAGCCAAACGGGCACGTACGGGCAGATAAAACCTTTTGAATTATGTAAAGAAATAATCAAAGAACAGGTTTTGCACGTATGGCAAATATAGAAAAATATAGTTTTTTTTTATTTTCCGTCAAAGTTGAAAAATAGTGAAAAAACGGATAGTTTTTAAATAGTGATTTACCAGGAGAAACACAAAGCAAACAGTTAATTTTTTTTTATCATTATACATTTAATAAATACATCAATCAATACAAACAAAAAATAAGGCGATTCGTTACCTATTTTTCGTGATATTACACCTGAAATCGCAACAAATTGACTACAAATTGTGTGTTTTTTTGAAAACCGAAAGTCGGTCAACTTTGAACGGTTATATCTTCTAAACTAAAAATGTGATATTATTAAGAGTGGCCTATTTGAAATCGTTGAAATGTTTCCTATAACATGGGTTTATTCAAAACTTCGTCGGCGCTCATGAAAATTTTGATTTTTGCAACCTCGTTTGCTCTACGGGCGCCACTGTGCGTCGTAAGTTGATTTGTAAATTTTTTGAATACAATCCTCAAAAAATCTTTTATTTATAAGACAATAAATATTTCGAAAGTGGAAACCCGTTTAATAGAAAAAGACGATCCGGTAAAAATATTTGATACAATGCAACCAAACTCGAGCTATGTTAGAGACCGAATTGCCGGCTGTACTGCAAAATTTTACCGTTCGTTGGCAAATAAATGCAGTTTTAAAGACAAAACGGTACAGAAATACGAAAAACATACGATAGTACCCAAATGTGTAAAAACCCCGTTTTACAGGCTTTGGTACAAAAATTTTTGATGCTGGCGCACAACTTATTGTATCATGGATGATGGGAATAAACTTTTTAGGCGAATTTTAAAAGAAATTTCCTTAAAAAGGGATAGGAACCAAGAAACGTAGACTGTTTTTATCATTCGAATTGAATGAATGCTATAGAAAATACACATAAAGAGGAGTTAAGAAGCTATTCGTAGGGTGCCTCAAAATATGAAAAAAAATCCATCGATATGGGTATAGCTATAGTTATCTGTTTGTAAAATAATTTTAAATCGTGTACTTTAACATTTGAATCGCTAAGTGCAGAAAGGAAACTACTTCAAAACAGTCATTTTCCGATAATCAATTAAGACAGGAGTTAATAATAATAATTGCCAGTTTTATGTTTTAAGCTCGTAGAGGGGAGAACTGATTTTAATTTGAAGTAATCTAAGATGACACTTTTTACACTGCCTTTTTTAGCAATACTCAAATAAGGTACATAAGGTAAATGTTAGTAGTTCCTTTTCTGCATTAGGTGATTTAATTGTATGTTAACTTTGATTTGTTAATACATGATTACAATTTTGTTATTACTACTAATGTGTCAGTCCATAATTTATTCTGCATACGTTATTTGTACAGACTTGAAAACTATTACTCAGCCCGTTCTCCAGATATACAGAAATGTATATTGTCTTTGTATGGGAGGGGCCATGCTCTCTTCTTTAATCCAGCCCACTTTTTTACAGATGTTTTGTTTTGATAACATGTAAATTGATATATTGCAATTTATATCAATTGTCTTTGTATGGGAGGTGCCTCGCCTTTACCAATTGATCCTACTTTTTAGCAGATGTTGTATATTGATAATCATGATAATTGTAATTAATTTGGAAACTACTCCTGTCACCATTCTGTAGATATACAGAAAACTATATTATTAGAATTTTAAGTACACATTATTTCAAAACTCAGAACTTATAAAGAAAGAAATATATTTTAAAGTATCCCTTAACCAAATCGAAGATCTGCGATTATTCAAATATCTCAATGAATCGTCATTCTGAAAATCTATAAAATATTAAATAAATTTTTTTTGAGCATTTACATTTATTGTCTTGTAAATGGTGTAAAATTGTTTTTCGCTTGTTAAAAACAAATATACAGAATAAAATCGCACTAAAGAAACAAGTTTATTAAAAATGAGAGCTGTTTTTTCAAGTATTATTTGTTTTTGACTCTGAATCTACGTTTTTCATACTTTCTGTATCTAAAAGAACTAGTTTTTCCCTCGAAGAGCCTCTTTGACTTCAAGTGTATATTTTTTACGATGTTTTCTTAAAAGTCTTTGTGTTTCTTTTTTTTCTGAGAACGTTACCTTTGCTAATGTAATTTAAGTGAAATTATAGCATTTTGCCGTAAAACAACAACGAATTGTACAAAAAAACAACCAACCATTCACAAACTTTTTATTCACATTTTATTTTATTTGCGAAAATATTTAACATTTTCTCACACGCAACTTAAACTTTGTACATGTTACTCTTGTTATTTGATTTTTTTCTGCACTTAAAATTAATTTAACAAAATAATAAAAGTCCTACAGACAAAATAAGACAAAACTGCAAAAGAAACGAACTTTTGATGGCAGGGCAATTTAATCATCAATCGTTCCTGACATGTTTCCCCAAAATGTTGGTAAAAACATTTTGATAAAAAAAAAAAAATGATCAAATTGATCATTGCAGCAACTTAATGCAATTGAAATTTTGTTCATGTTAAAATTTAATTTTTTTTGTTACTAACGATGTGTTATTTAGTCGTAGTTAAACTAATTTGATGAAACAAAATACATCCAATTTAAATGATGGACAAAAAAAAAAGAGATTCAAGAAAACATGAACTCAACAATATTGACCAACTCTTTGAATGTAAGAAAATTTCCTTTAAATTGAGGCTTTTAAACTCCCAATAGATCTGATCTAAATAGAAAATTTAAAACAAGACCTAAGGAAAATTCTAATACGTTATTAAATGCCCAGTTTTAAACTTTTAATAAGATATAAGATCTTAAATTAGAGATTTTAAGCAAAATGTCATAAATTAAACAGAGTCAATGTACTAGAGATGATTAATTTTGATTAAAACGTGATTTTTAACTGGTTGCGACAGCAAAATTTACATAAAAATTGCATAATTTCCACGTCACTTAATTGATCGTCAAACGCCAATCACAAGTGACGTGGTGTTTAAAAGGACAGGTGTACACCGAGATGAAAACGAGGATGAGTTATAGATGCCATGGTTGATTTCACAACAAAAAAAAAAAAAAAACAAGAGACATTTTATTTTCACATGCACGCAAACATCAAAACAAATAGACCAACCATCCAGCAGCCATCAACTTGAACGTTCATAGTCCACGAAGCTCAAGCTTAAAGTAATTCTGAAAGGAATTTTGGATTTCAATTAAAGTTTCAATTAATGTTAGAAAACTTCTTTTTTTACTTGTTCTCTTGTGCTCTTTGTGGTTTTGCTGTTTATTAGCGTAACATAAAAAAAGAAAATGAAATAAATTTAATAAAAAGAAAAAGAAAAAAAAAAAGAATTTTACCGCTAAGTGTGAGCTTGGTATGTTAGAAAGAAATTTATTTGAAAATCTTTTCCTCTCATCTCTGTATTCGTTCAAATTAAATTGCAGTTAGAAATTGGAATTGCAGTTACACATGCGTAAATAGTGTTCGTTCGATCTACCACCGAACCGAAACACTTCCACAGAAATCGTAATGCTGAATGTTCGAGTTATGTGTGCACCGTCGTCATTGTCTAGTCAATCGTTGTTTGACTAAATTAGATGAAAAAATTTGATAAAAGAAATTGATTTGAGCAATGCAATTGAATGATCAACAGAATGAAAGATATTCGTATGCATGTGCTTGTGCTTAAGTCCAACAAACAGGGGAAGTATATCGTAGATAAATGTTTAATATAATATGAATACTTTTCAGGCGCCTTCTAATTGATTATAATTAAAACACAGATTGTGACGATTACAGCACTTACAAGTATCTAATCATGGCATCAGGTTTGAAATCTATTACACAACGCCTTGATGATCCATTGTTTTGTGTGCACAAGAACAAAACGTTGGCAGTATGGCTGGTAGTGAGCTAGTCTATCAGTACCGGGGTTGCGGGTTCGGTTCCCGCCAGAGACTCTGGTCTCCTGCAGACAAGCAAAAAGCTTCGCCGGATTTAGTGTAGGAATAATAAAAAAAAAAAAATTGTTCATGGTCCTTGGTGTGGGGAAAACGTATGGCACCCATACAAAAATCAACACGACTAATCAAGATGTGGTTTATTTATATGACAACATGTTGGGTTTAGAAATCGTTGACAAAATTGATGCTTGAATAACATTGTCTGCACAATAACAAAACATTGACAACAGAAATCTTCACTAGCCGAAAATTGTGTGCTGCTTGAACATAGCGATGGCTCGTGATGACGGTGCACAGTGTTGTAAGGGTGGGTGAAGGTAAACTAAAAGTGTTTAAATAGAACAACTAATAATTGCTTTCTTAAGAAAACATCCTAGTAAAGCCATGCCAAAAATATTGTTAAGATAGTCTAAATGCCTTTACCCACCTACATTCATTTCATAGGAACGCATGGAAGATGTTGAAAAAAGAAAACATGAATAAGTGTAAATTCATGTTTCACATTTTCGACATCTAACATCATTTAAGTTGTCAACATAGCAAAACACAAAAAAAGTAATACATAAATAAAATTTTATGTCAAAACACAAACAAAAAAGTAATACAAAATAAAATTTAAATATAATACAAGATAACGCCATTCGTAGCTTGTCCCTGGCAAGGGATGCATTTCTAAAAGACCCTAAAATGTTCGAATTTCTTATAAAATATGCATGCATTTTTGAAGAGTAGGCAACCCGGCAATTTACAATACTTTGACGTTTCTAACAAATATATTTTATTTTTTGTGCTTAAATTACGGATATTAGCTAACATTTCATGAAAAACAATATTAAAACATTAAAAAATGTGTGTTACAACAATTTTAGCTCAAAGAAAAAATATAAAAATAAAACTTCATTCTTGAGTTTAACACCTTGAAATTAGAAGCCAATAGGAGAGCAGCAGTAATTTTCTAAGCTAAAGCTAAATTTCGATCGCTAAAATGCTAAAAAAAAATTTGGGAAAATATTTTAGCGACACATTATGTGTATTTGTCATGTGGATTGTCACTTTTTCACATGTTAAATATGTACATATCATCTGAACACTTCCAAACAATATCATGTGTTATTTCTCTGTGTACAGAACAAATGACATTTTTGATTTAGAACGAATTCTATGCAAGTTTAACTTGTTTGGAATCGGTGGTCGCGCGAAAGTTTGGCGGAAACCTAACACTGCCCTTCATACGAAAAACCTGATTCCCACTGTAAAGCACGGAGGTTGCAATGTTATGGTTTGGTGGACAATAGCAGCATCTGGTGTTGGTAATTTGGCTTTCATAGCTGGCATAATGGACCAACACCAACATAAGACCCTGCTGCAGCATAATATACAGCCTTCTGTCAACAAATTGCAAGTCTGACCTCATTGGATCTTCCAACAGGACAATGATCCGAAGCATACCGCACGTTCGGTGAAAGAATGGCTACTCTATTATGCACCGCGCCAGTCCTCCCCAATCACCAGACTTAAGCCCGATAGAGCATGTTTGGGATTTAATGAAGAGGAAATTAGTAAAGGATCAAGATACTAGCAAAAATATCTTTAAAGAGGCTCTCAAGAATATCTCGTCGGAAATAACAGTATCCGAATTAGACAAAATTGGTTTATTCCATGCCACGGCGTCTTCAGGCAGCCATAGACAGCCAGGGTGGTCCAATAAAACATTGAATTACCAATTACTGTTTTGTTAATGGAACATATGTTCTTTTTATTGTATTCTGTATTTAAACTTTTGTCTAACCAATTTTTTAGTATTTGTAAGAATTACCGTTATGTTTGAAATGAAATCTATACTCTTTGTTTTTCTTTTAATATATAAATAAAAATTAAAAAATCGGCATTATTATAATTTTGAAAAAAAACACAATATTTTACGGCTGTATTTAAATTTTAGTCTTTGATGGTACCAACATTTGAACATGAAAATAATTAACCTTATGTATAACTCAAAATTTGGCATACACATGTTTTTACATGTAAAAAAGTGACATTCCACATAACAAATACACATAATGTGAACATAGCTTAAATCTGTATTCTGCAAGTTCAATTGCTTCGGTAAAATGGACTATTTTCAGCGCAGCTAATTTGTTATATGAAGACTATTTGGCCCTAATCATGTAAAACGCAACGCAACTCCTAAGAATAACATTGAAAGCACAATGTCATAAATATTTTGTAATTTTGTTGTTGCTTTCTGCAGAAATTCATGTACCGTTTTAAAATTTCAACGCCACAAGCAATGGAGCGTTCGAAATTTTAAAACGCAATGTGAATTTCTGTAGGAAGCAACAACAAAATTACAAAATATTTATAACATTGTTTGTGCTTTTAATGTTATTCTTTGGCGTTGCGTTTTACATGATAAGGGCCTTTCTTTCTTTCTGCTTTGGTGCACTGCTGTTAAAAAGCGACAAAAATAATGTATTTATTTTTGACAATTCATTATAGAGTTACCTTATTATATAGTTTGTTTCCCTTAAAAATTCTTAGCACTTTCCTTCAATAACTTTTTATAATGTGTTTTAAAATCTCAATTTAAAAAAAAAAATTTTAAAAGGTCTACTCAAGATTTATTTAGAATTTTCCAAGTATGTATTTGAATAACACTTAAGTGGATAATTTATGCGACGTATTTTTTCATTACAAAACGAAATGCGGAAATTATGTGAAAATTTTCTACAGATGGCATCTTTACAAATAGTTTGTTTATTATATGTAAACAAAAAACATAATACGGGGTTATTTTCTAAAACACTTCACCTCACTTGAAAAATATTTCCACCCAAATTTTTAAAAATTCAAAAAAATGTATATGAAAAGTTTGCAACGCAAGGTGAAGTGATATAGAAAATAATCCCTATAGTGTTTGGAAGTATCTATTTTGTGTATTGTGTTATTTGCAGAAATATTAATATTAATATATTGTTTAAAAACATCAAGAAAAAATATGAGTGGCTTTTATCGACGACATATAAATGCTAGATTAAATGGAGCTAATGAGCGTTATAAACTCACTGTGAAGAAGAAACATTGCGCAGCTCCACGGATTTATGCGAAATTCCAAGGGAACAATTTCGGGAATTATTTAGACTTCCAGTGGAGGATTGTCATGGTTTTATTGCAGAGGTTGCACCATTTATGAACTCTAAATTAAGAAATACACGGTTGTCCAAAGCGCTTCGAGTTTTAATTGCACTGCGTTTTTTGCACAGGGTAAGATACAGCGATTGAAAATATTTCAACTAAATCCATAAATATACTTATTCTCCTTAAGCGTTCAGCTTCTCTGCTAAGGTGTCCCATTGCTCAGCAAGGCTTTGAGCTTCGGCGGAACTTACAAATCTTAAAAAGTGAATTTTTATATTTAACTTGACTTAAAGTTGAAGATATTTTATATACCTATCGTGGACAAATTCCTTGTGCTCCTCCAAATACTGAATGAACATGTACTTTTGTTCTTTTTTCACCCTTTTGGTTATTTCTTCTATTATACTATTAAAATTAATTTTTTTTGAGAAGAAACATTAAATTAAAACACTTGTACACTTGTACATTTTCGTTGCTAAAATTTTAGTATTTTAGAGAGCACATTTCGGTACATTTCTTATAGAAAAATTTCAACATTTTCGCCAACTGATGGTAAATATAAGATGTTGGCAAGTGTGAAAATGCTGTAAGGCTAATATTATTGAAAATGTAACCATTCAAGAATGAAAGTATTGGCAAAAAAATCGAATGTATGTTAACAAAATTTAGAGTATTTTTAAAAGACGTCTATCAAGAATTTAACATCTTTTAATTTTTTATTTATCCTTCAACTTTAAAAATACAATTTCGGGACATAAATGTTGTTTTAAAACGTATGTATGTTAAAAACTTTTAAATGCATTATTTTCATAGCCAAACATTAAAATGTTAAGGAATAATATGAGTTTTAGAGGTTTATAAGCGTTTTCCGGGAGTGGGGCTCCTACACAGAGCCAACAAATACTTTAAAAAATTGCCAACCAATGGTATAAAAAAAGAGAAGTGTTGTCAATATTTTAACAACATCTGTTGTAAATTTTTTTTAAAACTTTGTCAAATAGATAATGCCATGGTGTCAGTATTAATAGCATAGATTTTTATGTTGCCAAACTAACAATTTTTGTAGACATCACATTCTTAGCCGTTGAAAAATGAAAAATTTTGCAAATTTTGAATAAGTGAATAATGATTAAATAAAAAATAAATTATGAAAAGCGAAAAAAATTCAACTGTGATAAAAACAATTTGCTAAATGTTTTAGAATTCGGAGAAGGTTTTCATTTTTAAGAATTGTTAAATGACGATGATAAGGAATTCAAAAATTTCTTTATAAAGGGTGTTCCAACCAAAACGCACACATGTTAATTGTAAATTTAATAAAGGGATTTCAGAGAATTATCTTAATATTTTTATTATGATAAAAGGATCTATGATAATTATGTGTGAAACAAAATATCGGCCAAATGCTCGCTACGGCTTCGGTGTTATACCTCTATCGGATTGTCCATATTTTCAATGATTCTGAGACATAATTTGATTTCATAACTGAAGCTCTTGAATTGTTCTTGGCTTATAGACGTACACTTTTTTAAATATCCCCAAAGAAAGAAGTCCTAAAGTGTATAATCACATGATCGTTGCGGCAATTTAACATCACCACGTCGTGAGATTACACGGCCATTGAATTTCTCACGCATAGAAGTCATTGATTGGTGGCATGTCCAGTCATTCGCAAGTGGCAACATCCTGTTGGAACCACCTATCGTCCAAGTCGATATCCTCAATTTCTGGCCACAAGAATCTCATTATAGCGAACAATATTCACGGTAACTGCATGGCCAACCTCATTTTCGAAGAAGTACATCAGCCCATAAACCGCACCAAACAGTCACTGTTTGTGGATGCATCGGGTTTTTAAAAACAAATGGCAATTCTGCTTTTTAGCGAATCCACTGAGGTGAAAATTTGATTCCCGAAGTGCACAAAATGCATTTTGATTTGAACGCTCATTTTCGTAAAAAGCTTCGACAATCTTAAAGCCCTGCTCGATTGTATACCTCTCCATAATGAATTTGTCAAACACTGAAACAGAGAAATGTCAAATTAAGTTGGAAGTGAAAAATTAAGCACTTCGAAGTCTTTAAATAGTTCCAGTGGAGGAAAAGCTTTAAATAAGTTTAAGTCTTTCTTTCTTAGATTAATGTACATATATGAAACGATGGATTCTTTTTAATGAAATCTGTAAGGCTTACAATGTTATTATTTAACGGAGTGAGAACAATATGTTGTCGAAGTGACAACTAAATTTTGCAAATATACCAACGGTGCTCTGCCATTATGAAAACAACATAGGGTCGTAATAAAACCATTATGGTGTAAATATGTTAAAAATTTGTTGTCAGAATGAGGCCAAATGGTGGCAAAATGACAACGAGGTGGCTTACAAATGTTGAGACCATCCGCTGTCAAATTGAACACAAACGTGGTACAAACTGATAACAAATGGTGTCGATTTTGATATTTTATATCGGATGTTTTCCCTTTTCGTATCGAATCAATTGCAATTATGAGCCGATCAGCACAAAATTTAATATTAAGGTTTTTTTTTTAATTTTCAAAAAATAAAATTCCTATTATATCATTACTCGTTGCTCCTTTAGGGGTATTCAGTTGTTTCTTGCGACAAAATTAAGCATTTAAAAAAAGCGAACAAATTGACCACCACTACAGGTTTTAAGTTTTGTTTAAGTTCTATAAAGAATACTTACCATTTAAGCCATATTTAATATTTATCTCACTGTAGTTTAAAGATATCTTGACACAAAATCAAACGTGCTGTAACACTTTTTGACATGCACACCACGCTTTTTTCAAAGATTTTTTACTTTAACATTCAGATTGTAATGGATCATAAAGAAAAACAAATAACTGCGAATACAAAAAAAAATGTACTTAATAAATATAAATAATATTTAATATTTTGTTAGAAAGAAAATAATAATCAGCAACTCTAAAACAATGTGTGATTTCAAGGTTCCGATTTATATATAACTCGTTATAAAAAGTTGAATTTGAACATTTCTTTCTTAAAAAACTACAAATTTGGAAAAAATCATTAATTAAACTTGTATTTGTAGCACATGTTTACTTTCAAAGAGATCGCAATTCATCAAAAAAAAAAAAAATATGAAAAACATTAAATAGATTGAATATGAGTAAATGAAGTTAATTCATCCATCTCTTTAAAAATAAATCAAAATAGTGTTCAATGGTCTGTCTTTAATTTTCGTTTTTTCTGTTGATTTGGCAGTTCACAGACTGCCACCATGAAATTTATTTCATTTTTATCTAGAAATTTATGAATGTTTCTTATAATCGTTATTCGTAATAAAAAAATCTCAAGTCATGCTTAAATGCTGAGTGGTAGATTTCCTGTAAAAAAAAAAAAAAAAATATTTTTAAATAAATAAAAATGAAATAGTGACTTATAAATTTGAAATCACAAAAGTTGTGCTCGTATTCATGTAACGAGTTTAAGTTGTATTTCATCATTAAGATTTGGATGGAGTGTGGAGCCAGTTTGTTATTTGTAACGTTTTGCTGTTTCAGAAGCCCACACAATTTCAAACAAATGTCCAGACGAGGGTACTCAAATTTAAGTGTAATTAAAAATCTTGGTTCAACTGAAATTGTATACAAACACTTGGATATTTGGTTTATATATGTGTGAATACATAATTTTTATTTCACGCGAATTTTGATTGAAAATATTTCAAAAAATCTAAACTTCAATTTTAACTGCATTTGTTTTGATCGTGAAATCATGTTAACAAGTGGCACGAATCTATTCATCCATTAACTAGACTTTAATTAATATTTTTTTAAACAAAATCATGGTGTTCTGTAAACGTTTTGAAAGCATTTTTTAATGTACAGATCGAATCAAGTGTCCCGCCAAGCAAAGCTAGTCCATGTTTAATTTATAGTTTTACATAACTTGAAGTTTGTGTAGAATATTCAAACAAAGATTAACTCTATTTCTAAAAGATATTTTATTAATATATTAAACTTAAAAAAAACATCAATAAATCTTAAACACAGTATAAAAATACATTGCTCCTAATACTGAAATTGTAAAAAAGATAAAAATTCAATAAAACAATGGCTTGACCACTTGTAGGTACATATAAACATAATAAGACTATTAAGAGTATACCTTCTTTGTAATTCGATAGAATTACACCTAATGGCCATATCCGTCAACAGCGCGGTGTGGCTCTCTGCATCGGGACGTACAGTCGTGCAGGATCTTACAGAAGCAACACACATTTCTGAAGCGACCAACGGACTATATGATATCCCGTGCAGACTTCGAGAAGAAAGCCAGGTCATATTCCCGTAAGGCGGAAATCGAGCAGGGGAATCCTGGCTGTTGAAAACCGCACGAGGATTTATACAGATGGGTGTTGGTTCTGGGGTTTCTCAGAGGAACTGCAAGTGAATCTCTATTTCCTTCTGCCGAATGAGGCAAGCGTATTTCAGGCCGAAATACTGGCGATGAGAGAGGAATTTAAAACACTGAATACTAAGGACATCAGCGGCAAAATTGGTATTTTCGTCGATAGCCAGGCGGCCCTGATGTCACTGAAGTTACATAAAATAACGTCCATTCTCGTTAACCAGTGTAAGGAAGAACTATGCAGACAGGCCAGCATATCTGAGATTGCCTTAATATGGATCCATGCGCATAAGGACCATTATGGCAACGAACAGGCAGATGGGCTGGCCAAGACTGGAGCTGCTCTTGAGATATTTCACAGGGTGTGCCAGTTGGAACACCCCTGGGAACCGTCAGAAGCGATATCTTCAGACACTATCTGGATAGGGCTAACGATAAATGGAAGAAACTGGATAGCTGCAGGGCTACCAATGTAACGTGGCCGCATACGACATAGGTTGCTCTGAGCGACTTCTCAACTTTAGTCGCGAGGACATGTCGAGACTGGCACACGTAGTTACTAGTCACTGGACGATCGGTAAGCACGCTATGAGACTCGGTCTCTTTTTAATGAATGCTGCCGCAGCTGTAGGGAACATGGCACTGAGGAGACAGTATTTCATCTCCTATGTAATTGCCCGCGTTTAATTCAACACGACATGGATTATTTGGGAATTTCCTTCTACAGGGACTTCCTGAGATATCGCGAGTGAGACTCAGCAATTTGGTGAAATATTTCAACGCAACGTGTTGGCATTAGCTCACTATTGTCCTGGGTCACGCTCGATCCAGGATTCCTCTTCTTGACGAGTTGTGTGGTATCAAAACGGAGTCACTGTCGACTCTACTTGCAGCACGCCTAGTTTTGGACGTGTTACCGCGTTAACGAGCCAAATATACCTTCTTTGGGTCCAACGGACTAGAATGTACCTACAAGAATAAACTTTTGTTATGTAATTTTCATGTATCATAAATAAAGCTATTACGCTGCGACTGAATTTTGTCTAGATATTATCTTCTTTTTTAAAGATAAAAAAGAAGACCTATTTGTGACTTTTGCTCTGTTTTACACCTATTGTCAGTATGACATTAGAAATAATTTTCAAAAATGGACTGATTCTCATTAAATAGAGGTAACACTAAAATGTTTTAGTCAATAATTTGATTTAATTACCGACGGAATCAATTTTATGGCAATAAAAGCTTTAATTAAGAAGGATTGGGTATAACTGAACTTATCAACAGATAAATAAAAGCTTATGTACCAAATAAAAGCTTAGGTACCAAATATTAGCCTGTGCCCATGTTTTGTATTTGATTGAAATATGTGAAATGAAACAAAAATGCCATCAATTGAAACAAACAACTGTTTTTCTCACTTATACCCTTTGTACACTTGCATAAATTTCGGAGGAATGCATGGAAGATGCTGAAAATGTGAAACACGCGTTTACACTTGCAACATCTACTATCATTAATAAATGTCACCGTTTCTAATCCAAATTTCGATATTTTAATCAGGCTTAAGGTCATTGAATTTAGATTTCATTAAATTATTTTTTATGAAGAAAGGAATGTTACACCATGAAATGAATTAAAATTTATTGACAATTATTCATTCTTGACTGAGCTGGGAATTGAACCCAGGTTTTCACGGGCAGGTTGCACCTGTTTCGATTGTAACCACATAAACTCTTCAGAGGGGTTTGCTGTTTTACTCTCACCGCTATTGACGACGGATGACGTCAATAGTCAAACATCAATCTTTAAACCAAATGGCATTTTACCTTGGTAGATCGAAATTTGCTTTGAATGAATGATTATCTATTTTAATTGATTTTTGTCAAGAATTCTTCTTGAAATCCAAAGTACATTTTTTGTTTTTTATGTCTTTGGCTTTCTTTTTCTTGTTGACCTTTTTTAGAACAACTGGAAGGACAAATGTAAACATATAGCTCAAAATCAAAATTTCGATATTTTTATCAGGCTTAAGTTCATTGAATTTAATTTTCATTAAATTATTTTTTCTGGAAAAAAGTTTTATTTTTTTAAAATACTTTTTTTTACAAAGGTTGGGTTAGGTTAGATAATGTCGAAACGAGGACGAAGCATCAAGATGCAACTTCATATCTGTTGCGATATACATCTAGGCTACTAATGGGCCTGTTGTGCGCTCCTTATGTAGAAGAAACATGGGGAATTAAGGTGGATAGTTCTGCCACCATCTATAGGGTGGCATCGCTCCCGAGGTGTTTGGATCGCAATTCGGCGAAAGCCTGACAGTAGCAGAGGAAGTGTTCTAGCGTCTCGCTGTCCTCGCCACACGCTTTACACTGGTCAGATTCCGCCTATCGAATTTGGTGTAGTTGTGCCCGTAGTCCTGCATGACTAGTCAGGATACGCACCATCATACTTACATCGGATTTACTCCCGCTTTTGCCTACCCTGATCTGGGAGGTATTTTTTTTACAGAAATGCTAAGATTTTAAAAGGAAATACAGAATTGTATTTGGAATTAATTTAATAATATAAAAAAACTTAAGCACAAAAGAACTTGCGAAAAAGAAAAACTTGACAAATGTTAACGCTGCTTTCAAAAGAAATGCCATTTTGTAGTAATACCACTATAATAATGGAAATTATTGCCACTTTTCTAGTGATGTCACTAAAATAATCGGAAGATGTATAATGGAATACAATGAGATAGGAACATCTTGTTTATATGTTGTTGATTTTTAGCTCTATGTAATTAATGGTAGATGTTGGCAAGTGTGAACAGGCCATTAACTGCGTATGAATTCTTTTTGGTGAGTAATTGCTGTCACGTAAGCAAATTACTCGCCATTTTACAGAACAAGTGTCTCTATTAACATTGTTTGTTAAAGTTCCCGCTTTGAACTGTCACATAATCTTACGAATAAAAACGGAGTGAAAAAATTTTAACACTAAAAAATAAATTAAAAATGCAATTAATATTAAAACGGAAGAGATGAGTATTTTGTTCTTGGTACATTTTTTCAAAGCAATTTTGTAAGAACAAACATTAAAATCGCACTTTACATTATTTGGTACAGCCGACGGTTGTATTTTCGCCGCAGTCGTTGAAAGTTTTTCAATTTTGTAAATTTTGTTCCCCGTCAACGATATGTGCGACTGGCGTTCTACATCTGCAATTTCAAATCGGCTTCGAGTGGAATATTATTAAAAATTAGTCTCAAAATGTAATAAATGAAATATGGATCGATAGATAACAACACAACTCATATAAATTTTTTCGAATTGCTTTCAAAATAAAATTTGTTTTGCATATATGTTCTACGTGCTTTATTAGCAAATAAAGTAAAAATTCAATTAGCCACTTGTGTCATTCAAATGTCAGTTGAAATCAATATTACAAAAAAAACATGCAATTTTGTTTTCTTGTTTTTGTTGCTCTTGCGTTTGTCGTAGTATTTCCAACAACAAACACTAGTGAATTTGGCAGCTAAGCCCAGGAAAAATAGATCAGCTGTGCTGTTAACGCCACCTGTAAAGTAATTTCAAATTAGAGATGAGAACGTGAAAAAAAGACCCTAGTAGTTATGATGATATATAACATGTGTATGAACTAAATTGACTATTTATAACCTCAGTTATTGTGTAACTAAAATTGAAAAAAAAAAATATTAATATCGCATTTTTCACATTTACTTACCTACATATAAATATTATTTGAGTATTATTTGGTTTTATTTATTTTTATTAAGAGAAAAATCCACCACTTAGTGACGATAACATGTTTACAAATATAGCCAAATAATGGCATTAATATATGTTTTTATATTTTACAAATCAGTGCTTCCCAGGAAAACGTATACAATTTGTAATTTTTAGAATTTTTTTTAGAACTTTTTCGCATTCCTTTATGACCATTAATGTACCACCATAAAAACTGGGAAGTACATTTGCTTCTATATAAAACTTGTTTCTGTTCAAATTTATTTAAATGCGATTAATTAATAGTCAGTTATATTCGTTAAGGTCCAACTCCGGGAGGACATTTGTACGGAGGCTAGGTGAAATCATGAACCGATTATAACTAAAGTTAGAAGGGCTTGTCCTTGCGCCCAAAGAGTACTGTAAACCAAATATCATGTTTAAAATTAAGGATATATGGCAGGACCTAGACTCCTTGCTGTAATCACTACTAAAATTAACAGAAAGATTGTAAGCTAGGTACGTATAAGAAATACGAATTTTCATGATTTTAGATCAATTATGTAGCCAATACTAAAAATTATATATTCAGCATTTATGGGAGGTAGACGAGTCCTTGGTCCGATTTTTTCAAAAAAATTTATTTTTTCTTAACTAAAATATTTTATATCGGCATACCAAATTTCAAAAGTCTACGATAACTCCTTCTGTTTTTGTCCCATCGTTATATGGGGACAAAGCACTGTGCGACCTAATCTCTTTTGATCTCTATTTTATTAAAGTTTTTGATAACAATAATTAAAATAAAATAAGATATTGACCACAGTTAAATAAATTTTGGCGAAAAAATTATTTATGTCGTTACGTTCACTGACACAATTTGATTTTTGTTTAAAATAATTTTTGACTTATGCTGAGACAAATTTCCATTTTTGTTGTAATGTTGTATTTGTTGTCGTAGCGATGCCACCTGTATAGTTTCAACATAGTAACTACCTTTTAGGAAAGATGTGTTTGATTTTCTGGCTTTAAAAATGTATTCAAACATTTCTTTTTTTCTTTCTTTAATTCGAAATATAGTATTTTTTGTTTAGCTGCACATTCAAGTTTTCACGAAAATTCGTGCAGTTACGCAAAATATTCTGTTACGCAGTATTCACTTAGCAGCATTCACTTACCTGTATAAATGTGCTGTTATGTAAAAGTTTTTTTCTTATATAAAAAATAATTAATTTCAATAAATTTTTTTTAAAACACTTTTAACCCTCCGTTACTATCGGATATTTCACTTAATTCGTTACTATCATTGGGTGTAATCCACCCATGTCTTTGAAGTGTCTGCGTTTCTTAACTGTCAAATTTAAATATACAAATAATGTAATTTTTTTAAATAATGAGTACTTAAATACCGAACAAATTTAGTTTTATTCGTATATCTATTATTTTATTTCAAATTATATGTTGTTTATATACATTTCATAAAAAAAAAATAAAAAATATTATTTAATGGATTATGTAAAACTAGTGATAATTAAGAAACTATTTAAGCCAGTCCTCTGCGGGTTACTGATTTGAAAAGCTGAAAAAATATATAAAAAAAAGTTATTTAATAATATTTTTTTAAACAAAGTAAAATTTTGCTTACAAATTGAGCTAATTACCAACAAAATTTCAGTTACTCATTAAATCCATCAAACATATCATCATGGTTTTTGGAGTTTGTTGCCAATATTGAATTTGTAGATTGAAAGCAATTAGTACATAGTGGGTGTGTGTGACTTTTGCAAATAAAAATTTCGCAATTGCAGCATGTTGTTTTTGTTTTTCGGTCCTTTTTATTACCGCATACCTGACAACGACTCTGTTTAGGTCTTTTGGCTGGTGGTGATATGTTTTCTGGATCATTCTGCTTTCCACAAAGATGTTCAGTAAATTTTTGACAGCTTGTTTTGATATTATTTGGCAATGTCTTAATTTTGCCACGTTTTTTCATATGTGGTGCTATAAGCATAAAAGCCAGATCTTGGATGAAAAGTGAACGTTTTTTGTATTTAAGTGGTGGATTTTGAGTGCACAACAAAACAATACGTGCATTTATGGCAGCCACATTCAGCAAGGAATAGAATATTACCAGAGCCCACCGATTACAATTTCTGGCTACGTTATATGTAGAACCTAACTGGTCAGTCGTATCGACTCCTCCTGGTTTTGTTATAAAACTCAATTATTTCTGGTAAACACTTTGGAGAATCTAGAAGCTTACCTTCTCTATGCATGGTAGAGAGCAAAAGAACACACTTATTTCTTTTTGGAATGTACGACAAAATCGTACTTTTCTTTCTAAAACCAAAAACCGTCGAATAAATTAAACGATTTTTGGCTTGCGAGAACGAGGGTGGTAAGAATCTTTTATTCTTTCTTATGGTTCCCACTAGTGTCGTCTGTTTTTCTAATAAGTATTCAGCTAGACTGTAAGACGTAAACCATTTGTCAGTTGTTATGTTTCGACCAGCACATTGAAGGTGTTTGGTTATTCTTTTAACAACTTCCTCTGCTTTATTTGACAAATTATATGGTCCAGGCGGTTGTTGGCCACAATAGACTTCCAGCTTAGAAGTGTAATACGTTATAGAATCTACTGCAGAAAAGATTTTAATACCATACTTTGCTGGCTTGTTGGGAATATACTGCCTAAAACTGCATCGTCCGCGAAAGCTCTCCAACTTTTTGTCAACCGTGATATAACTGCTACAAGCAAAGCTTTTTTCACAATTTTGATTAAAAGTTTCAAAAATTTCACGTATTGGCGAAAGTTTATCGAATTGTTTACGCTCCTGACGGGTATGCACATTGTCAAAACGAATGCATCTCAATAAAAACTGGAACCGATTATAGGACATTGTTGCTGCAAATATTTCCAGTCCAGTGCCATCTGAAGCCCATATACATATCTCGCACGTTAACATGTGACGACTTGTGCAAACCAGCGATATACAATAAACCAAGTAAAGCATTTATTTCATCCTTGTCTGTGATACGTGCATTTCTCAAATCTTTGTATTTTACTTGCACCTTTAAAATATATATGTTTGTATTTTCTACAACAAGATCCAAGAAGTTGAAAAAAAGTTCCCAACTTTCAAATGGCGTTGTAACTTTTTCTGAAGCAGCTGTAATCTTTGGAACATTTATGAAAATATTTTCAGCCGGTGTTCGCGTTCTTGGAAATGGATCTTTTCGCCATGTAGTTCCATCTTTACCGATGTATTGAATTTCATCATTACCTTGGTTTTCTTCAAGTTCCTGCTCAGAATCTGACTCATGATTGCTCACTATTTCTTGGTCAATTTCATCACTACTTTCACCACCAATATCTTCTTCCTCACTCGAGTTTATATCGGATAAAAGCGACATCAGTCGCTCCTGCTCTCTTTCGTAAGAACTCATTTTTTACTTTTTATCACTATGTCATGAACTTGTATACTGATAACAAAAATTATATTGTCGCTTTGTACGTAAAAAAATCATAAAAAGAAACTGTTCATAAATTTGTGTATCTGATGCCCATGGAATAACGGTATATCTATTTGTCATAACAACAGCTGCGCTTATTCGCAAAAAAAGTAGAAAGAAAAACTAGCGCTTTTATTTATATTAGCGATCACACAAAATGTAATCGCTACAAAAATGTACTAGGTTACTATCGATGGGTATAAAACACCCAAAAAAATAAAACGCTATTACTATTACTAGATATTACTAGAATGTACTTCCTAACATAAAAAAATATTTAAAGATAGATTACATTATACTAAAAGAACGATTTTCATGAAAAATAATATAGTTTTTTTTAAAGTAAAGTCTTTTGGGTGGAATCCACCCAGACGATAGCAACGCAGGGTTAATATTAATATAAATATATGTTTCTTAAATAAAAACAACTCATGTGAAATACAATGTGGCGCGCTATATTTGTCTATTCTGAACCTTTGATACCCTCCACAGTCAGTTGGAATATTTCAGAATTGGGCTATATATGTGAGCTATAAATTCTTAATTAATCTTTATAAAAACGGGCGTCATTATTAAAATTCGACGACGCACAGTGGCGCCCGTAGAGCAAGCGAGGTTGCAAAAATCAAAATTTTCATGAGTGCCGACGAAGTTTTGAATAAACCCATGTTATAGGAAACTTTTCAACGATTTCAAATATGCCACTCTTAATAATATCACATTTTTAGTTTAGAAGATATAACCGTTCAAAGTTGACCGACTTTCGGTTTTCAAAAAAACACACAATTTTTAGTCAATTTGTTGCGATTTCAGGTGTAATATCACGAAAAATAGGTAACGAATCGCCTTATTTTTTATTTGTATTGATTGATGTATTTATTAAATGTATAATGATAAAAAAAAATTAACTGTTTGCTTTGTGTTTCTCCTGGTAAATCACTATTTAAAAACTATCCGTTTTTTCACTATTTTCCAACTTTGACGGAAAATAAAAAAAAACTATATTTTTCTATATTTGCCATACGTGCAAAACCTGTTCTTTGATTATTTCTTTACATAATTCAAAAGGTTTTATCTGCCCGTACTTGCCCGTTTGGCTTCTAGAGGTAAAAAAGTTCAAAAAGACATGGTTGCAGAAATTGTATGGCGTCCATCCCTTATATGTTTTGACTGACAGTAGTTTGATCTAATAGTTTGAAAAAAACTACTCATTGAAATTAGCAGGTACGTACCTCACATAAACAATACTTTGGCGTACAAATGGTCAGGAACAATATTGACTTATGGTCCCTACAGGTAGGCACAAATCTTATTTGGACACGTGCATAATATCAAAATTGCATTATTTAGCCTAAATCCATATGTATGCAGGGAACAGGTAAATTTTTAGGCATGGTAGCATAAGCCTATATATTGCAAAATAAGCATAATGCCTGGATTAGTCTACGCCTGAAAGTTGGCGCAACAATTACTGAAACCATTAAACAATTTAAGTACTGAAAACATGGCGTTGAACAATTTAAAATTATTTGAACTGTTTAGAAAGTCAACCACACCAAAGTTTTTCACGGAAGTGAAAATTCTTCCTGAGAAGTTGACATTGATCAGCAAATGGGGCTGCGATGGATCATCCGGACAAAGCGTTTATAAGCAAAGGATATCTTTCGATGACGCTACAATATCGGACGGAAATATGTTTATGGCATCTGTTGTTCCTTTGCGGCTAAAATCGGATGATTCCCTACACTGGAAAAATCCACGTCCGTCATCAGTGCATTATTGCCGACCAATAATGTTTCAGTTTGCAAGGGAATCGGCAGAACTCATAAGGACTACGGTGAAGGACATTGAAGAACAAATAAGCAAGATTAAGCCTACAAAGCTGCAAATTGGAGAAGGAAAATATATTGAATGCAATTACGAGTTCCACCTGACCATGGTTGACGGAAAAGTCGTAAACGAACTGACAGGAACAACCTCAACAATGTCATGCCCGATTTGCAAAAAGAGTCAGAAGAACTTTTTTCAATTCAATTCAATTTATTTCATATATAATATGTTACATCTCAATTTTATATAATTAGTTGTAAAGAGTTTAAGATTAGTATCTTTTTCTGCTTAATTATAATATATTTCAATTAGTTTTCATAGACAGAATTATATTGGAGGTAAAAATTTAGCAAAAACCTATCTAAACCCCTTTTTTCGTATTATTTTTATATTTTTTTATCGATTTTATATTATTATTTGTCAGAAGAACTTTGGTAATTTAAACGATTCTACAAATGAGGAGAATTACGAATATGGAATGTCACCATTGCACGCAAGGATAAGGTGTATGGAATTCTTGCTAAAACTGGCATATACCCTACCACAAGAGGAGGAAAACTTCGATGAAAATACATCAATAAAGGATAAGGAAAAGATCAGAAAGAAGCAAATACAGGATGGTTTTTTTGAAACAAGTTGGACTAAAAGTAGACTGTCCCAAGCACGGATACGGTAACTCTAACGATGGAAACACTTCTAGGAGATTTTTTGAAAATGATGAGGCAGTAACTAGAATCATTGGAATTGACAATCAAATCGTGAAAAGATTGGGAACGATCTTGGATGTTTTAAACTGCAAAGAAAATGTAAATTCTACAAAATATGGAGAATATGCGTCGAAAACTGCATCTCTTTTAGCAGAAATGTATTCACAGAAGAAGTTGACCCCGACCGTCCATAAAATATTGGCGCATGGCAAAGATATAATTGAGTACCAGTCTTTGCCAATTGGAGAGCTTTCTGAAGAAGCACAGGAGTCTCTTAACAAATTTTATAAAAAATATAGATTGCAGAACACATTCAAAGCATCAAGGGTAAGGCAAAATAAGGACCTCTTCAACATGTTGGCAGCATCTTCCGATCCACTTATTTCTTCCCTGCGGCATGTGAATTCACGAATAGAGTTACAAAATAATTATAGTTTAGAAATTGTTAGTCTTTTAGATATACCTTCTCTTACGAATTGTGATGAATATTTTACAGAAAATTGAAAAAATAAATTTAAAAAAATAAATAATTTTTTTTTTTTAATTTGTTGGGTAATAATTTAAAACATAAAACCCTTAAGAAAAAAAATAAAAACAATCTAAAAATGTAAAAATAATTTTTTTTAGTTACCATAAAATTGATTTTTCTACTAATTTTAACTTTGATAACCCATAAGTAGGCCCCTACAAAGCGTAGCACCCTTTCCAAACGCTCATTTCATAGGCTGAACAGTTATCTATCATATGCTGTTTAAACTGTTCAATTATCTTATTCGGTTCAATATGATTTTTGCAACGAAAAAACTCAAATGGCGCCACTGTGCGCCGTTTAGACCTGCATATGTTAAATTTTTGACCGACATATTATGATTCGTAACAGCTGTAACCGAACTAAAATTATTTTCGAGAAAGGAATTTATATTGGACCTATGGTACATTATGGACAAATCATCACAAAATTCTGAACTGTGCTTTCTAGTATAAAAAATCTTAATTAGAACAAATTTCGATATATATAGTAGTGGAATTTATTGTAGCGTCTTATAGCTTTTCAGAACGCTGCTTGATATAGGACAAAATTGCTTGGTATTATTTCTGGCCATAGGACGCCAAATTGTATCAAATTTTACCACAATATCAAATTTTATTCCAATAGCATCAATTTTTACGGTTTTAGGAGTACTAAACTGTTTTCCGAGAGTAGGCTTTATATGGGGTCTATAGTAAATCATGGAAATTTAACACTACGATTTCTAGTCATATAGAACTAATTTGTGCGAAATTTTATAACAATCTGTGCATTATACCACTATTTATGTTAGTTTTTGTAACAAAATTATAAATTTTGAAGGATTATGGTTCCATATTTGGATTTATAACTCTTATCTTACTCAACCGATTTTGCTGGATTTCAATCACAAACTGCTTGGGATAACCAGAAGCAATTTGCCACCAACATTGTTCTTTTCTTATGAGTTTTTCGAAAGTGAACGTGTTTTCAACAGACGGACATGGCTAAATCGACTTCGAATTACACAACGATCCTGAATATATATACTTAATGGGTTACACACAATTACAGCTGCTAGATCAAACGAATTTTCAATTCAGCGATTTGTGTTACCACATTGGCAAAGTAAAATTTGTTCCCTTTTTGTTTCTTAAAATAGCGATTGAATCCAATCATGATTTTTTGTTTTTATAAATAAACGTTGTTGACCAAAAATCGAATGCTGTTATCCACAATATGCACTTAAGCAAAATGCACATACACGATTTCTTTCTAACAAAATTTTGCCATCAGACACAAAACTTTGTATTTTGTGCAGATAGGCAAGAAATGCAGTTAAGCGAAATGCAGCTAATCGAATAGCACTGTATTAAATTTTTGGGTCTCTAAGTTGTATCCTTGTTTTTACGTCCCTAATATAAATCAAAATGTTATTATAAAATTCTTTTCTTCGGTTTTCAATTCAAAAATTTTTTTTTTTTGCATAATTTCGTTACACATTTTTACGAACTTTCTTATGTCGAAGGTAAAAAGAAAAGGTTAAGCTCGGAACTTTTACTGCTTTGGAAATATACGAACTTTAACTTGAACTGATAGTAATTTCTATATCATTAATGACACGTTCCTTTTATTAAGCTCAAATGTTTTTGAAATTTTTTTTACTTTTTTACAATATTTTAGAGACAAAAACCTTCCTAAGGAATAATTCTGGTCACCAAATGTGAACTTTAGAGATAAAATTCTTTTAAATTATTATTTTTTGCGAAGTTTTCTTTTATAGTTTAAAATTTACATCAAAATAATTACAATACATATCATTTTTACCCACCTGGACTAAAACTATTTTCTTATTTCGTAGACAAGCTGACTGAATTAATTGAATTAACGAACATTTTATTAAACAATTTTATTGTAATAAATAAATGTCCACAAATAACTGTGATTGACTCGAAGAGATATAACTAAGTAATAAAATTGTTTAAAATCTCTAATAACACTTAATTGCTTAGAGTATTAAAAGTCAGTTATAAAACTAATAAATTTAACTTGAAGACTAAAATTGCCAAAAAGAAAAATTCCAAAAACGTAACAATATCTAGCAATTAAGCAATACATGAGTTGATCAGGGATTAAACAAATGCAAGCATAATTTATTATAACGAAATCTCCGGAGAGATTGTGGTGGCAATTAAGTCCAAATACAACGCCTTGGAATAAATCTGACAGTTGCACTTAATGCAACCAACTGCACACACCCCAACACCAGCAATAAACTGTTAAAAACAACAAAATTGCTACCAAATTGTAATATAAAATTACAACAACTCAAGTGTGTTGTAGAAAACCGAAATACTAAACAAGAATTATAATTATAAATAAAAAAATACGTACTAAGTTTCTTTCCTCTTCTTCTTCAAGTTTAGTTGAGATCCACCCAGGTCTTTGGCTTTGGGAGTAACCAACCAACCAGCCAACCAACCATTCAGATTCAAAGACAACAGATGAACAACAAAAATAAAAAAAATAAATAAACGTCATACAATTACTTTTGACATTTAGCTACGAACATGTTTGCAACAAAAACTAAAAAGAAAGAAAAATGAGCAAGCGATTGAACAAAGAAGAAAAATTAAAAGCTGCAGGGATTAAAACCGAACCGAATAACTGTATTAACTTTTTTGATTTTGTTGCTGTTGCATTTGCTGTGTTCAGTGAATGAAAATCCAAAAACTGCTAAATTTCTTGAGACAACTTTGCCAGGGATATTACAATTTAAAACTACTCGGCACTCGTAATAAGATCAACAGAATCACATTGACTATTTATTGTGTGGCGGTTCAACGAATATGTTGCAACTACCAGATACCGCACCTATTTATATATTGCATTTAAGTTTACAATATTGACAAGTGACCAGGTATTTTAAGGAGTTTAATCCCAATCAAACTGTAAAGTTGGAAGTTTTAAATAATTCTGTATTAGCACTATTGGGAAAAGTTTAAAAAAAATATAATTTTTACCAAATTTCACGTGTGACAAGCATTCCAAATACATCTCTAATAATATCTATTGGAGTCTGTACTTAATCTACCATCTTTAAATTAGATAGTTCAGCAGCTTCTCATACATAAGAGTAGAAAGAAAAATGTTCTACCAATTTTTAGGATAAACAAAAACTTAAATGTTGCTTTTGAGGCATCAAATATATATTGCCTCGTTCTCAGTATATAGATGGATTCTAACTCTTTAATAGCGATATTGCGCATTTTTTGGCAGAACATAATTTTTAATAGAGACATATTTCAAAGAACAGGCGAAACACCAATCCGCATAGAAATTGCAAAAAGGAAATGGAGCTTGGTTGGCCATTTATGAAAATACCTCATGATCAACTTTTGCGAGTTGTACGATATCTCTGGCGTTGAACTAGAGTGCATCTACAACTTCATTAGAAGTTGGGGTTGGTTCTGCGGTGGGAGTTCTGTTTAGTGGAAGACCATGGTATCACAATAGATCATTGGTTCTAAGTGTGTCCAATGGATACTGACTGCCATTTTTACCTTTCCTAACCTATAACCTACTTTTCATAATTCAGAGCTGATGGAGCTGAAGCTATTATCAAATATTTATTTTTCCCCCTAACATTTAGTTGTGAATTTTTTTTTTTAAATGTTATCTTCGTATTTATATTATCAATTAAATTTGATTGCCATAAAAGCGTAATACCTGGTTCTATAGAATGTTTTTGTGCCAATTTTCGTTATTTGTTCCTGCGTTTCACCATTAACGTTTATGAGGACCCTGGTTCAGGGTAGTGTCTTTTTTAAGAGACTCTAATTGAAATTTTGCAATGGCAAGATATACATATGTATAACCAATGGGTAATCGTTAACCAAGAGGTAATTTTTGTGCTCAATT
Organism: Pollenia amentaria; assembly: GCA_943735925.1. Taxonomy (NCBI): domain Eukaryota; kingdom Metazoa; phylum Arthropoda; class Insecta; order Diptera; family Polleniidae; genus Pollenia; species Pollenia amentaria. The sequence continues at coordinate 103,233,079 of OX031010.1, read as the reverse complement.
AATAATTTTAGAAATCTTAAATAATGCTGTTGTCCGATTTCTCTTCTTTTTCTGAACGAATTTCATGGTTTTATAAGTCCTTCATATGGCTAACAATGACTTGATCTTAATTAAAATAACTATAGTAGTTTCCATTTAACAATTTGTTACAATTTCCTCAAGAAATTTACATCATAATTTTAATTGTACAAGCTTAATCCGGTCCGCTTAACTACCCCCGTTGAAATTAAATAAGTAAAATTTTTTAAAACAGATCTGGTCTAATAAAAGCAGCGTTCTTAGTTTTTCACAAATCCCCAAGTAATTTTTTGGGGAAAAAGTACTTTATACTGTTAATTTTTGGGAATAATATATTATTATGAATGCCAATTGTGCAATTGCAAGACCTACTTGAAAAAGATGTGGGTACAAAATGAAGTCTTTTTTAAGAGCTTGTACCAACAAGTAACGCTTGTGTTGAACGAGTCTTTTCCCTAATCAATACAACTAAAAGAAAAATTCGCAACAGAATGCATTATTAGTTATTAAAAGCTCTTCTTAGAATAAATACACACTTTAAAAATAGTGCTGCTTGCTGTGACAAATTTATTATATCTGCTCAAATGCACTTTTTAAACAACATGTAAATCAAAATTGCATTAGCTGATGAATTAGAAGATTTTGATTCTAAAGTTTTTGAAATGATAAACATTTACGCATAATAATTTTTCTTGTGCGTTTTTACTTTACCCTTGTTACATACTATTCCTCTAATGGGTGAGAAGGTCCATTTCTCATTTTCAAACTGAAATTACTCCTGGATGGTCCATGGGAAATATACCGGACCGCCACATGAGTTCCAAGGAAATTTTATCTCAAATCGTTTAAAAAAAGTTCAAGGCGATCCGACCAAAAGTTTGATTTTTCTTGAGATTAAAAGGTGTTTATTACGGGAACGTGTGAAAAGGTCCGCTGGGACCTTGTACTGAAATTTCAAGAAATCAATAATAAAAGCACTTTCTTTTTGCTTGTTTTATTGTTTGAGCACGTCACAAATGTGATCTTTGAATTTTAGTTACTTTTTGGATTATTTATTGTGCCTTTTCTTGAAAACATAATGAACTTTCCGTCCCTTTGAACATGATCAAACGATTTCTTTGAATTTACCCTTTTTAAAAAAATTTTTTTTCTAAAATTCATTATACATGTATGTATAATTAGTAAATAATAATAAAGCGAAACAAAAAAATGGCATTTTATATAAAATTCAATACAAATAGAAATAGGTCCTTGTAGACCTTGCACTTCATATAAAGACAACGGATAACTCACTCATCGGAAGGCTAAACATGTTTACGTAGATATGTAGAACTTAAAGTTTAAATAACATTATTATTAATAACATTACATAAATAAATCTATGTATATTTTTCCTTTCATTTTACATTATTTTATTTTTAAGGTTATGTAGGAGAGAATTCGCAAATCGGGGATATGGTATAAAATAGAACTGGGAAACCTAAATGATAACGAAGCAAAAAGTTAAGAATTTAGATACTGCTACTATTACCGTTCTCCAGATACACAGAAACCTATATTGTATTTGTATGGTAGGTACCACACCCACTTATCTTATCCCGCTCACTTATCACGCCCATTTTTTAGAGAGGTCGTGTATTGATAACCCAGCTATGTGAACCAAATTTGTAGAATTTTTTTCCTATCGTTCTCTAGATATAAATAAATGTATTTTGTGCAGCACCCACTTCTTCAACCACGACCAGATTGTCAGATATTGTATATTGATAACCGAGATATATATACCAGATTTGGAAACTTTAGCTCTTGACGTTCTCCAGATGTACAAAAATCTATATTTTATTTTTATTGGAGGTGTCACGCCCACTTTTAATTTAATAAAATTTATAGCCTATAGATCCTTCCAGACAATCAGTAATAACAGTAAAAATGTCATTAAAATCGGCTCAAACAAGTAAACATACATTCATTTTTACATATGTACATATGCATAAAGATATTATTTATTAAATATAATTTTGCATTTTTTGTAATCCTACATCGACTGTAACTTAAGTATTTCTGCTTCATAAGTGCTAAACTTGGATAGCCAAATACACAAATTGAGTTCACCCTTTTACGGCTGCTCCAAATAATAAATTATTTTGTATTTTGAAATAGAATAATTTAGAAGTATTATCTCAATTATTAAAATACATTGCAATTTGAACTTTTTTTGTCAGAATCTTATCAAAATGAATTCAATTATTATTGGAACTGTCATGTATTAAATACACACACACACACTTTTAACAATAGCCCATAACTTGTGCGGTTGAAAAGTAAGTTAATGTTGTTTTATCAACCAGCCAACAAACCAGCCAAACATTCAACCTGGTTATTGAACACATTGTTTATGTGAATGTTTGCTACACTTTGTTGTTGCTGGTTTTTTTTTCTAACTATAAAATCTATTTAAGTGAATGTTTTGTTGCCGCGTTGTTGTTTGAAAGCATAAATTAAACAACTACAACAACAAACATGTCCAAACATACAACAACATTTACACAAAAACTGGCCTCTAGGCCATCTAAAAAACATTGTTTTAAGTTGTGGTTTTTCTTGCTTTTCATAAAAATATATTTTAAAGTTATTGAAGTCACTACTAGCAATTTATTTGCTACAGATACTTTCTTCAGTTCTCTTTTGAAACTGCATTTGTGTCTATAAAATGAAACTTGGGTCTTGCAGCATTTTAATATTTTGTTTGCCTTCTTTCTTTCTTCTTGTTCTCCTCAACAACAAACACACGAAAACTGTTTGTACACGAAACAAATGTATACTTTTTCATTCGTTTTTCTCTTTTCAGTCGCAATCCAAAATGTTTCGTAGCAAATGGTTCATATTATGGACGTGGACTTACATGGAAATATTATGATATAGTCATCATGGTCGGTATTAGTTGTTTCCGATTTGAAAAATTTAAAACTGCTTAATTTAGTATATTTTTAGAAGTCTCACTATATCATGAAGTTGTAGAGGGGGGCAATTCATTCAAAATTTTTAATAATAAGAATTTCTTGAAAAGTGAGGAAGACTAAAGGTTGATTGGACTTGTCAGTTATTCGAATTTGGCGCTGAGGCCTTTAAATGATGTCCGCCTGGCCGGTTAGCTCTCCAACAGAGAGGTTCAAAATACAATTTTTACAAGGTGTGTCACCATTTGAATTTTTTATAAGGAAACAAGTAAGAAAGTATAGCAGGTTTACCCCGACCATTTCATACTCAACACCACAGTATACCCAGACATTCTAAAGAGGGAGTTTAAATGGGACGTATAGTCAGTTTTGGACCTACCAGTACAGAATACGACATAGGAGCTGTTTTGAAACTTATCGTCGTCAAGTTTTTTATAAATACTAACATTTATAAGGAAGTTGTAACGCAGTTTACTTTCCCAGCTGAGGTATGACTCAGTCTGTCCAGGGTCAATTCGAAGGTATGCTTCCGTGTATGTACGCTTACAATAATTTAACAAAGCTTTAATTTACGAAATCTTAATCAACGCTAAATACTTAGAACTACGACGGTCCTCTGGTGATTGGACACAGCTGCCGGCGGGAATGAATACGGAAACGACTGGTCGCGTGACGTTTAAGGGCAGCACAGGAACTTATCTGGTAAAGAGATTGGTAGGCAAACGGGTTTAGTTATTAGGTGGGGGGCAAGCTACGGGGGCTGATAAGTCGGCTGCCAGCGAAATTCGAAGGCGCTGGCGGTCGGCTCAGTACGACTAACTACGGTTACGAATACCAGCGAATTGCGGGAGCGCTGGCGTTCGGCAAGAATACGTTAAATACTTCGGACACCAAGGGAATTCGGGAGCCTTGGCGTTCGGCTAACTACTTCGCACACTGCGAGAATTAGGGGGCCGTGGCGTTCGATTAACTACGGTTTATAAATAAATGCTTCGGACACTAGAAGAATTCGGCAGCTCTAGTCTTCGGCTAGATACGGCAAACTACTTATTAATACTAACTACCAAGAGTAAATACTGGGGTTAAGGGCAATATCTACTCTCCTTGATCTGAACAAACTTTGACTACTTATTTAAAAATAAAATAAACTCAATATGAATTTTTAGGTATTAGTAACACCCAATTTTCACGATGATTTTTTCCCCTATTATAAAATCATGTCTTTATTTGTTTGATAGTGAGCGGGGTAGAGAAGTAAGCAGGGTAGAAAAAAAGACATGAATCGTATTTCTGTGTTTCTTTTTTGACATTCCTCTTTGCACTTATTTGTGTTTTTTAATTCCTGTTTTATTCTTATTTCAAAATGACATGTGCTTATTAAAATATAGAAAAATAAAATTAATTAAAAAAAAATTCAAAATATATCAAAATTATGTGGAATAACGAAATTTTAAATATTTTTACGAATTAGAAACTAAGGAAATCAGAAAAAATCAACTCTGACTGCAAAAAAACGAAACATGGTGAAAATTTAACAAGTTTTTGGAAGTTTCTTTAAAAAAGAAATACAAAAAAGACATGTCTTTTAAATCATCGTGAAAATTGGGTGTAAGAAATAAGAAAACAGTAGGGGAATTCATGATTGTAAGCAAAATAGTAAGGGCGTTCACAGTGCCCTTACACTGTGGGTCAATAATATTAAAGTTATATATATATATATATAGTTAGGTTTGTAACGTCACGTTACAAAGTTATGCGTTAGAAGCTATTTTCAGGAGTGGTATTTGTATGGGACCTATGGTCAAATATGGACTGACCCCAATAACATTTGTTAAGATAATTTAGATTGCAAAAAAATAATTTTGGATGAAATGTAATCTTAATTCCAATATTTATGTTTCAGAATATATTTAAATGGGGCATACTCACTGAAAGAAAAAGCGTGATAACGCTGATGTATTTTGACATTAGTATTATGACAAGTGCCTTCGTTTTTGACTCCATGACACTTTACATCATTGTGACGTCAGCCTTAACATGACTTGCACAAATTGTCATCAGGGTCACAAATTAAAATAACGGCATCAATGGGTTGACACATTGGCATCACATAAATGACGAATCGGTGTCAGTTTAATAAAACTTGGCATCAGTGCGATCGAAGTAGAGACTCACTAGGCTCAATTTAATGACAGTTTGTCATTGCTATTGACTTAAGTCAAAGTTAGATAATATTGTTATTTACTTACCCGTCACAGATGTTTTTTTCAATTTTGTTGTATTCCGCCAATTCTTCACAGAAGAACTCTCAATTATAAGACACTGGCAGCATGCCCGATATGGTTTTCTTAATCATTCTACTTTGAAAATTTTATGAATTTAACTAAATAATTTTAAAAATTAGAATATGGGAATCGTTGGTTCTCATTTTACTTTGTAAACATGAAAATAAGTTAATAACACACAAAATGTGGCATCGAATTGATGTCACTTTACTCATGGCGTAGATGACGCATAAAATATGATGAAATTTTATGATATGAAATATGATAAAATTTTATGATGACGTTCGTCATTGGATTTATGTCCCTTTTCGCCTTATTGATACGATTTATAATAACATTGATGTCACAATTGTTAGGGCATCATTAATATGAAGATGCATTTTTCTATGAGTGTATGAATTTATAGACGGATTCCCACCAGTTTCAGTAGACTTGGTTCAAGATACAGTAAAAGCCCATGTTCTAACTTTGATTAAACTATTGAACGTTTGTATCTGTAATTTGCGTAAAAAGTTAACATGGACAGCCAAGTCAAAATTACGTATTAAAGGTAATGCGTTTAGCAAGTTGTTTATAAAATGAATGCTGGGAAGGTTAATTATGCCACTATCTCTAGTTTTTTAAGAATTATTTTTCAAACATTTTATACAAACACCAAAAAGAGTTTGGTCATTAACAATTATGTTTTAAATCTGAAGGTATTGTTGGAGGTATTTCTAAGCTGGCCTTTATATGGTAGTTCTATGGTTAATTATAGAAATTTTTCAACAGATTTAAGTAGCATACGACTATTTTGGGTGTCAAAAAATAATTTAGCGCAGAGTTTGTCCTAAATAATCGGTATTTACTTAATATTTAGGTATTCAAATAACTTCCTGTATTCGAGAAATCAGACATACCACTAAATTACCACTAGTTACTTCCCTCGTTATATATTTGTCGTTCATTGTGTTTTTCTCGTTTTTGATTTGAACCATTTTTATAAAAAAATAAATGAAACGTACCACCAACTTCAGTAATAAATGTCCAGTACGACCATTATTTCATTTGGAAAGATTAAAAATATGTGAAATGGTAATCAAACTCAATGCGTTGCATAAATAAAACTGGTTTAATCACTCAAAAGCCGCCACTGCCACAAGAGTACCTGAAATACTTTTTTATACTTTGCACTACTTCTGTTTCACTGTGTGCTATTGTAGTCAGAGTGTTAGTTGATATAGAAAATTGCGACAAAGGTAACAATATTTGAAAATTTTCATTTTCGAATAAAAGTTTATAGAGGAACGAGTCTATTAGACATGTATTTAACAATAGTTTAGCAGATACAACTATTTGCTTTTTACAGCGAACAAACACAATTTAATGTTTCAAATGTATGCTGTATGTGTGATGTATACGTACATAAATATGTGTCCATGTGCCTCAGAATTTCTTGTTGTGGATTAGAGTGTTTTAAATGTATATTTTCCTGGCCGACTGCTATAAATTGTCTAAATTACCTTCCCAGCGATGTATGAGTGAGTATTCGTATGCTGATGCTGGCTTTAAAAAAAATTTTTTTCTTTAATAATAATACTTATTCAGAAGCAGATATGTAAATGAATAATGTCTTAAATTCGTCTTATAAAATTTTGCTTTATTTATTTAGTTTATTTCAATTTGAACAATGACCTTTTCCTAGTTCCGGCTTGAATTAATCAAATCGCAAGATAGTCCTTAGTATAACCAATTATAGGGATGCCTTCACTGAATTTTGAAGACACTTGTTTTTTTAAAACTATTACCAATATGGCCAATTTTCTCTGGGAAATTCGCGTTTAAATTACAAGTTCTAATTTTTCGGATTTTTCCCATTCCCGCGATGTATATAGTTTTTTTCTTTTAATCCCAGTTTCTGGAAAATGCTTAATTTTATTTAATTATTCTAAAAACATCACTGAACCATCTCGTAAAATTAAACTTGACTCCTGCGTTGAATTTAATTTGGCCAGTGCATCTTAGAATTACGAAAGTATCGTATTATATTGTATATTGTATAAAAAAAACCAAATTGGTAAAAAAATAAAAAAATAACATATATAAAAAAATATATACATATCGCACTTAATCAACAAGAGGGTGCTAGCTCAAAATTTAAACATTCTCAGTAGAAAGAAAACTATTTTTAATTTAACATTGAAGGCATATGAAAAACAATTTTAAAACCAACCGTTTCATTACCAAAAAGTAAGCAAAAACGCCCGATATTTTTTCAGCGGGTAGAAACGAATATAACGTTTCGAATAATTGGAAAAAGTGAATATATAAAACTTTTGAGTTAATACCCTCTTGTTGATTAAGTGCGATATATTGCATCGCTTTTAATTTAATGATATAACCTTGATATACATTTTGGTATGATAAAACTTTTGATGATTTTGTGTTATTCGTCGTTTTTTCCGACTCTTTCATATGAGCATCAATACATTATATTATATTTACTGAAAATTACAAATACAATTGCAAATTATATTCCAACTCAATAAACCCAGAGGTAAAAAGAACGAGTAAAGAGGCCTAAGAGAAGGCTTAATATAGCAGACACAAGCATTCCTCTCCACATTCCATATTTATTTATTTTTCACACAGGCTGTTATTGGCAGAAAGCCCTTCCACACTCCCTTCTTTTTATAGGCATTCTATGACAGGCGATTTGCAACGTTTACGTTAACGTTAGAACAACGAGACCAAAAAATAAATATAGATATTTAACAACTTCTTTCCCTTCCCAATGAAGGGTGTAACAAGGCAAGTTTTCAATGCGTTTTGCATGAAAAATATAGATTTGCATATTTTTCCAGCTTTTCCAAAAAATATATGCCGTTTTTTACAAAAGAATTGCTTTTGAGTCAATCTGTTGCAATTATAAAATAAAAATATATCGGTCGATTTCTTTCATATGCATTTTCTTATACCGGAATTTTTAACATGAAAAGAAATAATATCGAGCTAAGTTTTTCTTAAAAAGACGTTAACTGAACAATTTTGGATGTTTTATTTTTGATCGTGATTTATTTTAAAACGCAAAGAGAAACTTAAAGCGACTTGTATGCTCGTATGGAGAGAGATAACCCAAGAATCTTAAGGTCCGCTTTCACAACTTACCGATAACTAAAGGTAGGATGTTATCGGCCGTTTAAAATGGAATGTTAATTGTGAAAATGCGGTTGAGAGTGTATCAATCAGTTCTGTTTTGTGTGCTTTACATAAAAGTTTATCCGTCACAGAAGACGCAAAAGAAAAAGTTCAACATATTAAGAATTAAACATTTACTGTAAAACTTAACATATATGCAAACTATAATATATAATATATATGCATGATCTACATTTAAGAAAACAAAATCCAAGAACATCTGATTCCGTACGGTATGTGTAACATGAATTCTCATAGTTGCTTAAGCCAGCTCATGCACGTTATGTTTGGGCCTTTGGCCTTCAAATGTTGACCAAGTTGAAAAAGAACATACATATCGTTACTTTAATTAAGCAATGGTTGTATTGCCTTTAAAACTTACGAAATATATTATTAGTTTTGGCTTTTTCGCGTGCATATTTTTGTTCATATTTTTAAGTTGTTATACGCTCCACCACCACTAGCGGGAAATAAGGGTATACTCAGTTTGTCATTCCGTGTGAAACTATTTTATTATTCATCTTAGACCCCATTAAGAACACATATTCTGGATCCTTGAGTATTTCTAAGTCGATTTAGTCATGTTTGTCTGTCTATCTGTCATTTGAAAACACGCTCATTTTCGGAAAACTCAAAAGAAAAGAACAAACTTGGTGTCAAATTGCTTCTACTTAGTTATCTTAAGCAGTTTGGGATTTAAGTCAAGCAAAATCGGTTCAGTAGGATCAGGGCTACGAAACAAAATTCAAAATAAATTTCGATCTACCAATTTAGTTTAAATATTGATGTTTGGCTATTGACAGCCAGACGTCGTCAATGGTGGTGAGTCTTAAACGGCTAAAATTTATGACAAGATTGTGTGGTTCAGTGATGTTATAGACTTTTTTTGAAAAGTCCCTACGCAGCCCGAAAAAATCTCTATTTTTCCCTACGAGCTCATAAAATTGTACCTACAAAAATGATAATATATCAAAGCAAATAAAACCGTTGGTGATATTCTAACAATCGTACAGGTGTTTTAAATGATTTTCAGTGGAATTGTAGGTACATTCGTATTGTAAAAAATGCCAAATTGAAGATATAATTTTATGAACAAAGATATGTTCAGACATAACAAATATTTGACGAAAAAATCCAAAAAAGAGTTACCAGTATATTAATCAAATTTTAGTTTTAGATTAAGCAAATTCTATTGATTTACTAAACTTTATTTTTAATATCATTATCTGATTTATCATGTGGCAATGATAAATCAAAGATAGCTCATTTCGACTAAAGGGGGGAAATTTAATATTTAGTTCAATACAGTTCAATAAAATAACCAAAATTCTAATTAGTAAAAAATAAAATGTTATTAGAAATTTAATTTCGTAAAGGTCGGTCCATAATTTACCATACGCCCCATATAAATCCAGCTCTCGAAAGACAGTTTGGTATGCCTTTAACCGTAAGAAATAATGCTAGTGTTATAAAATTTAGTACGGCACAGTTTTAAAGGACTAGCATTCACACTGACACTGTTAAATTTCTTGCAAATCGGTCCAGAATTTACCATATGTCCCATATAAAACCAGATTTCAGAAAACAGTTAAGTGCGCATAAAACCCCGACAAAGGATGTTTTTGTAGCAGAATTCGGTCTTTTCTAGTTTCATTAGGATTCAAATCACAGTTGAAGATGTCTTGAAAATCAGTCCATAATTTACCATATTCCCCATATAATGCCCCCTTTGGGAAATTAAATAAATACTCCGAAAAACTTAGCAGATATAGATGTTTTGATAAAATTTGTTGCAATTTAGCTTCATATGGCCAGAAATAATACCATGCGTTTTTAATAATCGATCCATAATTTACCTTTGGTCTCACATTGTCGCTAAATGACCTAACTGATTTTTTTTTTATGTTGAGTTAATTACAAAAAATAAAAATATTTGTCTCTTTCTTTATTTAACACATAACAAAAGATGTTATAGTACATAACAAATAATGCATTTCATTCGTATTTTGGCTAGGAAATGACTACATTTAAGACAAAAAACATTAAAAGTGCTCTGCTGTAAAATTTATTAAATGTTAGTTAGGTCGGTTAGTTAAAACATCGACGATAAAAGCAGCCTTCTGAAAACCGCTTTAAAACTATAAAACGCTATAACAAATTTCACTGCTATATCGAAATTTCTTCTAATTTAGGTTTTTTAATACCACAAAACATTCTCTCTCCAGAATTTTGTGATGATTGGTTTCCTCTTGAAAATAATTTTAGTTTGGCTTAAACTCTCAGTAATCATCATATTTTACTCAAATTTGTTAAAACTAAGTTTTATATGAATAGAAATAAAAGCATAAAGCTTTCTGATTGTCAGTCAATCATTTTCTATATGTAGGACTAGGCCGCGATGAATTTTAATGCTGACTTCCGTTATTATACAGATTAATTAATAATTTAGAGATCCCATATACGACCCACGCCTGAAATGTTCTAGCTGAATATAGCAGTCTAATTGGTTTTCCGGTATATTTTAAGCATTTCTGTGTATATTTTAACTTGCTCTGGCAATGAATATTTTCTATTTTTCTATATTTCCATCTATATTGAACATTTCCGAAGGTGGGATATCATAAGAAAATAATCTTTGGTAAGTAGTAAAAAAACCTTGAAAAAGGCCCGTCATTTGCATCCCTTTCAATATATACCGCTGGGAACTTAGAACTTAGGCCCACTGTAGTAAAACAGAACAGGATCTCGACGGAAATCGAATCCGAATCAACCAGCAATTTGGCCCCTATGAGTATGTGGCATGCTGATATGATTTAGTAAGTTTGAATTAATTTTAATATTTGTCATTACACAGAAAAAAAAATATCGCAATGTTTTCACCAATTAAGGCATTAATCAAAAATAAAATCAGTTTTAATAAAAATGTAATCAAGTGAACTTAACGTTTAATCAAGTGAATTAAACGGTTAATCAAGTGAATTAAACGTTTAATTGATATTATTAATTTGTTAACTGGTGCAAATGAAATACATTTTTTAATTAATATCACAAATTATTTAATTAAAATCAATTTTTATTATATTTTTTCTGTGTTTGTTTTTAATACAAAAATTAAATGCCAACAAAAAATTGTGATATAATCTGATATTTTTTAAGAATATTTGTGTAAAATTTCCTGAATTTGTAGATAAGAATTTATATCTTAACTGCTCATATTTGTTGATCTATGGGCGACTAGAAGACATGTCGTGCTATAAAAAGGTCTTTAAGGTGTTAGTTAGTGGCAAATTTAAAATAATATATTATTATAAAGAAAGAATGTAGTATAATTTGTAATAATTTTAGAAGTAATTCACATAATAAGGGACTAAATACTTTTCTGTAGTCAATATTAAATATTTTTAGTCGTTTAAAAAAGAGATATTGAACAAATAAAATAAATCTCTATAATAATCTATTTTTTGTCTTATAATCTTAAAATAGATCAATAAAAAAAATATTAAATGTCAGATTAAATTATTGTAATTCCCTGCACTCAAATCAAAAGACATCCTTTATTGTACAGCTCAGAAATAGAAGGACCTCCGTTGAGTTAAAAATGAACGACAAAGAACTTCGCTTAACTTCAACTTCAATTTATTTTAAGATTAAATTGTTATTTTAGTAAAAACTTTCAAGTTAAATTAAAATTTAAAATAGAATTTAACTTGTTTACTTGTATCCATATCTAGTAATATAGATTGGTAGATGTTTGCAACATGTAGGAAAATGGCATCAATGCTCGTGCACATGAACATCGTCCGTATGACTGACTGACTGCATTATGAAACCGTCTTGAAAGTCGAATGAACACAAGTCAGGTTCAAAGTCGTCTCATGACATGGTTGATATGAAGTTTGAATTCAGTTGGCTGTGTGGCAACAATAGACTTAAAACATCATTTCAGGGCAGCTTCAAATTGTTGCTTTTATTTACAAAACTTGCAACAAACTGTTTATTGTGTTTAACTTAAAATCATGATTAAGTTTAGTCTGTTTGTTGTCTTCTTATTAAAGCAATTGCGTTTTTAGTTTTTTTTTTTATTGCTTAATATCGTTCTGGGGGGTGGGGGGATGTGATAATGTTCTTGTGCTAGGAAGACACAACATTCAAACATGCAATTTAAATAAATCATCATCATTGCAACTAAAAATTCATCTCATTTCTCATTTCAGGCTGTCGATGCGTTTAATTTTTTAACCAAAACAAAAACAAATAAAAAGAGAAATTTTCTTCAAAGATAACGTTGCAGCGTTGAAGTGAAACACAGAAACTATTTGTCTTAGGTGAAGACAAGGTATACAAAAAATATTCCATATCATGCATCTATCCAACTATTCAACCACATTCATCCATCTTGTTTTAATCTATTCCCACTGCACAGAGCACTACCGATTATGAATGCATAATAGCACGCGCTGCTTATGATCTAATACTTTGCGGAAAAAACAACCATTTTGACGTAAACAAAATCATATATCTAGGGGAAGGCGACTGCATAATACTCTACACGAAAAATAATATAAAATTGCTGGTTGCTAGAATGTGTATGTTATCCCTTACAAAATAAACATATCAAAGAACAATCAATTCAAGGCAAACATTTTAGAAATGTCTTAATTGGCGAGGGCCCCAAATAAGACGTTTTTTATTGCAGATGAACAATTTTACAGAATTTTATATATATTGTGCCAATGCAAACATCACGGAACTATAGAATATGTGATTCGATTGACTGGAGAGATCAGAAAATCCATTGAATTAAAAAAATATTGTTCGGTAGTTTTTTACATGTTGTTCACGCTTTAGACAAGACATAAATTTCTGGTTTTTTTAAATCAAATTGCTTCTTGAACCAACTTTCTATTTTATATACACCTCTGAATTGCCCGATTTGGGACAAACTGACCAGTTGCACATTTGCGGATGATACAGCTATTCTAAGTTCACATGTGAACCCGCAAGTAGCTCCTCGTCAACTTAATAACTAAAGTATCCACTCCATTAACAGCGATTAATCGAGGAATTTTCTCACCATAGCTTGAAAGAATAATTGGAATAGTCAATTTCGAATAACGAAAACTCGATTATCGATATATTAATTAATCGATGAAAGTTAACTTCGTAGAAATTTCTACTTTTTTAATATAAAAATATTTACTTTCAGGGTAACCAGCCGCCTGGGTTCGAATCACACGCCAGCCAGCCTGGCTTCGAATCCCAGGTCAGTCAAGAATGAAAATGATCAATAACAATTTTAATTAATCTTCCATGTTGTAAAAATTCCTTTCTTCATAAAAATAATTTAATGAAAATTAAATTTAATGAACTTAAGCCTAATTAAATAGTAAAAATTTGGATTAAAAACCATGAATAGTTCAACAAAATAACCACAATACTAATTATTGTTAAAGCTAAGGTACAAGCTCTATGTGTTCATTTGTCCTTCAAGTTGTGCTGAAAAATGTCAACAAGAAAAAAAAAGACAAAAAAAACATGATAAACAAAAAAATGTACTTTGGACTTCAAGAAGAATTCTTGACAAAAGTACGGAAAAAACAGAAGTAAAGGAAAAACATGTGAGATCAATTAAAAAATGGATAATCATTCAATAAGCAAATTTCGATCTACCAAAGGTTAAAATACAATTTGGTTTAAGGATTGATGTTTGACTACTGACGTCAGCAGTCATCGATGGCTGCGAGTGTAAGACGGCAAATCCCTTTGAGAAGACCTAGTGGTTGAGGTCGAAACATGTCAGGGTAACCAGCCGCCTGGGTTCGAATCACACGCCAGCCAGCCTGGCTTCGAATCCCAGGTCAGTCAAGAATGAAAATTATCAATAACAATTTTAATTAATCTTCCATGTTGTAAAAATTCCTTTCTTCATAAAAATAATTTAATGAAAATTAAATTTAATGAACTTAAGCCTAATTAAATAGTAAAAATTTGGATTAAAAACCATGAATAGTTCAACAAAATAACCACAATACTAATTAATATTTACTTTTTTTAGATTTCTAACTGAACACATAATTTATTTTCATTACACATACTTTTGAACATATTTTAGTGTCCAGTTGGCCACGTCTTTAATACATCTTTAAGACATTAAGAAAGATGCACGAAAGTGTTAATTCCTGCACCAGGGATCGAAAATAACATTTATTTTGAAATTTTAAAACAAAAAAAGCATATAAAATTAAACGCTGGTAAACTGATTCAAGTATATTAATCTTTATGAACTTTTCTATGATAAAAAGTCATGATTTTTAAAGTTTTGATTTGAGCAAAAATAAAAGTTATTTTTTAAAGAAATGTACGTGTTGTAATTTTCGAGTTGTCTATAAATATTTATTTAAATGAGTGATCATCATTGGGATTTCTTATGCGCATTAAAAAAAATATTTAAAGTCTACTAAATAATTATAACACGTACATTTCTTTAAAAAATAACTTTAATTTTTGCTCGAAGAAATAAAAATCAAAAAATAATTGTTATTTTTGTTCAAAAAAATAAAAATCAAAAAATAACTGTTATTTTTGTTCAAAAAAATAAAAATAAAAAATAGCTGTTTTTTTGTTCAAAAAATAAAAAATAACTGTTATGAAAAAAGGTATAACAGTTACGGTCCCTGCCCTGCACGTCATGTGAGGGACAGCCAGAACAAATCGCCAACGACAATTTCGAACAAGTGTCGCGAGAATCGTGCACGATGCAAAGAAAGACATTGTCGCTCTTCATGTCGTGTATTGTTGTTGAAAGAGGACTCCTTACAAGACACTGTCGGCCATGTTTTCGTAGATAAGCTTGTATAAAAGGCAACTTGGAAGACAATGTCGGTCATGTCGTCATTTACAAACTTCTTTAGAAGGCAGTGCACTAGACAATGTCGAGTATTTTGTCGACCACGACATATACCTCAAAATTGTCTTCCAGAAATACTAAGTGATAGAGGACATGTCGCGCATAAATAGTTGACGACAATATCGTCGACGGCAGTTTTGCCAACTTGGTTCCTTTTTAGACATGGGTGTATCTGTGCCAAATAATCTATTTGAACCAAAGGATTCAAACTAATTATGAAGCATTTTGTGTGCATAATTCGGCAAATCCGATTTGAATTATTCAAATAAATTCGATTCGATTAATCGAGAAATATTAAAAATTAAAAATACATTAACTACTTACTCGAACAAAACTAAAAGTCAAATAATTGGATACTCAATCACTCGATTGTTCCTGGCGGAGTGGACTAATGCACGCCGGAATCTTTCATCGTTGCGAGGTACGCATCACATCGGCATACGGAAAATGGGTTGTATATACTAGAGGTATGCACAAATGTATTTGCTAGCCAAATGATTGTTGTGTGTATTTGATATTCATATCAAATGTGTAAAAAAATGAGAGCTAGTCATTCACGCTCAATCATTTTAAATGAGAGATCAACACAACACCGTTCATGAAAAAGTGACCCACATACACTAACACTAATTGTGTGTGTGTCCCTATTATTGTTTATTGTTTGATGAACTCAAATTCATACACCTTACAATAAAAAAACCTGAGTTAAGTTAAAAATCACACTAATCATTCGTGTGTTTGTTGTCTTTCTTGTTTTGCTAAAATTGGTTTTTCCCCTATTTGATAATTTTCCCTATCGTTCTTTGTTTTTGTACGCGCGTTTATTAAATTGGTTAGTTTCGGTTGCCCAGCAGTCTTGCTTTTTCTCAAGTTGGGATTTACCTTCAGTTGATATTGAAATCAGAAGAAATAAATCGGTGGAAAAAGTGTAAAACTTAAAATTTTAACAAAAAAAAGTAAGAAAATAAAATGGTTGTAAAAAATATATTTTTTATATGCAAAAACAATAACAGTAATAAAATTATAAATAAAAAAATTATTATTATGCAAACCGTCAAAAATGTTACTAAAATTATCGATAAAAAATTAAATAATGTCAAAAAAATGTAAAATTGTTCAACTGAGAACTTAAAAAAAAATTATCAAAGCTAAGAAAACAAGCTCGTTATAAAAAAAAAATAATCTATTAACATTTAAAAATAAGTTATAAGTTCTCTTGATTAAAAAAAAAATTAAAACAAAAAAATTAACAAAAATTTAATTTGCTTAAAAATATATTTAAAACTACTTTTTGCTTCTAAAAAGTTGGTATCACTTTTAATGCAATATCTTTTTACTAATATTTTGTGTTCGATACGATAAAAAAATTTCGAAAACACAAAACACATGTTGTGTTGATAAAACACAATATGTTCATCGCCACACAAGTGTATTTACTCGTGTAAAAGAGCATATTTGTTATTTATACCTGTTTCTAAGGTTATTTGGGGCTCTGAATCCGAATCTGCACTCCGTTTTTTTAAATTGGTTCTAGTTTTCGAGATATTAAATAAACACATTTTTTAAAATTTTTTACAATTAATCTCCATTTTATTCATTAAAAAGTGTTAAATTAGAAATGAAGAGCTGAGTCGCTTGTACTGTTTGGGATCTGTTTCACGCATTAAAGTCCAACAGTAGTCGCTCATCATGCCCTCGTCCCAAAATCCTTGGTATCGTTTTTCGATTTTCGCCAAATCTTGGTTTAATCGCTCTCCTTGCTCGTCGCTTGTATCACCCAGGTTTTCAGGAAAAAAATTCGAGATGGGAATGCAGAAAATGTATTTTGAGAGACATTCGAGCTCCAATCCTGCAATAATTTTGCAACAAAGTGTCGATTATCTGCTCGAAATCCGGGGATTTGCGGTTACCGAGAAAGTTGTGAACAACATCTTGAAATGATACCCATGCTGCTGCTTCATTGGGGGTTAAACATTTTGTAAAGTTTCTGTCGGCTATTAATTTTCGAATATCAGGTCAAATATTCAAATATTCCCTCTTTGATTATGGCGTACGACAATTTGGGAAATAACTTGGTCAATTACTCAAAAGCCGGTCCTTTACGGTCTAGCGCCATGACAAAGTTTTTGATAAGACCAAGCTTTATGTGGAGAGGTGGCAAGAAAATGTTCTGTGGGTTCACAAGTGGTAAAGAAGAGACGTTTTGTTTTCCTGGTTCATAATTAGTACGTCTTGGCCAATCTTTTCTTACATAATGTTGGTCAGTTGCACGGCTATCCCACAGACACAAAAAACAGCAAAATTTGGTAAAACCAGATTGCATCCCCACCAAGAGACCAATAACCTGTTGGAATATTATATAAATCATTTATTATTTAAAATATAATTGAAATTTATTTTCAAACCTTCAAATCGCCACATATTTTCCATTGATGCTCTTTATATTTTATCTTGGTCAAAATTTTACACATTGCATCGTAGCATTCCTTCGTTTGTACTGCATGAGCAATCGGAATTGATGGTTTTATATTTCCATTGTGTATCAGAGCAGCTTTCAGGCTGTATTTTGAACCATATATGAACAGACGCCATTCATTAACATCGTATGGTGTATTCATCGCATCAAACAAACCGTTGATGTCATGGCAGAAGCATATATTCTCCTCTTTTATAAAAAGCGGTAAAAGCGCCTCATTTCTGGTTCTATATGCAGTGACTTTTGTTTGAGTGTCAAGATATTTCCACTCCTGCATCCGTGATGCGAGCAATTCTGATTTAAATAAATTCAAATCACGAACCAAATCATTGAGTTCACTTTGCGAAACTAAATGGTTTTCCTCCATGTTAAAATCGCTTCCACTGTTCGTCGGTGATGAACTACAACTTTCCATGGCATTTGCACTCTTACCTGTACAAATTGGCAAAGGATCATTGCTCGCACGGGGAACTGGCTTAGACACTGATGAAACTTCAGGATATTTATATTTTGCTAGTTTTTTTTTTTTGCATTTATACCGACGACATTCATCAAGCAAAAGTAACAATCATCTACATGATTTTTCGGCTCTCTCCATAACATTGGCAATGAAAATGAAAAACATACCTTCTTACCGCGTGACCACTTGTATAATATTGTGCTACACGCGTTACAAAATAATTTCGGTACCCACGGCTTGTAAGTGTTTGAGAGAAACCATAATAATAAAAATATGCATTTCTGATCACATTAGTAATAGCGACGCCAAGCTGACTGTCATTATGATAGCGCAGTGCTGCCAACATGCGCGAACTCATAAACTAGAACCAATTTTGAAAAACGAAACCCGGATTTGAATTCAGCACCTCAACTAACGTCAAGATTTGTTCTCATCTGCTCTGATCCAAAAGTTGACCTGAATTTGTAAACTTGTGTAATTGAACGCTTTGCACACATACGTTATTTCTTACACACAATAAATTGTGTATGCTTCTAAAATCACACACAACACACTACTGGCTTGTCTGGTATGTGAATTCATGTGTCGTTTAATCGCACAAATGCAGATCTCTAGTATAAACTATCCGTATACCTTCCCTTAAGATTTATACTATTGGTTCTAGGTTTATACTGGCAGTTTGCGGGGGTTTCTTCATAGGGGAACTCGATACTTTTGAAAAAAATTACGTAGAAATAACAAACCGCAACGGAAAACTTCTACCTGTGCTGAAAGATATAAGACCACGCTTTTGACGGATACGTTTCCAGAAGTGATTATAAAACAATTGGTAGAACAAAAGCTAACTTCTTCTTTGCGTTTCAAACATCAGCATAAACGTATAAACCCTTCCCGCCTATAGTAGTGCTGGATATAAAATACAATAGATTATAAGAGAAGTAGAATAAGGTTATATGAAACTAAGAACTTTAGATGGTAAGTCGTGCAGTCCATGTTAAAACAAGTAAAAAAGTATAGTCGGTTAAGCCAGACCATATGATACCCTACACCTTAGGAACAAGCTTTTGCAATTTGGGACCAAGTTTTGAAAAATGCATAGCTACTGTGGCTCTATGAAAAGGGATTTATCTATGTTTTTTTTTCATTTCATTAGAATCTGTTAGATAATGTCCATATAAATATTGAACTATCTATGTTTTAAACTTCATTAAAATTGGATTGATAGTAGGTAAAAAACCCCTATTCCGGAAAGCAGCTTTATGGGGGCTATATGAAATTATGGACCGACTTGCAATTTTGGTCTTTTTGCCAATGGCGACCTGTACTTTGCGCACAAGGTTACATGGAAAACCAGCCAGCCAGCCGAATGGACTTCCATAGGTCTATGACCAATATTTTAAGGAGTTTCACAAATCCGCACAAATGCATAATAACCCTGAAAATAATTCGACTTGTCTAAACACGCACGTAAAATATAGCCCATAAGGGACTAAGACTAGTCCAAAGGTCACCCAAATGTATTGAAAAACATGGTCTCTTTAACATTACGATGTCCTAGGGCTGGACCACATAACCCAGCTTGTCGTCAGACATGTCGTTTAACTACAAACTTATTTTTAACAATGACATGGTCCATGATTGCATCACATCGGCACAAGTCCGTTTTATCTAAAATGGATCAAGTAGTCCAATATTATATGCAGGGACCCTCTCCACTATTGTGGTGTGGGTATAAATATTGAAAGCGCAGATCGGTGTTCTTTGTTGATATAATTCGTTATAGCCGAGTTTAACTGCCAATACAATTAATTGCCTGTGTATATGTAAAGTACATACAGCTTATATGACCTGCATAATATCAAGTAGTTTTTTAGTGCAAGATGTAGATCTACTTCATGGTTACTTTTCTGTTTTTGTTTTTTTTTTTTTTTTTTGGTAAAATAAATAATTATTGTAATCTCCCCAATTCATCATTATTATATGTGGCAGCAGTGCACGTGAATTCCGGTTTAATGAAAGGTTGTCTTGTGTCAGAGATAAATAAACATAAAATAAAACAAAAGAAAAGAAATGTATTTAGACTTGAATACAAAGATGTACAAAACTGCAAGCAACAAAATATCTTTTTAAGTATTTACTTTCAAATAAAACTTTTCATGCGCCAGTTGAATTTTGGTACAAATGGTGTCCTCGTAATTGCAAATACTTGTACTTAAATTTTTTTTTTATTTTTTTTTTAACACCAAAATCGTGCGAAAACTTAAGTAAACTGTAGTGGTTTGTTTGCAGAAAACGATCATTATTTTCACATAATTGATAATGCCATGTGAAAGTTACCATTCTAAAGAACATGTTCTTTTTTATAAATGGAAATATAAAATGTAGTTAAAAATATACATTTATCTCAATTGTTTGTTAATTTGACGTTTCAATTATTTTAATAGACAATACAATATTTTAAAGCTGCAATGCATTGAAATATTAAGACACAAATTTATTTGCACAAATTTGGGTTTTATACTTATAATAATTTCTACTGTTTTTCATTTAAACCCAGAAACGATTAAATAAAATAAAATAATATACAACCACCTGAGATAGAATTCATAAAACCTTAAATGCTTTACCCTGTAGATGGGTTTAAACAAAATTACGAATCTTAGGTATAGGTCCATGTCGGGTTTTTAAACAAAAATAAACTAAAGCGTATATTTCTACTTTTTATAATAATCTGCAAGCGAAAAGAGTTTAGCTTCACATCTTTTTTGTTTACTAAAGGCGTTTCAGATTAGAATACTTTGTATTGAGACTTGCCAAAAACTCAAGTAATACGTGAAAGTGTGGTAGTGTAAATGCAATGTGTTATGAACAGTATTAAAGTCTTAAATAAGGAAAAAAGTGTTTGAAAAGAAAGCTGACTTAAGAATAAATCAATAAATATATAGACGGATCAAAATGGTGCTACGCCAACACTTGAAACTTTTCCTTTTTTTTTATCTTCTTTTGTTCTCAGCACTCATCATCGATGTGTCTCAAGCTTTTGATAAAGTCTGGCATGAAGGTTTACTACTGAAATTGCAGCAAAACTTATCAGCAAACTAACACAAGCTGTTAGAAAGCTACTTAGTCGGTCATCAATTTATTATTAAAGAAGGCGATGGAGTCCCACAAGGCAGCATCCTGGGCCCTCTATTATACTTAATTTATACTTCGGACTTGCCTACAAACAGCTACACCCATACCTCAACATTTGCGGACGACACAGCTTTTCTAAGCGTACACGCAAACTGTCAAGAAGCATCTCGTTACTTACAGGATCATATATTTGAACTGGAAACGTGGTTAAAAAAATGGAGGATAAAGATCAATGAGCAAAAATGCGCACATATAACATTCACATTGCGTCGGGAAACATGCCCCCCTATTAAAATAAATAATCAAGTAATACCCAAACACTCGCATGTAAAATACCTCGGTATACATCTAGATCGGCGTTTAACGTGGAAATGGCATATAGAAGCTAAATTAACTCAAATGAAACTAAAAGCAATTCAAATTAATTGGCTTATTGGAAGAAATTCTGTTCTTAGTCTCGACTGCAAACTTCTTCTTTACAACTCTATATTTAAGCCAATTTGCTGCTACGGTATTCAGTTATGGGGCACTGCATCGGCTTCTAACATCGAAAAAATTCAAAGGCGCCAAAATGAACTTCTTCGAAAAATCACAGCTGCTCCCTGGTACGTCAAAAACTCAAATATCCACAAGGATCTCAATGTGCCATTAGTAAAAACTATGATAACGAAATATGCAGTAAAATATTTTAAAAGTCTGGAACTGCACCCAAATTCATTAACTCAAAATATTTTAAATTATGGCGGCCACACTCACTTAAGAAGAAGGGACACTCCAGCCCTCACCCAATCAGATGAGCGATAACAACTTCATATGTGAACAGAAACCGTGATGACTAAATCTTTTTGGTCTAGCACTGGCAGGACATAAAGTCAATATTAGGATAAGATTTGATTAATTATTGTTAGTTCATATTTAATAAATGAAGATTCAATAAACAAATACTGAAAAAAAAAATCTTCTTATGTTTTATAGATAATTAAAAATTTTGAGGAAGCTATTAAGTATTAAGATATCCCATTAGCTGATGCTTTTAGTTCACATGTTGAAACGTTGAAATCAATGAGAAAAGAATAAAAAAATTTACCAAAATTATCCAAACCTAACAGCAGGATTATCTATTAAGTAGTTGTTGAGTTTGAAGATGCCAAACAAGATTTTTACAATTGATAAAAGCCCGATTCCCGAGATTGGTCGGTGTTGTATTTTTTCCGAGAATCGCGATATACAAAAATCGGGAAAACCCTATTGGCTTTATTCGTTGAGTTAGTTTATAAAGGCTTTTGATAACACTATGCAGCAAGCAAAAATTCCCTGAACTACCACTATATTTTTTGATCCGCTATAGTCACACAATTGCAAAAATCATAATTTTGAGATTTTTGAGGAGGCTACTCTGTACATCTTGTCGTTACTTAGAACGATGTACTTGATTTTCTTTCTTATGCAATACGTCAAAAACATTTAAATTACGCCAGTTTAAAGATTCTCTACTATCACTTTTTAATGTATCCATCAGTTTTTGAGTTATTGAGGCACAAGTCGAAAAGAAATATGCAGCTTCATAAAAAAATAATAAAAATTAAAAAATATTGTGTAATAAATAGGGTAAAACCGTTAAAAAATGACAAAATACTTAGCTCCACACAAATTTACTATAAAAAAATGTCAAAACAGGAATTTACCCATGGATTTTCATTAAATAACATATGGCAGTCTGGTTTCGATTTTAAATGACCAGCTGGGTTTAAGAAAGCTGTCTGCAAGATGGGTGCCGGGTTTGCTCTCCATTGACCAGTTGTTTGGAGTTGTTTCACCGCAATTCGAATGAGTTTTTGCGGCGTCAATGGCAAAATTACATGAATTGGGCTACGAATTAGTACCTCATCCAGCATATTCTCCGGATTTAGCCCCCAGTGACTATTTCCTATATCCGAACCTACAGAAAAGGCTCGGTGGAAAGATATTTAGCTCCAATGATGAAATTATTGGTCAAACAAAAGCCTATTTTATGGACCTCGAAAAATCCTATTTTTTGGAAGGGATACACAAATTGAAGAAACGTTGAACTAAGTGTATTGACCTAATAGAATATTATGTTGAAAAAAAATTTTTTTTTTAACGAAATCTGTGTTTCATTCAAAAAGTCACGGACTTATTGATCCGCCCTAGTATTTCTAATACATGCTGATTTAAGATTAAGTACTAAAACTGGTAAGTATTTGTTGATATCAAGTTTTTATGAATTTTTTGAATTCTAAAATCGTTCCAAAGTTACGACAAGAAGTGGGGAGCAGCCTCCTCAAAAATCTCAAATATTAGAAAACCTTTTTTTTTTTTTAAAAACCTTACCATAGAATTTAAAAAAAAATATGATTTTCGCAATTAGGTGAATATAGCGGATCAAAACAATGTAGTGGTTATTAAGGAATACTGAAATCTGAGATTATAAAACTAAATAGTAAATGCACCAAAATTACAGATTGTGGTTTATTTCATTAAACATATTCGAAACAGCAGTCTACCGACACCAATTTTTCAAAATTTAATTTTATAATACAAGCTAAAGCGTTAACAATTCCGACACAATAAATGTACAGAATTTTTTTTTTGTCAAGTTCCAGAATTTCTCATAAGAGCCAGTCAGAGCTTTTGAAAAAGTTTAAAGTACTGCTTTGCTAAAAGTATGTTCAGACCTAACAAATATTTGACGGAAAAATAAAAATTTTTCAAAACTTTAGCTTTATTTTTAACAATTTTTATTAATTTACTAAACTTTATCTATAGGAAGATGATTGTTTCATGTCATTTAGGAATTGCTAAATGATGTTTGATCAAGCAAATGTTTTGCAAAAGCAAACACTTTTTTAATAAAACTATTGGTTACGTACGTGTAGGACGTCAAATATTTAGTAGGTGTGAACATAGCTTAAGACTAGAGGGGATCCATGGACAATCAGATATACGACCAATGAATGGCACAGTGTGCTGCAATGGTACCTACAAAAAAAAATGGAAATTGGTACATAGGTTATAATTAGCACAATGGCCACGAAGGTGGTAAAAATCGGTACGTAATTTCGCAAATCCCTCAAACAGGCATCTTCCAGGAATGGAGCCTTTGTGCATATAAATAATTTTATTATTTCATTTTAATTCACAATTTAAAATTTTTACAATTTTTAGTAATCAATATAATCATTTGGTCATAAGTGCAAAATCAACAAATTGTTGCTTGATTCAATGAATTTGGTGTTAGATTTTTATTTGTTTTTGTGTTTATTTAAATATGAATTGATATGTAGACACTTTGGTGAAATTGGCCATTAATCTTATAACATATTTTTGTTTTGGCGGGTCTATGATTCCCCACGAGTAACATATAACGTACACTCTCGAAAATTTGGCTATAAATACTGTAGAAGGTTATAATAAGGTCGGGCTAGACCGATTGTAATTTCTTACTTGCTTAATAATGAATTTTAGGAGAAAAATATCTTTGCTTGGAATATGGTACAGGTATCAATTAGGTAACTTGAGAGTAATTAAGATTTCAAACACATTTCCCTGATCAATTGTTGAAACGTTTATACAATTTTATATCGCATTGTTACATATTACACAGTTATTTATTAATTCTTATCTAATTAGTATTTTTACCACAAGGGTTAATCTAAATTTATCTGAATTTCCTCGATTATTACCTATCCATTTAGGTTTATTGTTACTGCTATTTGAGAGCTTTAAAATTATTTATAATTAAAAAAATCTAACTGATCATAATGAAATAATTATGAAACATTATTTATTCCATAACGTGTGTTTCATACCCTACAGCAGGGATTTCCAAAAATTTTTTGGTTGTGTATTAGTGAGTACCAGAGAGTAAAGAAATTGAGAGAATGCATTCATTTACAGCCGAAATAAAATGTTAGTAATATATTTTATAAGTTGTATAACACAAAGGTACAAAATTAAAAATTTTTTGTGTTGATAAAAAATTTGTAGCAATTCTTTACCAATTCAATGTCGCTGATTTTAAAACTGCACTTTTTTTTATTCGGAAGCCTTTTGACTCTAAATCAGTTTTAAATATCTTATCAAACAATTGTAAAAAAATTAAAGATTTTTATGTTTTAAAAATTCATAAAAAATAAATATTGCACGCAAATCACACGTTTAATAACATATTCCGTTCCTTCCTTAAATGTTGCATACCATATAAGGCATTGGATGTTACCAAAAGCGTTTTTGACCGCACAATATTTTTTAAGTGCCATCATAAAGTTTTTTCTGTTAACCTGAAACAAAAATATGTATTGAGGTACGTTCAGACTAATGAAATATTTGACGAAAATATTTGTTCTGATATTTGCTTCAAACTGTGTGAAACAAAAAAATATTTTGTTTAATGTTCAAACTAAGCTCAAATATATGACAATTTTTGTTTGATGAAACAGTTGGCAAAAAGTGTTAAATAAAATAAATTAATTCATGTTTGCCATGCGTTCAGACTAAAATAAATATTTGCATCAAATAATTATTTAATGAAAGTGTTCAAAAATAAAAATATATTTCTCAAATAGTAAAAATGAGCGCAAAAGCTAATTTTTTTTTTTTATTCTGTGGAGCAGCATCTTTCATAGTGTTAGAACAGGAGAATGTAAAATATAAAAAAAACTGGAAGACAATGGGTAACGGGAACATGGCTAAAATTTGCGAAAAATTGCAAACTTGGATATAAACCCTTAAATATATTTGAAGTCTCTAAATCAGTTAAAAAACAAAATGTCGGGAAAAAAAATTTTTGCAAAAATAGCGAAAATTCGCGAAAAATTTAGATATTTCAAACAAGCCATAAAATTTAGTAAAAGTGCCTAAAACTATAAGGAATGGCAAACATTTGCTAATAGCGGCACGATACAAAGTCTAATAATTATAAAAAATCTTTAAAATTGTAAAGAATCCAAAAACTTACAGGAAAAATTGCTTCTATCCGGAACATGGCTAAAATTATTTGTCGTTGTTTGCTCTTACAATTTTTTTGTAATATCAAATAAATGTTTGCTCAAAAATTACTAAAATATTTGATTTTTTGTGTTCACACTATGTTCACATTGGACAAATATTTGTTTGCCGGCAAATACTTTTATTTGCTCAAAATCAGCTGTTATTTTATTTGATACTCAAAAATATTTTGTGTTCAGACTACGTTAATGAAATATTTGATGTTTGCTTTCAAATATTTCACCAGTCTGAACGTACCTTTAGTAGTGGTATACACAATTGTACATAGAAATGGATTTCCCTGGTCTATTTTTTCAAAAATAAAACAAATTACATGAGAATTATAACGTGAAAAAGTTATTTTAGTAAAAGGTTAGGGTATTCATAGTGGTAAGTAAAATAGAAAGGGTATTTACGTTGTTGGGTTACTCATACTTCAAACATCTGTGCATACATTTTAATTCTAGCTAATAGTATATCATAACTTTTTACAAAATACCAAATGCGCACCTGAGTTTGCCTGCAAAAATGTATAGTCATTGTAACAGGTCAAAGTTACGTTAAATAAATACCATAAATTAGTAAGGTTAACTCTTTGGACTCGGTCATATAATTGTAGCATAAAAAAGTAAGCAATAAAAATAGTGCTTAACAATAAAGTTTCATTAATACATCAATAAAACACATCTTCTTACCCAAAAATGTTACCTGCTGTCACATTTGCTTTTATATGTATAGGTTTACACATAAATTGTAGGAAAACAAGACTTTTTTAACTTGTTTTTTAAATATTTTTACTTACTTAAAAAAGTGTTTTCAAAGAAAAAAACCTACCGACGCGATTGGTACAGAAACAAAAATATTTTTACAAGCACAAAATACCAACAAATTCTTGTGGCTATTTTTTTTCTTAATAATTTCTGCATTTAAGTACGTCTTTTTTACTAAAGAAAAATGGACCCTTTTACAGGCATCAAAGATTTTTTTTCACAAACAAAACACATATCGTTAGCTTAAATGCAAAACAATGTAGATATTAATTGAAAATTTGAAAGTTTTGTTGATTTGGATTCACGTTACATATGTATTTTTATATAATTTTAAGTTATTTACAAAATTATAAATGACGTATCATCAAATAAATATATAATTTTTTTAACAGCATAATGTATAATCACACTCAATAAAAAAATTAGCAGAGGTTTTAATTCTTTTTATAAGAACACATTAATATTTTTAAACAAAAAAACTGGGTAATCTGTTTTATAACTATTACCACGGTGTTAGTGGAATAAGTGATCAGATAATAATTTATAATAATAATTTTTAGTATTGCATAAGAAAAAATAAAAAAGTGCTGTAAAATTATAAGAACCGAATGTAAAATAAAACCTATAATAAATGTGACTATCAGCTTCTTCCACTTAGGACTGTTAGACATTTTGAAATTTTTTATCTGAAATATTAAAAATTTCTTTTAAATCTCAAATAATTACCATTTTACAAAGTTCTTTGCTTTGCATGTAAACTTATGAAATGTTACATTATTCTACATTTAAGTCTTAAAATTTAAACTCTAAATAAAAATTGCACACAAGGCATTGGATGTTACCAAAAGCATTTTTGACCGCACAATATTTTTTGAGTGTAAGCTGAAACAAAATAATATGGCATCCGCTAGACATGCACACTTGTCGAAGTCACATCGACGACTGAATTGAAGAGTATAAAAATATGTGTTAGTAGTGGTGTGCACAATTGTGCAATGAAATGGAAACCCCTGCCCTACAGTAACATAAGAAGTCAAAATGACTACAATAACTAGAGTCAGGATTTGTACCGGTCTGAGTCAACTAATTGCCCTGTGCTAGATTTGTTTTGTCGATTGTAGTCCGTCGATCGCTTTTGAAGACTATATACCTCATGTCATAACAATTTGGAGATGTGGGCAAAAGACAAAGAACTTCCAAGTTGGTGCTAGGGCTTTTCCAGAAATCATTTCAACCCCTAAACAATGGGACACATTAAGTAGAAAAGTTAATACTGATCCACGATCTAAAGTATATTGGAATCGTTTCAAGATGTTCGCTGCGGAGTGGGTTTAATTGTGAACGAAACTAAACTACTAAACCAATTTTCATAAAACACAAAATTTAAATAATGAAGTACAAAAGGCTTCAGATCGTTGTCAGTTTAGGTATCATGTTAAAACACAGTGGGAGTTAAAGTGGAGAAATTTTGGAGCAGATCAATAAAAGGGATAAATTTGGAAATTTTTCCAAACGGTTTTTTCGGTTGTAGAAAAAATAGATTGTAACTTTTTATTGGTCTATTAAATAACATTTATGGGTCTACATATACTTAAGAAAAATTACCTTTTTTTATAAATTTATTGTACAAGACGCTTAATCAAATTTAAGAAAGTCTTTTACATAATATTTTTTGTAGCAGTAAAAATACACATTTTAAAATAATTAATTAAATATAATTCTTTAGAATCTTAACATATGGCAGAAATCTAAATATAAACATTTTATTCAGTTTTAGAACAAATTAAAATTTTATGACTGTTTTTTAAAACACAAATGATTTCCCTTTTCTGCTGAGTAATTTTTATTATAAATAAAAGTCAATTTAACCGCCCGCTGGTGTAATTAAAAACAATAAAATGAAAAAAATATTTTTTTTTTTAATTTATATAGCCACATTGTTTTCTTTTAGAAAAAAATATATTCCTTTACAATTTGCATACGATTTTTGCAGATTTAAAATGTTTTTTGTCTATTAAATCAAAACATATTCTGCCTTCTCGTGTTAAGTGTTTCCAAAAGTAGAGGAAAATCTTTACATGTTGTTGTTTAGATACAAAAAAAATTTAATTAAATTTTCTCCTATTGCATTATTTATGATAAAAAAATTATGAAAAATTTATTTTTAATAAAATTTTTTTGGTTCAAAATGCTAAAAAAATTGTATTTTCCCAAAAATCGCTTAAAACTATGTTACGAAAAGAAAATCATTTACATTTTAAAAATAAAATTTTTAATTACTAATTTGTTTGAAAATAGCCCCTTGTTTTTTTAACTAAGACTATCGTTGAAAAATGTAATCCTTAAGGGCAATACATATTAATCTAATTGAATTTAACCAAAAATATGTACAATTATTATTAGTGGTGCTGTTACTAATTTTATATGAGAACAAAATATATTTTTTATAACTAATTTTTTTTCTTCGTTTTTAGTGACTTTTATGCAAATTTTTGAAGGGGAATTTTTTTCAACATGTAGGAAAAATCGAATTTATCCCTGTTATTTTCCAAGATATAAGTTTATCCGTATAATGAAATCTTTTGAATCTTTTTGATCTTATACATATCGCTCATTTCGTGCAAGACCGTCACAACTCAAAATTTGAAACTTAACAGGAGAGCCTTTTTAAGATTCCAACCTATTATTTCTCACCTTCTCTTTCACTTAAATACAGTTATAAAATCAAATGTTTCTTATTTGCTAAAGAAAACCACATGTACAAGAGGAATGCCAAACACAAACTGAAATGTGACCTTGTTGATGTTAATTGCTCAAGTTTGTTACGAGAGGTCATAGCGTTACAAGCATCTGCATTACCGTTATTTTTCGATAATTCTCTCCGTTCTTAGATCAATTTGTAGAGATTTAAGAGAAGAACATTTCTGCATTACTAACTCGAAAATGCCAAATTTTGAGATGTGACGGTCTTGCACGAAATGAGCGATATGTATTAGAATATTCATTTAATCGGGCTTTTGCTTTAATCGGTTAATCGCTCGATCAATAAACCGAGGTTTTCGTTTAATCGGTTAATAAGAGAAAATTCTTTCGCTTATCGCTGAATATGAAGAAATCGGAAGCAACCCATAATGCAGAATATCTAACTTCTCAGTCCTTTTCATGGATTTCTCAAAACTTATAAAATCTTCCATTACGCCATTAGGGTCTTGTTTTATTTTTTATTTTTAAATTATAATTGTTTCGGTTAATTCTGTTAAAAGATTGATATGAGAAGAAACAAATAACTTAACACATACATATAAAAAGTACGTGAAACAGGAAGCTGTTGTTCTTATTCTAAATGAAGATCACTGATCACTTTGGTTGTTTGAAAAAATATTTTCTAAACACAGTCCTTTTGAATATGAGACGAAACAAATAATTAAAAGCACAAAAAATATGTTATAATACTAAAAAAATTAAAACTTTTGTTACATCTGTTAATCGGTTAATCGAAATTAACCGGTTTAATCGTTAATCGAAAAATGGCAATTTTTAATTAACCGATTAGTTAATCGGGTAGTAATTAATCGATTAACTGATTCACGGTTAACCGAATGACTACCCTAATATGTATGCATTATTATTGTAACCACCGTTTCGACTTTAAGGCAACAGCTTAAGAAGATAATTCATTATTTGATTTTCAATATGCTATTTTTTCAGATCACGCGTGACTCATATATCAAACTGCTTTGTCATTTTTGTTCCGTATAGTTTGACATGTGATCAGGAAGAACTCACACCCAGTGTTGTCATATCGTAAGTTTTATCATTTTTTGCAACCCCCTCAAAATGCACCTTGGACTTTTTTAAGAAGACATTTAAAATATTTCGGCTCCAGCTTTGACCTCTCGTGAGCTGGACCATTTTAAAAAGGGTATATTTTTGCATGTTTTGTTAATTTGAGAATCTGTTTCCTTCCCATCATATACAATATGGGTATCCTAAGAAAGGGGTTTTTAATGCGCGCCCAACTATATATACAATTTGTCCAAGGACGATCATCCATGTCCTTTTTTTAAGGATATTCTGTAAAAAAAACGGGTTTTGAATTTTTGGTGTGGGGGTTGTTTGTAATAAAAATGGAAAATTAAAATATTTTAATCTTTAGTCGATTTAATTAAATACGGGTCTCAGCTTTTATTGAAATTCGTGCTATATCGCGTTTTGACAAAAATGTAATGTGGTGGTTTTAAATAGGGCAATATGGGTATCAAATTTTTTCTTTTGCCAAGTACATCATCTTTGTATGTAAATAATTTATATTTTTGCAAAGATATAAAATCAAAGTATGCTGTATGAAAATTT
Organism: Pollenia amentaria; assembly: GCA_943735925.1. Lineage (NCBI taxonomy): Eukaryota > Metazoa > Arthropoda > Insecta > Diptera > Polleniidae > Pollenia > Pollenia amentaria. Next base: position 103,201,534 of record OX031010.1, on the reverse strand, counting down.
CATGCATAAAAACAAAATATTTTAATATGTCATTTTAAAAAAGTCCCCGGTTCATTTTTAGGAGGGTACATCGAGCCCTTTTTTTGGTGAGTCGCTCTAATGTATATGTATGTTTATTTTTATATTGTGTTTTTTAATAAATAGTACCCAAACACATGCAGTGTAAGTGATTCTTTTTAACGATTTGTAAGAAAAGTTTTTTGGATCGAAAAAAGTTTTTTGGATCGAAAAAAAAAAGTATTTTTTCCAGAAATTAAAAGATTTTTTAAAAAAATATGATAACACTGCTCACACCACAACAGCGTCTCCAGATTGTTCAGCTGTATTACGAAAATCAGAGTATTATGAGAAATTTTTTTTCGCAGGATACAAGGAACTTACGGTGCGCATAATTGACCCACTGAAACCACTATTGCCAACACCATTCGCAAATTTGACTCTCGACCGGTTCGACCACATCCAGGATGTAGTAAGTGAATATATCAGCTGTAGCTGAGAGTGCACGCAAAAACCTTGACGAATCGGTCGTCGTGGTTCTCAGCAACTTGGCTTGTAGTGTTCGTCAACTTGGAGTATCTTACGTAGCGCAAGGTATCGGTAAGCTCTGATTTCAACAAGACGGCTTTATACGTGACAGCGCGTAAAACAATGACCTTTTTGAGAAATCATTTTGGTGAGCACTTAATTTTACGTTTTGCTACGGTAAATAACACCTAGAACGTGCGAAATTAAAACTTTGACTACTTTCTCTGGGAATATGTAAGGTCTGAGATCTTTAGGAATAAGCCAGCTACGACTGACGTTTTGGAAGCCAACATTAATCGTGTTATTCGCGAGTTACCAGTCGTTTTGCTCGAACGAGTCGCCCAACATGGGGCCTTCCGAATGGACCACCTCAGACGTAGTCATTGTCAACATTTACATGATATCATTTTCAAATAGTAAATGCCATAAGTTGTACTTTTAACCCATAATAAAAATTTTAAGTGCACTTTCAAATATACGTGATTTATTTTAGATTATAAATCTAACCCCATTTAAGTCAAAGGGCTTAATTTTTGAACTTCAGGAATGTATTACTTTAGATTTCCAAAATGAAACAATGTTTTTTGATTGTATTAATTTATACATAATAAAATGTTTGTAACCTTTTGTAGTAAAACATAGCAGCGGTAAATAATTTTACTAATTTCCAATGCCAAAAATAATTGTTTAAGATAAAAATTAAACATGTTCATGTCTACGAAATTAATATTTTCGAGATATTCGAGAACACTTAATGGAAATACATAAAATACCATAAAATACGATAATAATCACACTGTTAAAATTTACAAAAATTACAAACAAATTTAAGATTTGTTTATACCCTTCACCGCAGCACACTTATATATTATTAACTAAGCTTCATCACAAAAACGAACGTAAGAATTAAAATTGGTTGCGGTTTAGACCTGAATTAAATTATTAACCGACAATAAGAAAGTTTTATGCATTTCTTGTTAGAACTTTGAATTGGCTTGAGTGAAATATCATGATTCTTAACAGTTTTAGCCGAACTAAAATTTTTTTTAGGAGGGTAATTTGTATTAGACTTATGGTAAATTATGGACCAATCATCCCAAAATTCTGAAGACTGATTTCTGGTATTACAAAAAATAAATTAGTATAAATTTCAATACAGCAGTGTATTTAATTTTAGCGTTAACAGTGAATTTCACAAAATTGCATGATATATTTTCTGGCCATATGAATCTTAGTTGAAAGAAATTTTACCGCAATATCTAATTTAATTATTTTCCCAAAGTTGGCTTTATTAGGTTTTAGGCGTAATAAACTGTTTGCCGGGTGTAGGGTTAAGATGGGGCCTAGGGTAAATTATGGACCGATCTTCACGAATTTAACAGTATGATTTGCAGTCGTATAAAGCGAATTCGCGCAAAATTTTATATCATGCCGTGCATTATTCCACCATTTATGTTAGTTTTTTAGGGTGGTGGTTCCACATTTTGATTTATAGTTCTGATCCCACTGAACTGATGTTGCAGGATTTCAATCATAAACTGATTGGGATAAGTATTAGCAATTTGAGACCATGTTTGTTCTTTTCTTTTGCGTTTTTCGAAAGTGAGCGTGTTTTCAACAGACGGACAGAGGGACAGAAAGACGGACATGGCTAAATCGACTTACAATTACTCAAGAAGCCAGAATATATATATTCTATATGGGGTCCTTAGATGTATAATAAAAAAGTTTCACACGGAATGACAAACTTAGTATACCCTCATTCACCACTAGTGGTGTGGAGGGTATAAAAATGGAAATAATTCTGAATGTTCATAAACGGGTAGTCAGATTGCAATAAAATTGAGGTTTCAGTTAAAGAATTATAGTCGAATTTAAGGTTCATAAAGAAGAGTACATCGGGTATTACAAACATTTAGAGCCACTCATAGAGGGAGTTTACACGGTGTCTATTCAGACATGTCTGACAAACACGTCTGTTTTGTTTGTAGGCGATCGGGGTAGAGAAGAAAGAGGGGTTGCCAAACAAACACGAAACGAGTTTTCATGTTTATTATTTTGTATGTATATGGCTATTAGACAATTAGACATGAAAACAGACATGTTTGGAAAGACATCGTGAAAAGACAATAGGTTTTTGGACGCATGTTCAAAAGGGAATGAAGAAAACAGACATGTCTGAATAGACACCGTGTAAACTCCCTCATAATCTTCAATTTAGCCCGGTTTTGAAAATTATCAGTGAAATGCGCTAGTTGACAAGTAAGCGACAGTAATAATTTATCTCTTATAGATTGGGAAATATCCGACTTTGAAAATTAAAACTTGCTATTTTTGACCAACCTTGTTCTAGTATTTGGCAAATATAAGGCTCAAATTAGTCATGATTTTTTTGTGAATCATTGCTGGCTTGCAACTGCAATTAATATTCTGCAGAAAAAACTGTAAATTTTGCCATTTGTTAGCTAAAAAAGGATTTTTATTATTTTTACTGATAAATAAAAAAAATTGTTAAGCAATATATGTATGTGGATATATATTACTAGCATTTAACCCGCTACTTCGTTAGCGCCCCTTTTTCTTATGTGGACATATTTTTACGCCAAAGCTTATGTTTCTAGGTTTAAACCCGCTACTTTGTAATGGAACGATTTGTACCTCTAAATGTTCGTATTTCGAAAATATTTATTTGTATTTTTTAGATACGTTACGAATGTGATATATTTTTTATTTTAATGTTTATTGGTTTAAAATATAGATGGTATAGCAAAATAGTTTTAAAATTCATGTTTTACCCGTTTACTCCTTATTTTTTTAAAAAAAGTGCTAAACACCTGTCCGCTTATTTTTAATGAACAATAATAGGTTTAAATTTTTTGGTATCCCTTTTAGTTTAGCAGATATGAGGTTAGCGAATTTCCGTTTTCACCGCCTTTTTTTTATTGAACCACAATAAGTATTAAATTTTTTTGTATCTCCTTTAGCTTGGCAGATATGAGGTCAGCGTGATCGATTTGGCGAGAGGCCTGCCTCAGTTCCAAATGTCAACATTTTAGCTTCAGGCGTTTAGGCTGTGCAATGAAAATAAATAGATGAAGAAAAAATATCTTGGGAAAAGTAACAAAATTACGTACGATTTTTACCCCTTAAACGTTCGAATTCAGAAAAAGAACAACATTTTCACTTGGCATATTTTAGATAAGTTACGAATTTTATATAATTTTTATTTCTATGTGTATTGATTTAAACGGTAGATGGGGGACAAAAAAGAACCAAAATTCAGGTTTTACACTTTTACTCCCTAAAAGAGCCGAATTTCGAAATAGTACCAGACACCTGTTCTCTTTTTTATTTAATGACTAACAATAAAAGCACAAAATAAAGTACAAAAAAGTACCAAAAATTGCCTCTTACAGATGCTCATTCAACGCTTTGCTTGTTTAATTTTATGTTTGTAGCTGCAATACTAACAAAAATTTAATAAGTACCTGTTGGCAAATAATACAGTACGAAAAAGTACCAAAAAACCACTCTTACAGATTCTCATTCACTTGGGAACAATTTTAACGGAAATTCAAAAAGTAACTGGTAAATAACAAAAAGTACCAAAAAGCCCCTCTTACAGATTCTCACTCACTTAGGGCATTGCATTTTTAATTTTATGTTTGTAGATCCAATATTAACGAAAATAAAAAAGGTACCAGTTAAAAAACGAAAAAGTACCAAGAAGATCCCTCTTATAGGTTCTTGTCCACTCAGGACATTTAATGTTGAATTTTATGATTTTAGGTCCAATACTAACGGAACTTCAAATAGTACCAGTTCAAGACCAAAAGGTACCAAGAAGCCTCTCTAACGAATTCTCATTCACTCATGACCTTGCATGTTTGATTTTATGTCAATAGGTCTAATTTTAACGAAAATTAAAAAAGTACCAGTTATAGAATGAAAAAGTACCAAAAAGATCCCTCTAACAAATTCTTATTCACTTAGGACTTTGCATGTTTAGTTTTACATTTCTAGGTCTAATACTAATGGAAATTAAAAAAGTACCAGTTAAAGATCAAAAAATACCAAAAAGTACCCTCAGAGGTTCTTATCTATTTAGGACATTGCATGTTGAAGTTTATGTTTCTAGGTCCAATATTAACGATAATTAAAAAAATTGTCAGTTGTGGAACCAAAACCTAAAGTAAGAAATAACATTTCCCGTATTTCCCCTTTTTGGTACTTTTTTCTCCCCATTGAAGCATAAAAAATTTCAATATTGTAGTAGGAGCCCATAATTTAATACGTATTTGTCAATGAATAAAAAAAAATGTTTTGTAAAAAAGTACCAAAAATAGTAACGGTTTTTACCCCCTAAACGTCAGAATTTCGAAAAAGTACCAAATTTGTATTTGGATTTTTTAGATAAGTTTCAAATGTGATAAGGGTTATATTTCTATGTTTATTAGTTTTAAAGATAGATGGGGTGACAAAAAAGTACCAAAATACAGATTTTACCCGTTTACTCCGTATATCCCCTTTTTGGTACTTTTTTTTCCCCATTGAAGCATGAAAAATTTCAATATTGTAGTGGGAGCCCATAATTTAATACGTTTATGTCAATAAATAAAAAAAAATGTTTTATAAAAAAAGTACCAAAAATAGTTACGCTTTTTACCCCTTAAACATCCGAATTTCGAAAAAGTACCAAATTCGTATTTGGATTTTTTAGATAAGTTTCAAATGTGATATAACCCTTATTTCTATGTTTATGGGTTTAAAAGCTAGATGGGGTGACAAAAAAGTACCAAAATACAGGTTATACCCGTTTACTCCGTTAAAGGGCTGAATTTCCAAAAAGTACCAGACACCTGTCCGCTTATTTTTCTAAAGAACAACGATAAGTATTACATTTTTTTTGTATCTCTTTTAGTTTTAGAGATATAAAGTTACCGAATTTACCCGTTTTTGCCCTTTTTTACCCCCTAAACATTCGAATTTCCAAAAATCCCGTCTTAGTGGATCGATTTGGGGAGAGACCAACCCCTGGTCCAAATTTCAAGTTTTTAGCTTCAGGCGTTTAGGCTGTGCGATGATGAATCAGTCAGTCAGTCAGTCAGTCAGTCAGTAACGTTACAATTTTATATATATAGATTTATATTTTTTTAAGGGTTCTTCATGTTTAATATTGCTGTTCAAAAAATGTTTACAAGAATTCGTTAACGCGCAAAGGCTCTTCCGCAATATACCTATTTTTTTTTACAAATATCAAAGCAAGAATCCAAAACCTGATACCTAATACAACTGTTTATTACTAACACAAAATTCCACAAAACACTTCACACCTGCATAATAGAGTGACTCAAAAAAAGTTTTTTATGTGCCACCCTCAAAACTAACTTTGATATGTTTTATGAAGATTCCCAAAATATTTGGAATGTACCGATAATCTCCCGTAAGCTAAACCCCGTCAAAAAGGGGTCGAAAAATGGAATTTTTCATGAATTTGTCCAATGAACGATCAAATATAAAATATATTTAGGAATTCTTTGGTTCTGCATTAAAACATTTTAAAATTCTAACTACAGACTCGAGATAACGGGATATTTATGTCAGTTTTTGATTTTGACTTCGATTTTAATAGAAATGCAAATAACATTTTTTGTCCGATTTTGATTACCAATACGTGTTTAGAAAGACCACCACTTGGAATTTGGTCAAAAATTAACCCTTAACTGCACTGTCTAACTTTTCTTAAAATTCAGTTCGACATCATTTAAAACCAGTTGTTTATCTCCAAAAAGTGTATCTCGCTTAGAAAATACGTTCATTTCCTATGAAATTATGACATTATTTAACCCTTTTATGGCCAAGCATTGAATAATTACTCTTCTGTACTCTTCGCTGAGATATTATTTACCAAGAAATGACAAAATTATTAATTTTTTCCCTAAATTCACAACCAAAATGATTTAACGTTAAACAGATTTTTTTTAATTTATTTTTTAGGTAAAAACAAGTAAAATTAAAAACATCATCAAAGTATCAAAATTTAATAAAAATGCAGTTAAATACCAAAAAGAAACAAAAGCAAATGTGTCAAAAAATAGCAATCAATTCGAATTTATACAAAATGACCTTATCAACTGTAACGATCGTTATATATGTTGTTGTATTTTTTTCCTAGGGGAACAAGGCTACCTTTAATACAGCTGTGCTCGTCGTTGGGGGGGTGTGTCAGTATTGTTCCTAATAATAGAATATATTTGATCAGTTGCAATAGATTTAATATTAGGTAGCATAATCTCACAAAACCCGCAATTATCAAAAGAAAGTAATAAATAAATGACGTACCAAGTGTTGAAGTATAGCTTATGATGGAATTTGCTACACTATTCCTCGCCCACCCACCATGCTGACCAAAGGATCAATATCATAGGTCAGCCCGATAAAAATAAATAACCACTCCATTTAATCCATACCAATATCTTCACCTTTCATAACAAACTAAGTATAAGATTTAAAATTCCATGTTAACAAACGTAATAATATGATTAAATTTTATTTAATAATTAATGTAGGATAATTAAATGGAAATACTATTATTAAAAAAAAAAATTTATAATCGAACATTTAAATGATAAATGTAACTAAAGTTGGTCACCATTAATTAAGATATTCAAATATGGTGTTTAATAAAACAAATAAAAAAAAAATAAAAAAATTAAATCTGATGACGTTGTTGTAATATTTAACCCGGTGTTAAGTGTACTAAAAGTAGGGCATTTATCAATAACGTAACATAAATGATTTTGGAATCACCTAATATGGTCAAACCTTTATATATAATGAATTTTCAAAGTAAAATATATTTAGTTATTCATGTTACGTTAAATAAGTATTCAAAAATTCGTGTTGACTATTTAAAAACTGGCTATCAAATTAAATGCATTAACACTTACGATTTTTATAACGTCCAACGATGTCAGCAGGCGCCCGATGACAATGGTTTCATTCGTTTTTATATTAATTCAGCATTCGATAGTCAGTAACAAACAAAATAAAAATTGAATTTGAATGTGGATTACGTTATTTGTTGGTATTAAAACATACTTACAAAACTGAATCCAAAATATGGTGTATCGTTTGTACGAGAAATAGAAGTCGAAACTCGTAGGTGCTAGTGTTTTTGTGTTGGTATTTAAGGTATTTCTATGAATATGACAATTTAGGTGACCAATTAAAATTAAGCTAACAATTTAACATTTTATGAAATTAATTATATAGAAAATTTGAAATAGGAAAATATTTTGTTTTAACTTTAGAATTTAGGGATTTAAAAGTTTTGTTTCAAAAAAAAAAATTTTTGGTTTATAAGATTTAATGGTTTAAGGATACGACAAGTTGAACGAACAAAATTAGTCCTGTTATTTTCACGGTAATTGGTGTGATTTAGCACGTATTAACACAAAATAAAGATAAATTGTATTATGTTTGTCACCGTAGCAATATAACAAGGCTGATTAGTATCTTCTCTTCAAATACTCTTAACATAAGCCACCTTTAGTGGCTTAAATATTCCTAACCAGAATCCTGTGTTCCTTCCAAAACAAAAATGACAATAGGGCAGATATCTTGCTGCTTTCCAAGATCGTAAGATAATAGCTCCCCAGTATAAGCAACCACCAATTGGAGTATATATATAACTCCACCACTGATGTAAGCTGACCCAATTTCCTATAATAAATACATCTATAAAAGAGATATTTTCACACTTAATCACCAAATTTTTCTTACCGCCGAATTATGTAAATCCCGTTTTGTCTTTATACCCAAAACAAAATTTATAAAAAGTTTCTATATTAAAATTCCGAACAACTTTCCTTCTTTTCCTTTTAAACCGTCTCCCTCTCAGACTTTCGTTTCAGATTATGAAAAATTTTTCCCAAATTTTCGACATATATAAAAAAATAAAAATCAAGGCTAATCCAATAAAAATAAAAACTATTATTAAAAAAAAACTTTTCCTTTCACAAAGTAAATATAGATACAGCCGAATGAAAATTTAGTAAAACATAGTACATAATTTCAAATTATACAATATCAAATCATGCGATATAAGTCGTCATCACAAAGCAGATGAAAATTAAAGCCAGGTGAAAAATTTCATCTGAAAAAAAAAATAAATAAACAATCAAAGTAATATCCTGTCATAAAATCCAGACCAGTGTCAGGTCCATATATCCTTTATATGATATATTCCACAAAAGCCACCACTAACATCCTCCAGTTCATAGTTAACTTTTCCAATACGTTTCCTGACTATAGCCTTTATGCCTGTCGGTGCTAATTTTGCATTAAAATGATCGATTAATGAACTCTGTGGAAAATTTCGGCTTATTACAACTTGTCCAATATTAAGTTCCCGTTTTCTTGATCTTAAATTGTATGATTTAGAGTTGCGATCATAAGCTTCCTTTATCTTAGTCCGTATAGAGTCCCTTAATAATGATAACTTGTCCTCCATTCCAATTCTAACGCCTGTTTCCGTCAAAAGCCCCAAATTTCGTAGAATTTTGTAGTCCTGTCCATGTGTGATCATTGTTTGTCCAAAAACCAACTCATAAGGGGTCCGTACTGTCGTCTGATGTATACTGCTGCGAATCGCACAGTTGACACTTGACAAATATTCGTCCCATTGACGCTGGTCGTTTCGTATATAAGATCGAAGGGCTTCGTTAATCGAACGGTTAACCCTTTCACTTGCGTTTGACTGAGGACTATGAACTGCGGTGTACTGATGAATTATTCCAAATTTATCGATTATATTTCTAAATTCTTTAGATTTAAACTGGCTTCCATTATCGGAAATGATTATTTCGGGAACGCCATAACATGTTAAAATGTCATTCTTTAAATACTCCACAATAGGTCTTGTCACAAATTTTTTTAAAGGCTTTAAAAAATGTGAACTTTGTAAAATGGTCTAGTATTATAAAAATACCTATATTTCCATTCCTGGTCCGTGGAATGGTCTTTCCGTGTTAACCATTTCCCCCATAAGAGGTCTCAGGCATGAAGTTGGAGTTTTTGAAGTTTTGCAGTGAAAACAATTTTTGACATAGTTTTTCACATCGGTAGCTAATCGAGGCCAAAAGAAAAATTGCCTAATGCGGTGAATAGTTTTGGCAATTCCTCCGTGAGCTGCATTAGGCACATCATGCGATGCATATATCACATCTTTTCGCAGTTCTTCGGGAACAAACAGCTTCCACGTTTCCGATTCATCATCCTGACCCGATGAAAAGTTTATTCTCTTATAAATAAACTTGTCAATTATTTTAAAATCTGGTAATTCGGATTTCAAAAATTCCTCCCTCATCCTGCTATACGCAGGACTTTCGAATGCACTGGAGTTGAGGTCAATTATAGGTACAGTCTCCAATTCCAATGCGATCACACTTTTTCCGTTTTCAAAAACTCTCGATAACGCATCCGGCACTATATTATCTTTACCCTTTCGATGTTCAATGGTAAAATCATACCCTTGCAGTTTCAACGCCCACCTTGCTAAACGTCCCGATAAGTCCTTCTGCCTCATAAGCCATTTGAGGCTCGCGTGGTCGGTTATAACCCTAAAATTGTGACCTTCTATGTACGCTCTAAACTTTTTGATTGCCAATATAACAGCCAAACATTCTAACTCAGTTATCGTGTAGTTCCTTTGGGCCTTATTTAACTTTTGAGACATATAGGCTATTGGCCTTTCATTGCCCTCGTCGTCCAATTGAGCTAAAACAGCACCTATTCCACATGTACTTGCATCACATTGGAGAATAAAAGGCTTCTCAAAATCTGCATGTACAAGTACGGGGGCTGAAGTTAATTTCCCCTTAAGGACTTCAAAGGACTTCTGAGCTTCATCAGTCCATGTAAAGGGTTTCCCTTTCGACAACAGCTCAGTAATGGAAAATGTAATGGTGGCATAATCATCTATGAATCGACGGTACCAACCAGCCATCCCAAGAAACTGACGAACTTGTCGAACGGATTTAGGAACTGGAAATTCTGATATGGCTTTCACCTTATCCGGGTCAATTCTCAAGCAACCTTCCCCCACAATATACCCTAAATATTGCACACGACGAATTGCAAAACTGCTTTTCTTTACGTTGATAGACAAATTAGATTTACGGAATTGGATCGCCACCTCTTGTAGATGTTTCAAATGATCGTCGAAGTCCTTCGAAATTATGAGAAGGTCGTCAAGGTAAACAAACACGTTTGTTTTTAAATGATACGGAATAACTTGGTCCATCAGTCTGCACATTGTTTGTGGGGCATTGCACAATCCAAACGGCATCCTAGTAAATTGATACAAAGGCCGATTAGGGATTGTAAATGCAGTCTTAGGTCTTGAGGATTCGTCTAATTTAATTTGCCAAAATGCATCTTTTAAATCCACCTTGAAAATAAAATAAATTGGAGGAAGCCTCGAAATAAGTCCGTCTATGTTGGGAATTGGATATGCGTCTTTTGTCGTTACTGAATTCAATTTACGGCTGTCCAAACAAAATCTCACCTTACCTGGTTTAACGATCAAAACCCCCGGAGATGACCAAGGAGAACTTGGACACTCCTCGATCACACCTAATTCTATCATTCTATCAATTTCCTCGCATAATTGTTTCTCCCTTGCAGGTGAGATAGGATAATATCGCTGTTTAATGGGGTTTGCATCACCAGTATCTATGTGATGTTCTAAAAAAGATGTGCAACCGAGTCCATCCCTCTCTGAATTTGGAAAAGAATTGACAATAATTTGCAGTTGTTGTTTTTGTAGAAAGGTCATGGCAATTTTATTTGGATCCTCATCGGCACTAACTTCACAGACCTGGTCCCTTGAGAAAATTTTTATTCCGAACTTTTGCCAAAAGTCCATGCCACAAATAACATCCTGTGTTAACGACGGTATCAATAAAAATTCAATCGGCTTCTTTAAGCCATTATATGATACATCTATCTCTAAGGTCCCCAACACCCTTTGCTGTTGTCCGTCTGCTGTTTTGACATTACCAATTATCCGTTTAAAGTTATTTGTTCCTAAAATTTCCGTACATAACCCAGCACCAATTACGTTCACATTGGCACCACTGTCCATTAATGCAAAATGGGTCTTATCAAATAAGTCCAGCTTGATATACGGTCTGTTGTCATTTTCCCTGCAAACCAATGAAGATATCACATGCTTCCGAAAATTCCCTTTACGTCTGAAAAATTCCCGAATTCGTCTAGAAGATCTACTCGGCGTCTTCCCTGTCTTCGTTTCCCCAAAAATTCTAGCCCTCACTCTGTTATAAGCCTCCAAACGTGTGTGGAATGGTCGCTGCAGCGGATGCTGCAGCTGCGATGAGCCATTCGGTGTCCTGTCCGGTAAATTTGTCACATCGAGTTCAACAGTCCCAGAAGTCAAAACAACTTTGTTCTCTAATTTTGTTTCGGATGTCCGCCTTTCCAATCGCGGACATCCTTTGTGTAGTTTCCCCGAAACTGTGTGCATTTTGGGCAATTAGGTTTAAAAATATTTTTCGCTCCACAACCATAACAAAAAATGGTTCTAGGTTCCATGCAATCAACAAAACTGTGACCGATGTTGTCGCAATTCCAGCATTTTCTACTTGCTATTACCGAAATTTCCGTTTCACTCATTACTTTACTCTCAGGATTAATCTGTCCATCATCCAATTCGATTTCCGCAACTTGAGCCCTTTGATACGGCCGTTTGTTCATGTTAGACGTAGTCATGTCCCTCACAAACTTTTCGTGGCGCCTTACTGCCCGTCTCAAGTGTGCCACCCGATATATATCTAGGTGCAAAAGCTCATGCCTTACTTCTGGTCTCAAATTTTTCATCATGACCTCACACAGTTCAGTTTCGGTAAATGGTGTAATCAGCCTGTCGCACAGTATCATAATAGCATCGTAATAGTCGTCGAACGACTCGTTGTGCTTTTGTTGTCTGCGTAGTATGTCATCCTTTATATCAAAATCCGTGTTATAGTCTTTGTACTGCCGTTTTAAGGCATTACAAAGGTCGTCCCATTCCATACTCCTACAACTACGGTGATACCGCCAGTACCATTTGAGAGCCTTACCCTCGAACAAAATATGGGCATGCTCACATAACAATTCGAAGTCACCCCTCAAATTTGCGCCAGTGAGAGTGTTTACCCTATATATAAACTCGTCTACCGTAACCTCCGAAATGTCGCCAGTAAATCGAATTCTCCAGTTGCGAATTAAATTTAAAATCTTCTCAGAACTTCTGTCAAAACTCCTTCTATAATTAAAATCGTCGCGTTCATTACGAGAAATTTCACTCCTATCATCATGCTCTCCAGGTTCAATATTCCCATGTTCAGTGCGATTTTGTCCATCCTGTCCTACTCGACCACTATTCGTCACAGTGAAAGTACGAAGACTTTTCCCTACCATATTAGCCATTTCCTCTCTAAAACCCTTTAATGACTCAGCTACGATGTCCCGAATTTGACCGTATGTCACATTTCCTTGTCCCTTAGGTTCCCTACGGGACTGTGACCGTGTATTAGGTCTTCCCGTAGAAACAGAAGGTAAAAGAATATCACCACCTGCTCTATTGTCTACATCTAAAATAGTATCAGCAGCATCCTGATCTACAACAATAGGGAAATTCCCGCAACTGCGGACTAACGGCATTTTTATAAACAAAACTTAATATTCCGGATACAATTCAAGTTATATCAAGCAAACGTTGACCTACAAGAAGTTTAAAACTACCACAAATCTAAATCAAAAGTATGTAGAAAAAAAAAAAAAAAATAAAAAACCTGTATTTTCTTTTTCCAAAGGAAAACTGCAAAATTCAGATATAATTGGAAAACCTCAAAAGAGACTAAAAGTATTATTACTACTCGGTGAAGTTTGGTATGGCAATGAACTTAAAACACTTAAATAAAACAAAAAACTAAAAGGGGAAAAATAAAAAAAAAAATAAATAAAACACTACATTACAGTACACCAACAAAAAAAACTTAAAAAGAGAACTCAAAATGGTTGGAAACATTCAGAACATGTCCAAAACAATAAGATCCAAAACTAAATGGAGAAAATAAAAGAAAGATGGAAAAGTATAGTTATCCATAGCAGGAAAGTTTTCGATATCAATACCAATTACTTTAATTCCGCACTCAGGAAAATCTAAACAAACCAAAAATCTTATGTAGGAAATGGAACAAACGAGCAACGAACCGATATTATTATACTAACCAGAACCTTATCTCAAGTTCGAATCCAAGCCCTGATAACCATTGTCTCATTAAAATCAAAACCAGGCTTTGTTTATCATATCAACTTTAAAATAATTCACAAATATGTCCACAGTCTGAAGTAATAAAACATTTAAAAAAAGAAAAAAAAAAAAAAAAAAAAAAATAAAATGCGAATCACCATAACACACAAATTAGATTCCGAGGCCCTCAGTATCTAGGTGTCATTGCCCAATAAATTTTCTAAGTTTCGATAGCTTCGGGCCCCACGTTGGGCGCCAAAAATCTCTGTAACGATCGTTATATATGTTGTTGTATTTTTTTCCTAGGGGAACAAGGCTACCTTTAATACAGCTGTGCTCGTCGTTGGGGGGGGGTGTGTCAGTATTGTTCCTAATAATAGAATATATTTGATCAGTTGCAATAGATTTAATATTAGGTAGCATAATCTCACAAAACCCGCAATTATCAAAAGAAAGTAATAAATAAATGACGTACCAAGTGTTGAAGTATAGCTTATGATGGAATTTGCTACACTATTCCTCGCCCACCCACCATGCTGACCAAAGGATCAATATCATAGGTCAGCCCGATAAAAATAAATAACCACTCCATTTAATCCATACCAATATCTTCACCTTTCATAACAAACTAAGTATAAGATTTAAAATTCCATGTTAACAAACGTAATAATATGATTAAATTTTATTTAATAATTAATGTAGGATAATTAAATGGAAATACTATTATTAAAAAAAAAAATTTATAATCGAACATTTAAATGATAAATGTAACTAAAGTTGGCCACCATTAATTAAGATATTCAAATATGGTGTTTAATAAAACAAATAAAAAAAAAATAAAAAAATTAAATCTGATGACGTTGTTGTAATATTTAACCCGGTGTTAAGTGTACTAAAAGTAGGGCATTTATCAATAACGTAACATAAATGATTTTGGAATCACCTAATATGGTCAAACCTTTATATATAATGAATTTTCAAAGTAAAATATATTTAGTTATTCATGTTACGTTAAATAAGTATTCAAAAATTCGTGTTGACTATTTAAAAACTGGCTATCAAATTAAATGCATTAACACTTACGATTTTTATAACGTCCAACGATGTCAGCAGGCGCCCGATGACAATGGTTTCATTCGTTTTTATATTAATTCAGCATTCGATAGTCAGTAACAAACAAAATAAAAATTGAATTTGAATGTGGATTACGTTATTTGTTGGTATTAAAACATACTTACAAAACTGAATCCAAAATATGGTGTATCGTTTGTACGAGAAATAGAAGTCGAAACTCGTAGGTGCTAGTGTTTTTGTGTTGGTATTTAAGGTATTTCTATGAATATGACAATTTAGGTGACCAATTAAAATTAAGCTAACAATTTAACATTTTATGAAATTAATTATATAGAAAATTTGAAATAGGAAAATATTTTGTTTTAACTTTAGAATTTAGGGATTTAAAAGTTTTGTTTCAAAAAAAAAAA
The DNA here is from genome assembly GCA_943735925.1 of Pollenia amentaria. Lineage (NCBI taxonomy): Eukaryota > Metazoa > Arthropoda > Insecta > Diptera > Polleniidae > Pollenia > Pollenia amentaria. The sequence continues at coordinate 103,186,207 of OX031010.1, read as the reverse complement.
TATTTGGTTTATAAGATTTAATGGTTTAAGGATACGACAAGTTGAACGAACAAAATTAGTCCTGTTATTTTCACGGTAATTGGTGTGATTTAGCACGTATTAACACAAAATAAAGATAAATTGTATTATGTTTGTCACCGTAGCAATATAACAAGGCTGATTAGTATCTTCTCTTCAAATACTCTTAACATAAGCCACCTTTAGTGGCTTAAATATTCCTAACCAGAATCCTGTGTTCCTTCCAAAACAAAAATGACAATAGGGCAGATATCTTGCTGCTTTCCAAGATCGTAAGATAATAGCTCCCCAGTATAAACAACCACCAATTGGAGTATATATATAACTCCACCACTGATGTAAGCTGACCCAATTTCCTATAATAAATACATCGATAAAAGAGATATTTTCACACTTAATCACCAAATTTTTCTTACCGCCGAATTATGTAAATCCCGTTTTGTCTTTATACCCAAAACAAAATTTATAAAAAGTTTCTATATTAAAATTCCGAACAACTTTCCTTCTTTTCCTTTTAAACCGTCTCCCTCTCAGACTTTCGTTTCAGATTATGAAAAATTTTTCCCAAATTTTCGACATATATAAAAAAATAAAAATCAAGGCTAATCCAATAAAAATAAAAACTATTATTAAAAAAAAACTTTTCCTTTCACAAAGTAAATATAGATACAGCCGAATGAAAATTTAGTAAAACATAGTACATAATTTCAAATTATACAATATCAAATCATGCGATATAAGTCGTCATCACACAACCCAGCTAAATGCGAAGCTATATTGTGCTATATTCGGCTATGCCGAATCCTTAATACCCTCCACCGACATTTCGAATATTTCAGGAGTGTATTTATAGTCCTATAAAACTGTGACGTACCAAATTTTATTAAATTAGCATTATTTATTACGGTTTTAAGCATACTAAACTGTTTTGTAGCAGCAGAGTTTATATGTTGCCCAGGGTAAATTATGGACCGATCTTCATCAAATTAAACATTGTGGTTTCCAGTCATATAAAACAAATTTGTGCAAAATTGTTTATCACTCCGTGCATTATTCCACCATTTATGTTAGTTTTTGTAACAAAATTATAAATTTTTTAGGGTGGTGGTTCCACATTTTGATTCATAGCTCTGATCCTACTAAACCGCTTTTGCTGGACTTAAATCCGAAACTGCTTCGGGTAACCACAAGCAATTTGACACCAAGTTTCTTCTTTTCTTTTGAGTCTTTCGAAAGTGAGCTTGTTTTCAACAGAAGGACAGAAGGTATGACGGAAAGACAGACGAACATGGCTTAATCGACTTCGAATTACTCAAGGTGCCAGAATATATATACTTTATGGGGTCTTAGATGTTTTATAAAAAAGTTTCACAAGGAACGACAAACTTAGTATACCCTCATTCACCACTAATGGTGGTGGCCATGACAATGTGCACTGTAAGTATAAGTCGTGACCCGTAAATATTTGTTTGACTGAATGCAGAGCCTCGATTTTTCCACTTTATAAGATGAATTAAGTTTTTTTAAAGATCAACGAATATCAGATCAAAAAATACAGCGATAATGCATAAAATATTAATTCATGTCCAAATACCGCCATTTTGTTTATTACCGTATCCATTGAGCCAGAAATGTGCTTCATCGCTGAACAAAATTTCACGATAAAACACCGGATTTCATTGAGTTCCGAATGGACTACTTCAGACTTAGTCATGGCCAACATTTACATGATCTCATTTTTAAACAGTAAATGCAATAAATTGTTCTTTTAACCGAAAACAAAAATTTTACGTCAAATCTCACGATAAATAACCCTTTTGGTCGCGTAGATTGTCCAAAATGCGTATGTGCGTCGTGAGCTGCAATGGCAAATTGGCTATCTAAAAACATATACGATTAACCTTTAGCTTATTTGCCGCCCATTTAAAAAGCAGAAATATCCGCGAGTTCAGAGCATAGTTTGAATCGCATTTTCTTTCGCTGATGAGAACTAAAAACATTTTCCAAGATATATATACTTCCCATATCAGATTTCCAAAACAAAAAATTTTCTTCATACATTTAACTATAGTTTACAATAAAAACAAAGTATGTAAAAGCTAAGAAAACAAAAAATTAAGTCCTGAGAATAGATAACTGGCTCTTAAACTTTTAGTTAAAACACAAACAATTTGTTTTCTGCAATACTCCGTTAAATTTTATTTTGTATAAATACCATCATTTCTTACCACGAGAACATGGAACCTAAAAATATTTTTATGTTCTTTTAAATCAAACATTTTAGAAAATTAGATTTTCGTGCTCAAATCATTTTGCTTAAACACATTCTGATGATGCCCCCATAATAACAATAATAACACAATAACAACAAATGTTCTTGCATAATAATCAGGGGAGAAAGCTTTGAATGCATTTGAATAGAAATAACCAAATAAGCCAAACATGCACACGTCTGTATCATCTGTAGGAATATGAAAGAACCAATTGTCTTATTTACGTACATGTATTACGTAAGGCGCCATTAATACGTAAAACATATTTTCGATTCTAGATTATGTTTGTATCTATCTTTCCAACATTTTATTTCTATTTACTTAGAGCACATGGTTTACGATTCAGGTGAGGTCAACTTGTAAAACTTCTTGTATTTCTTGAAGAAATATTTTGTTATTTTTATTTCGTTTTTTTAACCATAAATAACAATTGCTGCATTTACTCTTTTTATTTTCATTGTCGTATGTGTATGGAATTAATGTTGGTTTTTGGGTTTGCCACCAACAACAATAACAACATTTTTCATTGTTGTTACTCTTTGTTTTATTTCTTTCGCCAAAGAAACTATCGCTGCCTGAGGTTAACTATTTGTAACTAATCGAAATCATCTCAGCGAAGGTCTGCCAAATTTTTCACTGGAATAAAGACAATTGCAAAAATTTAAAACTGATCACCAACTATGTAAAGTAAAAAACTTTATGGTCCTTAACTCAACTTCCTAAATAGCTCTAATGTAATATGCTGACCAGATTTTTACACCAGAGGATTATCTTGACTCAATGCATATTTCGCTCTAGTGTATATTAGCTGCCATAATTTTTTTATGCGATAGTCTGGCATTAACAACAGATTTTGCGGACATTTTTTAATGTCGGATAGAATTATGTCAGATTTTCGTGAGAATGAATATTGAAAGCAACCATAAAATTCGAAAATTTGTTTTTAGAATAATATAATTTCTCACACAAAATTTTGTTTTCATTTTCTAAAAACAGGCAGTATGAAAACGTTTTTAATATTTTGATTTACTTTGATGATCACAATTCAGTGTCATAATTTAATACAAAAAAATCAATTATTCTTGTATCGCTTAAGGCCGGAATTCACTTTCCTACATAATCGTACGATTCATTCTCACGAAAATCTGACATAATTCTATCCGACATTAAAAAATGTCTGCGAAATCTGTTGTTAATGCCAGACTATCGGACAAAAAAGATGGTAAATTATAAGACTCAGCTACTTTACAAGAAAATGCAACTGTGATCGCATAGAATATACCATTTTAGTATAATTTTCATAAACATTTACAAATCGGACAAACTTGTCAAAAAAATCGTTTACCCAGCCATAATTAAGAGCACCCACGATTATTTTGACATATCTTACAACTGAATACAACAGCGATTTGACGGCGCTAAGCAGCATTTCCGATATGCCAAAACTCTAGCAAAAACTTCTCTTCTTAAATTTCAATTTTTTTACAAAGGACTTCCCCATTTATTTATGTTCTAACTATTAAGCACCTATTTTGTAATAAGAAAAATATACATTAAAAAAAAACCGTCTGGCTGAGCCGATATTTGAACTTTCCCACTACTACACGAACGTATACTTTTTAATTCACAGGTAAATAGTTTCACTAGATAAGACAGGTGAATCCAAAGCGGATATTACCAGCCGCAAAAATAAATGTCGACAAGAATTTAGTCGACTTAAATCAGTATTGAACGTATAATTTATATCAAAACGTCAGAAGCTTAAAAAATTTGATACAAATATGAAACCTACTCTACTGAATACGTGTGAGATCAGAAACACATCGCCACGCGAATAGTAATCTGTAACCGAATGCTTAAGAAGGTTTCTTCGAATATACTGGTCATGAACAATTTCAACTCGGCAGCTTTGGTAAGAATCCAATCAATTATGAAAATCGGAAGGGTAAATGTACGTACACAGTTGAGGATATTGCAACAAAAGCTAAAGCGAAACTAAAAAGGCCGCGAAAGAATGTGATGGCCATCACAAATATGGTACATCTCGCATCCAATCGAGTGTACAGAAAATTGTTGTGGCGGTATGCCCCTCGCAGGCCTAAAAGGAACATATATATATAACAAGTATGTATAAAAAGATTTACTGCACCAGTAAAGATTTGAGCTTGGATCATTCTTTGTCTTTGGTTTTTTTAAGTTTTGTGATCTCGAAACTACGTCCATATGCAATTTACTGTGTAAATAATGAAAAAGTACTTTACAAATTGGTCTAAATTATTGCTGTAGCGATTGGGTATGAAAGATAAGGCGTTAAGGAAGTTGTAGGTAAAATTTGAGTGACGCTTATGCTGTATACGGCGTTCGATATCTTCTAGTTTTTAATAATTTCAAAAACTAATGCTTCAAGTCGGTTGGAAATAAACTCTGTTTTTGATTTTGTATGATCTTGTGTCCGACACATTTCGTTTATTACTAATATTCAAATTCTCACAAAGACAACTCTCTTCAGGGAACTTTCAAATCAAATTTTATGTCAGTTTTTTTAATTAAAGTAAATTCTTATTATTATTTTCAGTAAAATTTGGGTATGTTTGGGATTGGTATAAACACTTTATACATATACGAGTATATTATTATTTTTAACAATTTTACTTTTACTGGCTGGAACGTTAACGTTAACATAGAACGTTAACGTTCGCATAGAAATTTGTATGAAATATATTGAGGATATATTATACCCTTATATAAACGCCGACCCTTAGATATTAATAACTTAATTTTGTGCAACGCCCACTTCTCCAATCCCGCCCCCACTTTTTCGGATGTTGTGTATTTATAGCCAATATTTCCGTACCTTATTTGGAAACTTTGTATCTTGTCGTAATCCAGATACATGTAGTGTTTTTTATACTAAGATAGGTATGTAAAATTTTTTTTGCTTTATTACTTATTTTTGAAATTAAAGCTTTACTATACGTATGGGTATAAAATTCGTTTTTTATGACTTTTGTTTTTTCTTCAACGTGTAGGGAAGAATCGGATTTTTTTAGTATGCGTAGGTATTTTGCAAAAAAACTTCTGGCAACACTGCTACAGATACGCAAAAATCTATAATGCTTAATGCCAGCAGTTATTTTTGCATATTTTAACGTTGTTATGACCCTTGTATTTTTACCTTAAGTTTTCTTTTAAATTATAGCAGCATTTGCACCATAGATTTCTATACACAGCTAAATTTCTTTTTGTAGAAATTACAGGCATTAGTGTAGGCAGTACCACTCTTACTTCTCTAATCACGCCCACATTTTGTAGGATGTTGTGTATAGATAACCAAGATGTTTGTACCAAATTTGAAAACCTTGGCTCTTGCCGTTCTCCAGACATACAGAAATCTATAATGTCTTTGTTAGGAAGATGACACGCCCACTTCTCCAACCCAGCGCATATATTTAAAGAGGACGTGTATCAAAAATCCAGCTATGTGTACCAAATCTAAAAAAATTATTCTCTTACCGTTTTGAAGATAAAAAGAATATTTGTACCAAGCCTGCATCTCCAATCGTGCCCACATTTCTTGGGATATTGTGTATTGATAACCGAGATGTTTGTACTTAATTTGGAAACTCTGGCTATTCGCCTTTTCCAGATATGCAGAAATTTATAATGTATTTTTGGGAAGTGCAACGCCCACTTCTTAAATCCCGCCCATTTTTTAAAGAGGTTGTATATTGATAACCAAATTGGGAAACTTTGGCTCTTGCTGTTCTCCAGATTTGTCGAAAAAAGGAAGAACAAAACCACAACAATTAGGGATTTTGTGATCGTTGATGGACCGATCTGGCTGAGTTTAAATAGCAAAATTTTAACAACTATATGTGACATAAATATATACCAACCTCGTCCCCATAGTTTCTAGGGTCTGCGGAAAGCCCATTTCAACATATGACGAACCTTCGGTGAACCTTAAACTTCTAAATTCCCATTTTAATTTTTTTTTTTTTTTTTTTTTAAAACACTGAAATTTATATTATATTGTGGGAAAACTAGTTTCTATGCGCAATTCGCTGGTTGCTTAGGCCAGCTCATCAGGAAACTTTTTCCAAGGACTTTAGAAAAGTTAAAAATAGTATACAAATAGAACTATAAAGTGTTTTACGAATTAGTCATATAAACAAATTATTTTGTTGATAATTTGGCTTTTGAAAGAACGAAATACATTTTAAACAATTTTTTTTATATTTTATTGGAAACTAAAATTTTTGTAATGTAGTTATATTACAAATTACATCACAAATACCATAAATACGAATTTTAGAAACAGAATTAGAACTGGATGCAAAAGAATATTCTAACATTTGCACAAAGCGGAATTTTGATATAATTCATTATCAGCTAGACTTTGAAAACTGGAATAAGCAAAAGTGCCGTTAAAATCGACCTACAACAACAACTTTATTTACCCAAAAATTGATTCAGTTCTTCAATAATCTGGCTTTTTTTCTCCATTTCTTATTTAACATTTTTATGACAAAAGAATTATTTTTACAGTGATGTGTGTATTTCTTTTTTACTAAAACTAAATGTTAGTATGATAATTTACAAATAGTTAAGAACATTTTTAAATACCTGTATAAAAAAAAGAAAATTTTAAATGTTTCTTTAATTACTTAGACCCCTTTCAGACTCGGAGAGTTGGTTGGGCAAGTCACTTGCGGAGTACAACAAAGTCTGTACTCATTTTTTCCCCCTTAGCCCGACCTTATCGCTGCCAAAAACAAACCAAGAGTCTCTTGCGCAAGTTACTTGCGGAGCCTGAAAGGGGTCTTAAAATCTTCTTTTTGCTGTGTACATTTGAAATGTCAATATTTTACGTCGAAGGGCATATTTAAGTTTACTTTGCTTTAATTTTCCACATTAGTTGCAGACCGAACATTGTTGTTTTTAATGGTTAATTTTCTCTCTTCTATTGATCTAAATTTGTTTTGTTGTAATTTTGTGGTGTAGTTATTTGGATAGACATGCAATCGCTTTATAAGATTTTCACTGCAAATTTTATTTTCCTCTTTCTTTTTGTTTTATCATAAATATTTCTTCGTTTTTTTTTAAATTCATTTTTAGTTAAACGACGTCAGTTTTTTGCTCAATCCTAATCTTACACGCGTGCCCAATTGTTGTTTCATGTGCGGTCAGATTCGAATGCATCATGACTTTCATGGTACAGAAGAGATCTCTATCGCTAATTTCGAAAAAGTACATGAACGATTTATTATGGTCTGCTGTAAATACTCATACCTTCATACATAAAAAGTTTTAAAACTGTAGAATTATAATTGAGATAAATTCCAGTTTCAAATACGAGTAAAAGTGTAGGTACGATTACTTGAACGAGTGAGTATGTGTTTAATCGAATGAAGTGGACAATAGACAAATACCAAATTGCCATTTAAAATTTGCATAGCAGGACGATTTGTAAAAGCATGTGATATAATATTATAATATAACGCCGTTATGTTTTTTCATATCGTTGGTCTCGTGTAGAAGGGCCCTAACTCACATAATTGAAATTTTACAGGAGATGGTTAAAACATAATAGAAGCCAATAAGTAATAAGTATAACAAAATTTAAGGCAATGAAAATTATTTACGCCTTATATTAATAACATCATAAATTATGGTAAAGAGCTAATGTGCGCAGCAAAAAATATTTTTTTTTAGAATTATATGTTAGCCATACATACCAAATCAGAAGGCATTTCGTTCACAATTGTAGTTACTATTATATATTACATATAGATTCGGATACATGGGAGGTAGGCGTGTCATTTCTCCGATTTTTTAAAAATATCATTATTTAGCATAATTATGCTAATTGTATGGCAGAGTTCGAAAACATCATAATACTTTGCAGTCAAAATCAAAATTGTATCATCAAGTGATGCACAGTTTGCTTAAACTCGGCGGTCATACTTGGTATCTTGAGAGAGAGTACTTTTAGACTATCATACCAAGTATATCATACATCATTACAAAACACACATTGAAATGTGAAGGTTGTCTATATGATGGCGCGTGAATAAGTTGCTGTTTGGCAAATGAAGAGTTATTAGCGGACAACAACGCAATGCATTTATTTTTTCTTTACTACTTCAATTGTTGCTCCCGGTTCAATTGTTTTTAATTTTTCTAACAGTTTTTCATAGACTTTTCGCTTTAAATGTCTATTATGGTACATAATATCTCTTTGTATTTGCCATAATTCTGGCCTAATTTCGTCTTATAGCGATTTTCGGGAGGGGTTATGTCGAGGAAGATATGTCGACGATACTAAAGATATCGATCGACTCAAAAAGTGATTTTAAGTCGACCGGTCTAGAACCAATGTTTTTAAGTGTTACACACATCACCAAAAAAACATAACCCGCTAACCACTGTGGGTATAAAAATAAAAAAGCAAAGTTTTATTAAGTAAAAAACTAAATTTACCAGATTTCAGATTCTAATAAATTTTAAAATTATTAGCTGTCATTGGAAAATTAGATGTAAGCGTGCAGTACATTTTATGTTTCTTTCGCCTAGAAAGTCAAAACAAATAATTCACAAACGACGCTAAAAAACGCAAAATGTTTTCAGGCTACCAACTGTTCATACAGTTTTCCCGCTGCGACTATGTTAAATATTTTATTTTCTAACTTGAAACTTAAATTAATAGAATTAAAAATAAATCCCATATTTGTCTGGGTCTGCTGAAGTTCTCCAAAGCATTCCAAATTGAGTTTCATATAAAACTATTCAGGGTTTCTGAGATGAAAAAAAAACACATACATATTTATGTGTGTACGTAGATATTCAATATAACTGTCTGTTTCAGCAATAAATTGATAAAAATATAATTAACATGCTTTTAATTAAAATAAATCGTTAAACATTAAGCGCAAGTGTAAATATTGTGATATTAAAATGTTAAATTTTTGATTTATTGCAACGATTATTGGCATTCATTATAAACATTTTTATGAAAAAAATGAAGAAAAAGGAAACAAAAAAAAAAAAAAAAACCAAAGAAAACTTAAAAAGTGAGAAATAAGAGAAAAATGTTTAAGACTAAA